>CP139506.1:407161636-407236676 GCA_021014915.2 Artemisia tridentata subsp. tridentata
AACAGTTTAATTGTTTATTTTTTTGGTGATAGTTAGTTCAGATTATTTGTTAAGCTATTTAAGGTTTAGTGTTCCTTACTTCATATGCAGTGTTGTACCATTTGATTAGTTAACAAACTGATTGTTACATAAACTTGTTTAATTTCATTACAAGATGAAAAACTAGTACACCCAACACTGGAGGTACACGGATGATAAACACAAAACACAAAACACAAAGCACAAGAGACTATAGCGTGACAGGAATAAAGAGCAAGCACATAGCAGGCCAGGGATGGAGGTTCAACAGTTATTGCGCATCTTTTCCAGAAATGAGATTGTATTGACAACTTTGATTTGAGTTTCACTGATGAGTATCATCAGTGTCCTACTCTTCTCAAGGTCCTCATCTTGAATTTGAAGTAGCAAATCTAAACACTTAGTTGCGAGACTGGACCCAACAACAGTTTGGAGCTGTTTGATCTGGTCACCCCTTTCCTTGCAACGGCGTGTGAGCTCTACCACCTCCAGCTGAAGTGAGTTTATGAGCTTAAAGTCACGCTCAATATTAGTTTTAACCAAACTGGTCAGCAGATCCTTCAAAAGGTTTTGTTGATCCATAGATATTCGAAGTGAAAGCTTGTGTGTGTGTAAAGGTGAGTAGGGTTCTAAATATGGTATGAAATTGCACTATTATATGGATCGTTTAATATTTAAAAGTGGGGTGACCCTTACATTTGAATTTAGTCAACGGTAATAAATTAGGTTTGTTAATTGGTGAATAGTTGGGTCATGTCAATATATTGTTTAATATATAAGCCCGATATTGTTAAACCGGAATTCTGCTGCTATTAAATGACTGTGGACAGTGTCATACAGTGGTCACTCCCTGTCCACTAATTTTCAACGCAACGATAATTCAAATTGGGCACCTTTTATCAAAGATGGCCAAAATAAGCCAAATGTTATTAATGTGGATTAGACAAATGAAAATTAAGCCAAATATAATTAGGGCGGATAAGACAAATGTCATGATTGTGGCCAGAGAGCGTCATAAACTGCCCCCTTACTGTACACTAATTTTCAACGTAACCAAATTTCAAATTGGGCAACTTTTCATCAAAGCTGGGCAGAATAAGCCAAATGTTATTAATGCGGATTAGACAAATGAAAAGTAAGCCAAATATTATTAGGGCGGATTACAGAAATGTAATGATTGTGGCAAGAGACTGTCATAAACTGATGCCTTCATGTCCACTAATTTACAACGCAACCCAATTCAACTTGGGCAACTTGTTGTCAAATTTAGCGAAAATAAGCCAAATGTTATAAACCGATATTAGATAAAAGTAAATTAAACCAAATATTAATAATGCGGATAAGATAAATGAAATGATTGTGGACAATGAAGTTCATATACGGCTCCCTTCCACTACAAGTACTACTTTGGAACTTTTTTTAAAAATTGGCCAATTGGGTTGAAACATAGCCCAACTAGACACATGGAATTTTACTTTGAGGTAGTTGTATGTGACCTACGTATGGTATTCAAAAAAATTATACTAGTCGCTAATTGTATTTTAAAATTCGTCAACAAGGTTGAAACATTTCCCCAATAGGCATATGTTGTTTTTACTTTTAGATACTTGTATGTGACCTTGATATGGTATTCAAAACACAATGTCGTATGTTTCTCTTCCTAAAATAACAAACATACAAAAAATACGCCATGACCAGCAGTAACAAACATTGCCAGCAGAAACTAAACAATGCTACCAGCAGGAACCATGATCGGCAGAAAATACGCCATGACCAGCAGGAATGAAACTACACTAACAGCAGCAATGAAAATAAACATTATTCTAATAATTCCTAACAAACTGTTGAGATTCTTGTATTTTAAAATTGGTCAACAAGGTTGAAACATTTCCCCAATAGACATATGTTTTTTTTACTTTCAGATACTTGTATGTGACCTAGATATGGTATTCAAAAATATTAATATTCGCTAATTGAATATAGAAACAACGTACAGTTAAATGATTTAAGTTAATGGGTAAAGAATTTGGAGGGTCAGCAAAAATTGAATAATGTTTGGGTCAGGATGGTTTAATGTGGAGAGTGCTGACGTTGACTTGTATATGGATAGTGGAGGCAACGCATATAAGTTGGATATGGAGAGGTAATGAGGTTGTGCCTGAAAAGGTGAACAAGGGAGCAGCTAGTAGAAATACTTAAAACTTTACGTGCTGCGCATGCTCAAGATGGTTCTGCTGTTGAAGATGTTGCAAAAGTTGCTAAGACTGATTCTACTGCTGAGAATCATGTTGATTCTGCTGCTGAGAATCAACTTGATTCTACCGCTGACATATTGGATGATGCTAACAGTCTGGCACATGCAATACTACAACTGAAGTATACCAACTCATCAACCCCCAAACATTGGATGATGCTGATGTTAGAGGGGGACAAGAATCACAACCACAAGCACAAAAATAAGGTATTAATAAAAATTTTAGCAACACGGACCTGTAAGCACTTCCTAACGCGGATATACCAGTCACGGGTGTCATAGTCATATGTGTCGCCGCTATCATAGAATGTCACCACTCCTGATCGTATATGAAACTGGGCAAGACACCAGTGTTTGTCCGTTTGGTTGATCGGAATAAAAACCTACAATATACAGGGTTTCTGATGAATCCTTATAGTAGGCGACATATCAATAATTACGTATACTATCTTTAAACGGCCAAAAGACCAGACTTTTAGTAAAAAATGGTCATATACAACAACTTGACTCATCATGTAACTTTAACCGCCCACACATAAACGTAGTACCTGATCCACATCGCTCCATGGACAGGGATACCTCTGGCCATCTGCGTAAAAAGATGGTGTGCCATTTTGAAGAAGAAGCTGAAAAAAGTAACAGCTAACTATCGCCCAGTTTGCATTATTAGGTCTTACATGCCACATGTAGTCAACCCACAAGTCTATGTGCTGCAAATAAGTGTTTTAAGAAAGGGTGAGAGGTAACCTTATTTATGAATTAAAGTATGCATGTACGCTCACCTGCTCAGTTAGCCAACCTTTTCTACCAGGGTCTAAGCAAACTAAGCGTAGCCAGAAATTTCGATCAATGGTGTGGTCTTCGGACCATGGAAATTTACACTGGTGAGTGTACCCCGGTTGACCAAGAAATACTTCAATATCATCGGTGAGCCAGACATTTTCCACGGTATGGAACCATCGAGATAGATCCTACAAACGTGGGTAAATTTATAACATATAATGTAAAAGAGGTAACAAAAGAAAATGTAAACCAACTTTAGATCATGGCAATACCTCAACCCAAGGTTGAACTCTTGTCAGCAATTCAGCGGTACGTGGGTTATTAACGTCAGGGCCGTGTTTCTTAATGCTAACTATAACCTTTTCCGCATTTTCTGATTCCGAATCAGGTTCCAAATAATTTCGCCTCTTGCTCGGTGGTAACCGAGCCAAATATCTTTGATAGTGTTTCGAATTCAGAAACGATATTCTGCGTTTCTTCTTCTCCTCCTCCATCTTCAACATGTTTTCTTCTTCCAAGCGCAACCTCTTAGCCGCTTCCTGTCTTTTCATATTATCTTCTGCCATCATCTTCTCTTCTTCTAACTGCAACCTCTCTTCCTCTGCCAACGCCCATCTCAATTCCTCTTGAATAAGATACTCCTGCAACAGGATATTGTGGATTACATATGCCGCACAAATAATATTACGCTATAAATCGGGTATACGGATAATTTGGAATAACGTATTCTACCTGAGCTAGTTCTTCATCAGAATCAGGCAAGGCAATCAATTTCAGGTAAAATTTGTTAAGTGAATGGCAAAATTCAGAACTCGTGTTAGGAAAATGTGACTCAATATCCAGTTTCTCCTGTCAAATCATTATATTTTTTGTAAAAAAGTACAGGGTGGATGTCAAAGTAGGTACTCATATTTTTTTTGAAATGTACCTGCAGTCCGCCAGGTCTCTCACGAGCAAGAACCTGTAATATTATAACATGTATTATAAACCCGTATATACAGAGTGCATACTATTGACATAGTAAGCTGAATAAAACGCAACCTCAATAATAATCTCAAGTTTCAATACTTGGCCATTAAGCTCAGCAAGGACACGTCCTTAAGCCTCTTGGTTGGTGAACTATTACCAGCCCTACGTTGAGTGGAATTTACTTTCAACGACTCACTGACCCGTTTGCGTGCCTTTGACAACCTGTTAAGATAAGCATCGAAGAGGGTGTAATTGGATGTGGCTGCAGCCCTGGGAACGTAGTTTTGGAAGAATTCTTGGCTCTGTATCCACCATGAAGACTCGTACTCAGGTGTATTCGGCTTGAGATCTAAACGTGTATTCGACTCCTACAAATAAACGGGGACAAATAAAATATGTAACCTTACAACTGTTTGAACGACAATTATATCTCACAAGTAACTTTGTGCGCCTAATGTTGACTTTTGAAGATAGTGCAGCTTCAAGTTCATTAGATACTAAATACAACTATTGATTGTGATTATTGTCAGGTACTCTTGGTTGTGTTAACCCCATTGTCAAATCTACTTCATTTGCAAGCAACTCTTTGTGATTGATTTTTCAAGGGATTATATAGCCTTAAGGGGAGGTTAATGGAATTAAATGTTAGGTTGGTTTGGAGTTACTTGGGGATTTGACGTTAGTCAAACATCATTCATTGCTGCTGATTGACCATCTCATTGCTACCGGTTGACTTAACGTTGCTGCTGGTAGTGTTTTTTGGTCAAAGGTACTCTGGTTGACTTCATTGCTGCGGACGTTTAAGAATTTGGGGGATTAATTTTGGGAATAAATTAAATTCAAATTGGTCTAAGTTTACGCGAGAAATTTAGAATTTAAACCTGCTAAATTTGGAAACCGTATTCACGACCTAAATATAAAAGTAAATTCCTCTCCCCAAATAACCTCAGTCTCTCAAATCAATTGCACATCTCATTCCTTCTTATTTGCACATCTCATTCCCTGATTCAACACTATGGCAGCCCTTGAATACAAAGAAGATCACAACAAAGTTGGATTTCCTAAGAATTGGCTAGCCCACATGCATATGGCTTGTGGTAAAGGCAGTTTGAAAACCATATTTGGTACTCAATTCACCAACGTTCTGCTGTAACCAAGAATTGGCTAGTCCTGAGCAAACGGCTACAGGTAAAGACAAGTCAAATCCGTTTATAGTTGATGATTTACTAAAAATCATATGGTTATCAATGTACCATGGTCTTACACACAAAAACATTGGCTACTCCAGTAGTGATGGCTATTGGTAAAGAGACATCAAATCCATTAATTTTCAATGATTCACCTCTCACAGGAGATAACACACCTGGAAGTGATGAGAATAGTATGAAACTTAAGTGATTTGATGTACACATTGTCATAGTAGCAGTCAAGATCAAGAGAATTACATGGTAACCAGCTTAATTGGAGATGATTATATTATGTTGCTGCTTTTATATAGAGGTTGCTGCTGGAAATGTTTGCTTTAAAGATGTTGCTTCTGGTTACTTAATCTTGCTGCTGCGCAAGTGCAATCCTGCTGGTAGCTTTGGTGTGTTCCTGCTGGCAGTGTTTATTGCTGCTGGTCGTTGCTTATTTTTTAGTCGTATTACAGTTATTCTAGTTACACTTATTCTAGGATCATAGTTCATTAGTCATTGTCTTCTTCACAATCTTATATTTAGTTTCCGCATAAATATAAGTTTGTCATACAGAGATTTTTATTGGCTCAAAGATCAATCAAGGCGTCGATCCTACAAGTTGGAAAGAAAAAGACAATGCAAACTCGGGAGGAGGAAAGAGAAATGTATACTCCGGAAGAGAGACAGGATGCCATAGATGATTTGGTTCTGCAACTTAGAAAGAAGCATAAGGGATAGTACAAAAAAAACAGGCTCCTACCTATGTGTGTTCATTGCTCTCCTTAAGATTATTCATTATATTCGGCGTAGTGATTAATTTTGTTTCAATTCAAGAAAAATAAAAAAATATCATTGCTCAACAGGGATTCAACAATTTATTTTACGTAAATACAAATAGAAAAAAATAGTGACCTCTGAAAAAAGGTAGGAACGGTCGCTTCTTTTGAATGGTGACTTCATAGACCATGCAATAGCTCTTGGAATCACATTAGGGTCTTTACTCCACCAACGTTCAGATCTTTCAAAAGACTCGAGTATCCAAATCTAAACAAATTGTAAAACACAAACATATCAATCAGTCCATCAAAATGTTCGGCTGAAAAATATATTATTAATAAAAATAAATACAAACCTGGAAAGCAAATACAAATCCAGACAAAGTATAGGTCGGAACAGATTTTGGGTTTTTCTTCAATACTAAAAGGTGGTTATCCGTGTGCTTATCCATTACATTATGAAGTTGGTCATATAAATGGGTCCAAATATGTTCACCCCACGGAAATGCATTCCAAGCTTCTAGGTTTTCAACCAACCTCATCAATGTGTCATCAACTTGGGATGTCAATAAACGACCCATAAAGATCACCTCTAAGACTAACAAAAGAGATATCCGTATTGCGTCTTCATCACATAGCTTGCGAAACTGCTCTTCATCCTCGATGACACCAATAAGGTCTAAGTTGGTTACAATCAAACCTCGCTTGTCAGGAAACACCCTATCACGAAATTTGAGAGCACCAGAAGTGTATAACTCAAAGCTCACACTTCCAAACCGCAACCCCGTCATTAGACAAAACTCAGGACGACCAAAATGCAGAGTATGTCCATCTAGGTAATAGATAAAGGGCATATCATAATGAGACTCGTCCACTCTTCTTTGTTTCCGTACCATATAGTCAATGAGGTGTGTTTCATGTTCAAAGTATAACAAATCCAACCATTTTCCAAAGCAGGTACTCCTAAACAAGTTCCGTCGTTTTGCGTCTAATTTCTGATTTATCAACCAAAAGTAGTTGAGTTTGCTACTAATGATTAGTTTAGCTTCATAGTCCTAAAAGGAAAAAATATGTTAACTCAGAACATACAATTCATAACAAAATAAGTTTGAACACATGTATACAGCCAGCGTAAACACTATCATACACAGTTCAGATGATTACAACTTAACTACAACCACTTAGTGTTGGACCATAAGAATAGGGTGTTTTGCTTATGACCTTATTTGAATCAGGCATGGCGTATCAGATACAACCCAAAATCGTGGCTTATCAAATACATCCCAAAACAAAAATCAAATCATAATCCACATAAATGCATAAACAAACAAACAACACTATATTATACCAGATAAACAAAAATCAATAACGATACAAAACAAATGTAATAAAGATTCGTAATACGCTGTACATACCATATTATACCACATTTTTTCTAATCAAACAAACAATCGACGGTGTTAAATGATTTTATTGGAACACTGTTCAATGAACAGTTACTCTGTTTTCAGATGACAATCAGGGAAAACAATGGTAGTAGATTGGAGATTGAAATAATAGTGTAACAAGATAAACAAGCGCGAACATAAACCGAGTTTATTTTTTTTTTACCGTGACTGTGAAACGAGATGGAGGGAAGAAGTGTATAGAGGAGATGCTGTTTGTTTTTAAATTTTTATTTTCGAATACGGTATGAACAGTAATGAAAGCAGTGAACAGTGTAAAATTTTTGAAATGACCAAAAAAACCATCTGTAAAGTATACGGTTGCCCAACAAATAAAAGTTGCCCAAAATACACTACCGTACAATACGTGATTATACGAGTTGCCCTGGGCTAAGGGGGAATTTTTTGAGATCGGGATAGATACTCTTAGCACTTGGGCAATCGGGCTATTTTAGTAATTATCCCTTGTCCTTATTGCACCAAGAAGACATGATGTTTATGTGTTGGACATGTCCAGTCTGACTCAGAATGGAACTTGTCTCTTTACCAAGGCCACTGATACTCTCAATTGGCTTTGGCATAAGAGACTCTCCCACCTGAATTTCAAAAACATAAACAACCTTGTTAAACAAAACAAGGTCCTTGGCTTACCATCTCTTGTGTTTTCAAAGGATAAACCATGCTCAGCTTGTGAAAAAGGTAAACATCACAGAGCATCCTTTAAAACCAAAACCAACTTTTCCATCAGGAACTGCCTACATCTTCTCCATATGGATCTATTTGGACCAATTAGTCCTAGATCCATTAACCATGAGAAATATACTATGGTCATTGTGGATGAATACTCAAGATACACTTGGGTATACTTCCTGATAAAAAAGAGTCAGGCAGCTGAAACAATAATGTCCTTTGTCAGGAACATTGAAAATCAAAATGACATCAAGGTCAAACAGATTAGGACTGATAATTGAACAGAGTTCAAAAATTATGAACTTGAATATTTCTGTGATGAGAAAGGAATTTCCCAAAAATTTTCCTCACCATACACACCTGAACAAAATGGTGTGGCTGAAAGGAAAAATAGAACACTCATTGAAGCAGCCAGGACAATGCTAAATGGATCAGTCCTTTCCAAACATTTTTGGACTGAAGCAGTAAAGACTGTCTGTTACACACAAAACAGATCCATCATTGTCAAAAGACATAGCAAAACTCCTTATGAGTTATTCAAGGGAAGGATCCCTGACATCAGCTACTTTCATGTCTTTGGGTGTCCTGTGTTTATTCATAATCACAAGGATCACTTAGGAAAATTTGATGCCAAAGCTGATGATGGATACTTCCTTGGATACTCCCTTGTCTCAAAAGCCTTCAGGGTGTTCAACACTAGGAGACAGAATATTGAGGAAACATTTCATGTTACCTTTGATGAGAGCACTAATGCTATCAGTGTCTCTAACAACTCAGTAGAAGAGATACGTATTGATGAATCATCAAGATATCCTCCTGATGAACATCATCCTGAAAATGGTCCTTCCACTCAGTACCAAACAAATGCTGACATCTCCTATTACATCATTCCCCACAACCTTCCTTACCCAACCATCACTGAGTTTGTTGAAGCACAAAGAAGTACTGATGAAATCATTCAGACTGAACAAAATACTCAGGAACCAAACAATCACAGTGATGAGTCTACCCACTCAGACACTCAAGATGCTGAAGATCATCATGTGTCTGATCCTGATCCTACCCATCAGGCATCAAGTTCTAGTCAGTATCCTAGACCTCAGGATAGCTGGGCTAGGTCTCAGGATATAGAACTTGTCAATATAATTGGTGAGCCTACTGAAGGCATGCTTACAAGAAGCATGGCTGCACAACTGAGAGCAGCCTCATCCAATGAATGCCTCTTTGTGGATTTCATTTCCACAATTGAACCCAAAAGTGTTAAAGAAGCACTTAATCATCCAAGTTGGGTTCAGGCCATGCATGATGAACTGGAACAATTTGACAGAAACAAGGTAATGACCTTGGTCAAGTGTCCTGAAGATGTTTCAGTCATTGGCATGAAATGGGTATTCAAAAACAAATCTGATGAAAATTGCATAGTCATTAAAAACAAAGCCAGACTTGTAGCCAAAGGCTATAATCAACACGAAGGCATTGACTATGAAGAAACATTTGCACCAGTAGCAAGGATGGAAGCCATCAGGATCTTCCTTGCTTTTGCAACATACATGAACTTCAAGGTGTACCAAATGGATGTTAAAAGTGCATTCTTAAATGGTGCACTGAAAGAAGAAGTTTATGTTCAGCAACCTCCTGGATTTGAAAGCCATGAGTTTCCTGACTATGTCTGCAAGCTTAACAAAGCCCTTTATGGACTGAAACAAGCTCCCAGGGCATGGTATGAAACCCTTTCAGCCTTCCTGATCCAAAACAAATTTGTCAGAGGCAAGATAGACAACACATTGTTTATATACAAGACAAATAATGATGTCATACTAGTACAAGTGTATGTTGATGACATCATCTTTGGCTCAACAAGTTTTAAACTTTGCAAACAATTTGAAAAACTAATGGAAAAGAAATTTGAAATGAGCATGATGGGAGAACTGACTTACTTCCATGGTCTGCAAATCAAGCAGACTGATAAAGGAACCTCTATCAGTCAAGAGAAGTATGTCAGAAGCCTACTGAAGAAGTATGAGCTCAGTGACTATGCCTCAGTCAAGACTCCCATGGTACCCCCAAACAACCTTGGTCCTGATCTCACTGGAAAACCAGTAAATCAAACTCTTTTTAGAGGAATGATAGGATCACTGATGTATCTACTTGCATCAAGGCCTGATATCCAATTCTCAGTCTGTTTGTGTGCCAGATATCAATCTGACCCAAGAGAATCTCATATCACTGCTGTGAAAAGGATTTTCAGGTACCTGAAAGGTACTCCAAACCTTGGATTATACTATCCAAAATGTTCAGGCCTTGATCTTAAAGGATACTCAGACTCTGACTATGCTGGATGCAACATGGACAGGAAAAGCACCTCAGGCTCCTGCCAAATTCTTGGTGGAAAACTAGTCTGTTGGAGTGCTAAAAAGCAACAATCAGTTGCCATGTCTTCAGCTGAAGCTGAATATGTTGCAGCAGCAAGTTTTTGTGCAAATGTACTCTGGATGAAAAGTCAACTCAGTGACTATGGAATTCAGTACAAGATGGTTCCCATCTTTTGTGATAACACAAGTGCAATTGCCATCTCAAACAACCCTGTTCTTCATCAGAGAACAAAACACATTGATATAAGATATCATTTCATCAGGGACCATATCATGAATGGTGACATAGAATTACACTTCATTCCTACTGAATATCAGCTAGCTGATATATTCACCAAGCCATTGGATGAACCAACTTTCACTAGACTGAAAGCTGAACTTGGAATGTTGGATATTGAGAATCAGTCCACTGATTGATTCCATCCAAATAAGTGTAAATTCTGAAAACCCAGGTCCCTGACTCAATGTGTACTTCAGTGAAAAGAATCACTGAAACCTCAGGAACTAAACCCAAGTTCCTGAAATGTTGGACTTCAGGAACTAAACCCAAATTCCTGAACTCTAGAACCATCAGTGACTAAACCCAAGTCCTGACAAACAGGTTCACTGAATGAAAAGTCATTCAGGGCCCTCAAGAGACATTCAATACTAACTTAAATGCTCTAAGTATCTAGTTAGTAAATGTCCGAGGTTGGTAACTGAATTCTTATTTAATATAAGAATATTTGTTCTTTTGCCTTTCTGGCTTCCACCTCTGGGCCCCCACATTCCCACTTGGCATTAAATGCCTCTCCAATCACATTACAGATATGTGATGACTCAACTCTGCAAATTACACTTTTGCAGAACTGCTCAACTGTTCACCTCGACTGTTGCGCCAAACCAGGGAAAGTGGAGTGGTGGCATTAAATGCGGATCCCAAAGCATTTTATTCAAAACGGTTTTCAAACATTCTTTTTGAATAAATAAAATCCGCTTAATACCCAAATTACCCTCCACTTCACTTCCCTATAAATACCTGATGCGCGTGATGTGTCATTGCGGTTTAGCAGTATTAATGCCTACTCAAGTTTTAAATTTATATTTAGCCGACTTATCAATAACACACCACACACTTAACGAGCAGTGTACCCGGTCAGTATGAATATAATGGTAAGTAGAGTGTCGATCACTAAGAGTGGAACGTATTATCTAGTTATTCTAATCAGTATTTTAATATCCTAAGTTAGCTATACAACCTAATCTAACGCAAGGGGGCTCGGCCTGAGAGACTGGCACGGTTTGGTTATGATTAAATAGAAAACTAAACTAATGAGCACGAATCAACGATTAGCACACACGTACACAGATAGATACTTGAGACAATAAGAAGACCTGTCCTGATAATTAAGTAGCTTGTCACTTGTTTTATTGCTTGTTTTATATGAAGTTTATATAATTAAACCTTTCTCGTTGGCTCTAATCTTATCGGCGAGTAAACCCTTAATGATTACTTATGTCTATCCTATTTATTTAAGAGACGCTAAAACAAATAGGCGAGGAAGGGGCATAGCGACCCAAGCAAGACTCAGCTAGACACAGAGGTTATCAATGCACTAATAAAAGTCACCAAAGACATCAACATATAAACTTTAATTAATGGGAAAGCAATATTAAGGGGAGTGCATGATTTTCCGTAGTCACATGACACAAGCCCATCAATCCTGATGAATTAAAGTGTACTAATACAATAAAACAAAACTACTTAATGAATTGAATACATGCAGAACCTTCTTACAGCTCTTGTATCTTCGTTTAGGTGTGTCTTGTGCTGCTTGGTCGTCTGAATTCGGCTCTAGGTTTCTTCGGTCTTCGACTAAGCTTCGTATGTGTAGTGTTTCGAAATTCGTCTGGCCTTGGGGTATTTATAGTTTCTGCATGAGGGATCGATGCGGCGCATAGAGTTGATAGATGCGGCGCATTGACTTAACTTCGCGTGGGGTCCAAGATTAATATATTCTGGAATATTCGTACACCGTCTTCAGATGCGGCGTATCTTGATCTTTGTATGCGGCGCATGTACTTGGATTGTAACTTGTGAAATCTTGATAGTAGAACGAGCTTGATCTTCTGGATTTCAGTAGGCTTTTGACATCTTGCTTGTTTTGCTCCATAATTAGTCCAAAATCGCCAAGTTTCATATAATGCTTGTTTTTACCTGAGAATTACTAAAGTAAACATTAATGTATCGATTCTCATATATAATATAATAAAACAAGTCAAATAAATAGGATAAATGATGATAATAAAATGTACTTATTTGAGTTCATCAAATATCCCCCCACTTGAACTTTACTTGTCCCCAAGTAAACCTTAGAATTAATCATATGAAAATGTATCCTAAAAGATATTAGGATTTATTTTTATATTTAAGCATGTATTCGTTTTGTCATAATCACACAACTAAACACTTAACAAAGTAGAAACCAAAATAATTTTTAATGTAAAACAATTCTAAATCGTTTAGTTGCTTAGTCGTGACGAATATTCTATCATAGGCTTGGCAAGTATACGCATCACCCCCACTAAAGCCAAGGAGTAACAAGTCTAAAGCAGTAAAAAGGGTTTGTTGGTTAAGGGTTGATCATCCTTTTTAATCTCTATCGATCTCACATTCCAGAAAAGGCGACAAAATTACAAATACATGATCGAATCCACGACCACGATACTTGCAATTGCTCAAATCCTTAACTCGAATGGGCTAAGGATAGGACCAAGTAATCTTCACCAATAATATTATATCAAAAAGGGCGACAAAATCATAAATACATAGCCGAATCCACGACTACGATACTTAAGATTGCTCAAATCCCTAATCTCAATAAATCAAAAGTTTGGATGAAGAATGATATAGGGTATGGATAATATTTGGGATACAAATTGGTGTAAAATAAAAAAATAAACAAAACAATAAATTAAAATCCTTAGTGTGGTTAATCACTTTCCCAACCATCCCATGAATAAGACTCATATCATTGAATAATTCACGCTTTAACACTTGAAACACACGCTTTAGGTAGGCACGAATTATACTCAACAAGATCTCAATCAAAGAATAACCTTAGTTGGCGTTCCCATAACGGCCAACTCCCATTCAATCCATAAATATAATATACAACAAATAGTGGTGATATCTCCCACTTAATACAAAACTTTACATAAGTTGGTTAAAACAAACTTCCAACTTTTTATTTTTTTTTTATTTTTATTTTTTTATTTTTTATTTTTTTAGACATCAACATATGTGTGTAAAATTTCACAACTTTTCTATCACTATTTTTCCGGATAATTTTTCCATACTCTTCATACTTTCAGAAATAACTGTAATAGTGAAAGTAGCAAACACACGAAAAATAAACTAAAAGATATACAATATTTACTTTCATACCAATTGCATTGTGCAATTTCCCGATCTAACCAAAGATAATGAATTACGCACGCGAACACAGGTAATGTAAGGAAACACACTTTGCCTAAAGCAATTAACCACGGATTTTAATCTACAGGGTAGGCTAAGGTTGTAGAAACTAATGACGTGATAAAGATAGTTTCTTGGATCGTTTTGAGCCTTAGGGTTCAACAATAACAATGAACAATTATGCAGCGGAATAAGTAAAACATCAATTGTTATTGACACAAAGTTTATCTTTAACACTCCACGCCTCAACTATTATTTGATCAGAATAATACGGTTACACTAACTTGTAACAGGAATCAAGAGATTCTTGAGGCGACTATACAAACTCTAATCTAGTCTAGGCGTTTACAACTTACTACGCCCTAGACACACACACACACCTTTAGTAATCTACATTATGGAAGACACATATAAAACATGTACCCTTGATCTCTTTATATAGTAGAGAATTAGGGTTTACAAAATACTACAAAGGACTAATAAATAAAAACTTCTTTATCAAGCAAGTCCCTTGTGTTTCATTCTTCATTAATTGAAGAATTCTTCCTTTGTCACTTTAAGCCCTTTTGTTTCATTCTTCTATTTATTTTGTCTCATCAAATCAAGAATCCCAACAAAGGTGTAAGGGTGTATCGAAACATTATAACAAAGGTGTAAGAAACGAAAGGAATGGCTCTGAGGGTTTTTTCTAGGGGTATCTTACTCTAAAAGTGAGAGTAACAAAGGGTTTATACGGGGGTTAACTAACCAGTGTAGTTAGTTAATATCACATAACATATAAAGGCTATTTGGGTGTAATCCTAGAAATTTACCAATTTAGACAAGTCACTCCAATTATATAGATAATACTTATTATGGTGGTCTCGAATAGTATACAAGCCAAGTTCTAAAGTTTACAAGTCACCAGCACACTAAAGTTTTAATATTTTTGAAAGAATAGAGTTATGTGTGCGGTTATGTAATTTAGACTTTAAACAAAAACATGCTAAAAAATTTTAAATTTTGATATATTAAGCGCATTTTAAGCATATTTTAAAAAAGTTTAGGACAAGTAAGTGTTCTAATTCTCCAATCCCCCCACTTAAGTTAAACAACGTCCTCGTTGTTTTTGTCTAAGGTTAAAAACTGGAAAATAAAAGAATTAGAACAGAAAAACTCCCCTGAGATTTGCTCGGTATGATCCTCCATTATTCGTATAAGAGCAAAAATCAACATTCTTGTGGATGAGAACGTTTAAGCTTCATAGATGATGTATCCACAAAAAAGCAGGAATCTATAATACCATTTAGACTTTAACACACCTGAGTTAAGAAGGTTCAAACTTGCATAATACATTAGTAGTTAGTAAAAATAAAACCTAAAAATTAAAACTGTAAATCATCAGGTCAGTCGATACGCTGTATCTTATGGAAAAAGATACGCCGTATCGAGCCTGGAATAAATACGAATCAGAATAAAAGATGCGTCGCATCCTTAACCAGGGATGCGCCGCATTAAATAAACTGACAGAAAGTTTTAAAGTCAAAAATAAAAATGCAGAAAATGAAATAAGATATGACCAGTGCAGGTAATGCGTCGCATCTTATGATGGAGATGCGCCGCATCTTCTGCAGGTCTGACAGACTCGACACAGAACAGAAAAGTAAAAAAATTTTCATCGGTTGTCTCCCGGTCAGCACTTGTCTTTATTCCAGAGTCTTCAAGTTAGACTCATGTTCAGCTCCTTATTTTGCTCTAGCGAGATCTTCCATCTCAATCTCTCTCTTAGTTCCATATTCAAGTAACCAAACATTCTTTCCGCTAATTGGAACATCCTTGACACTAATCCGCCTCTAGTAGTCATTCCATTCTGGTCGTGCCTTTGGAACAAAACTCCTTTAATCACCTTCTACAATTGGTGCACCTCAATCGTCAATTTTCTAATCATATAGTTTTGTTCTTTCAGCAACAGTCCATTGATGAAAGTTTCGACCTCATGATGCTCCTTATCACATTCGTGGGCGAACTTAGATACAATCTCATCGGTTGTAAGTTTAATCCATGGTCCTCTCCGAACCAGCTTGGGAAAATATCAATCATGATTCCTGAAACACAAAACAAATAGGCTTCGAAGTAAAAAATTTCTAAGAGACAGGAAAGATGATTAGAATTTTCTCCGTTCGGGATAAATAAAAGTTACTGATATCTGAAGACGATGCGCCGTATCCTATAAATAGGATGCGCCGTATCTTATAATCGTTAAAAATTTAATCAGACTTTTATTCAGAAAACAGATACACCGCTTATAATTTTAGAATGCGCCGTATCCAGTTTAAATTATCAAAAATCGATTATATTTATTAAAATTAAATGCGTCTGATTAACAAAAGCTAATGCGCCGTATTTTCGTTACGTTTCAAAATACAAGATTTTTGATTCAGTAGATGCGCCGTATCGATAAAGATCGATGCGTCGCTTTTGTTTAATAATTCGAAAAACTGTTTTTAATTTAAATAGACAATACGCCGTATCTGTTGAAACAGATGCGTCGTATGGCGTTAGGGTTTAAAAAAATTTCTTATTAAAAACAGAATACGCCGTATCTTGGGGAAAGATGCGTCGTACTCGAATTTGTTAAACGCGTTGTATTTTATAAAAATTAAACGCAATACGCCGTATCTGTTAAAACAGATGCGCCGTATCGTTTGTATCAGCACAATACAACGATAGTAGAATGCAGAAAAATAGAAAAAAAAAACAAAAATAAAAACAAACAAAAAGAAACAAAAATTATAGAAAACAAACAAAAACAGAAAATATGCAAATTATACAATGAATGCAATCTATCTAATATATAACAGGGTTAGTGGTTAGAATCTAAAAAACTAAAAAGAAAAACCTAATTAAAATACTAATCAAATTAACAGATAATAACAATTCACTCCCCGGCAACGGCGCCAAAAACTTGATGCGCGTGATGTGTCGTTGCGGTTTAGCAGTATTAATGCCTACTCAAGTTTTAAATTTATATTTAGCCGACTTATCAATAACACACACACTTAACGAGCAGTGTACCCGGTCAGTATGAATATAATAGTAAGTAGAGTGTCGATCACTAAGAGTGGAACGTATTATCTAGTTATTCTAATCAGTATTTTAATATCCTAAGTTAGCTATACAACCTAATCTAACGCAAGGGGGTTCAGCCTGAGAGACTGGCACGGTTTGGTTATGATTAAATAGAAAACTAAACTAATGAGCACGAATCAGCAATTAGCACACACGTACACAGATAGATACTTGAGACAATAAGAAGACCTGTCCTGATAATTAAGTAGCTTGTCACTTGTTTTATTGCTTGTTTTATTGCTTGTTTTATATGAAGTGTATATAATTAAACCTTTCTTGTTGGCTCTAATCTTATCGGCGAGTAAACCCTTAATGATTACTTATGTCTATCCTATTTATTTAAGAGACGCTAAAACAAATAGGCGAGGAAGGGGCATGGCGACCCAAGCAACACTCAGCTAGACACAGAGGTTATCAATGCACTAATAAAAGTCACCAAAGACATAAACATATAAACTTTAATTAATGGGAAAGCAATATTAAGGGGAGTGCATGATTTTCCGTAGTCACATGACACAAGCCCATCAATCCTGATGAATTAAAGTGTACTAATACAATAAAACAAAACTACTTAATGAATTGAATACATGCAGGACCTTCTTACAGCTCTTGTATCTTCGTTTAGGTGTGTCTTGTGTTGCTTGGTCGTCTGAATTCGGCTCTAGGTTTCTTCGGTCTTCGACTAAGCTTCGTATGTGTAGTGTTTCGAAATTCGTCTGGCCTTGGGGTTTTTATAGTTTCTGCATGAGGGGTCGATGCGGCGCATAGAGTTGTTAGATGCGGCGCATTGACTTAACTTCGCGTGGGGTCCAAGATTAATATATTCAGGAATATTCGTACACCGTCTTTAGATGCGGCGTATCTTGATCTCTGTATGCGGCGCATTTACTTGGATTGTAACTTGTGAAATCTTGATAGTGATACGCCGTATGTTAGAAGTATATTGCGGCGTATCTGGAGTAGAACGAGCTTGATCTTCTGGATTTCAGTAGGCTTTTGACATCTTGCTTGTTTTGCTCCATAATTAGTCCAAAATCGCCAAGTTTCACATAATGCTTGTTTTTACCTGAGAATTACTGAAGTAAACATTAATGTATCGATTCTCATATATAATATAATAAAACAAGTCAAACAAATAGGATAAATGATGATAATAAAATGTACTTATTTGAGTTCATCAATACCCCCATACAAAAAGACACACACACGTTTTTTAGAAATCTTAAGCAAAATTTTGCCTTTTTTCTTTAAAAAAAAACTAAATCTTGTGTGTGTGTTCTTAGCCTTTAGAAACCCAGAATCATTTGTTAACCCAGACCTACCAACACAAATGGCTTCTTCTAAAGCTATCAAATACGCCCCTAATGTGGAATTCACATTGGAGGGTGTAGACCTCACCAAGAACAATGTGGTAGGAAACTTTGCCTATCCACAAAAGTTCTATGCGTACAAGAATGTAGTGAAGTATCTTCAAAACTGATTTCTTGCTACGACATTCACCAAAACCCCCTCAGTCATCTACCATGACTATTTGAGGGAATTCTGGTGTACTTCAGTGGCAACCAGCCCTAAGGACACCAAAGAATCCATCATCACATTCACAGTGATGAATGGGAGAAGGACCCTCTCCCTGGATTACAAAACCTTCATCAAGGCCACTGGTCTTGATTTCGCTGAGGCCTTTGAGCCCAACCCTACTGACCAAGAGGTTAAAGCAGAATTGCTTTATCTAGGACCTCATGACCCTAAGCGTCCTGAAATGGCCGCAGGAGCCTTATTGGAGAAGGCTCCAATAGTTAAAACCTGGTTCCACCCTATCTGGAGGATCCTGATGACCTTCATCATTCAGGTCCTTGGAGGGAATAAATCCTCCACGGAGCAGTTGAACTCATCACAACAATTGATGTTGTTCAGTCTCCTGGAGGGTAGAAAAATAAATCTTCCGTGACCTTGTTGCCAAGCTCTCAGGGAAATCTAGGCAAAGACTTATGTCTTATCCTAGGTTTATTTCCTGCGTGCTTCAGGACCTATTAGGCCCTGACTATGTTAGGTCTGACGTTGAAGGTACAAAACCTGACGTCCTACATAAGACCAATTATACTAGTGGCATTACTGAGGTACAACCCATTGCCCTGACCAACTACATGCTGGTGGTTAATCAGGGGGAGAACGCTGTTTCTCCAGTACCTTCACCTACAAAGAAGGTGAAGAAGACAAAGAAGGGTCAGTCCAGTAAGGTGGTTAGACCCAAACCACTCGTCACTGAGACTGATGCCTCAAACAACCCTAAACAAGGGTTAAATTTGGCCGAGACCTCTGAGACACCCGTCACTGAGACCCTCTTGACCCAAAAACAAACGCCAACGGAGGGCACTGAGAAATCATCCTCAGTGTCCTCGGGCAAACCCTTTCCTCATGATTTCACTGACAAAAATAAGTCATTGGAGTCAAGAACCTCCACCCATTCACATCCCGATGAAGGCACTGACAAATCACAATCAACGCCTGAGGGAGAAAAGGGTCCTGAATCCTCGGTTGAGCAACACTACTCAACTGGGAAGGGGACCCACGCCCAATCACATCCCGTTAACATCCCTGAGAAATCACACTCAGGGTCTCAGGGAGTCAAGGACCCTGAATCCCCAAAAGGGCAGAACAACCCTGATGGGAAGGGGGTCCATCAATCATCACAAAAAGTGCCTCGTGATAGTTCTGAAAAACACCCATCAGGACTTGAAGGCGTTAAGGGGGACAAAGACTCAGAGGGATACAAACCACCCGCTGATACGAAACCCATAACCCCCTTAGGCGGATCCATTCTCTTGGGAACTGACCCCAAACACCAGGCTGAGAAATCAGTTATTATGGTTAGCCAGGCTGAGCAAACCCACTCAGTTTTTATGGCGGGGTCAGGACCTGGCCAAAACCAAGGCAAGTCTTCTTATGAAGAGGAGCCGTGTAACTTTTTGGAGATTGAGTCTATGGTGGATATTCAGGCTCTTCTTGATTCTGAAGATGATCTCAAGGAAGAGAGTGAGGAGGAAGTTTTTGAGGCAGGTGATGACATGGAGACTGATGCCCAACCTACTGAACAATCGCATCAGTCTTCTCCTCATGGTGAAGAATCTAAATCTCAGGCTGATCATTCTTCAGATTCTGAATCATCCTGCCCTCTTGAACTCAAGAAGTATGACAACATTCTTCCTCTTATTGAAAGGCAATTGGTCAAGTTCCTACAAAAGGCCAACAATGCTCTCTTTACTGGGCTAACTGAAGAATTGTTTGATCAACACACTGAAGCTGCTGTTCATTATGTCGATCTGAAGGAATCAGTGGAATCCTATCATGATGATGTTAATGAGCACAAGCCATCTATCTCCTTCTCCCTGACGAATCTTGATCATAATCTTAAGTTGTTCAACGAGTCTCTCACCAACATACAAAAGAGCGTTGAAACTATTCAAGCGTCAGTGAAAGATGACCCTGAGCTTAACAAGACAATTCTTCAGGCTTCTGAGATCTACCAGCAACAATCTACTCAGTTGGCTGAGCTGGTAAACATGCTGAACTCCTCAAATCTTCAGGGACTCAGCTCTATAGTGGACTCCATCAGGTCTTCCTTGGGTCTTATGGAGTCCCACATGGCATCTTTGGCAAATTCTTCTTCTTCCCTGGCTTGGACTCTTGGGCCAAGGATGACTGCACTAGAGGCTTCTCAGGCTTCTCTTGAGGCTAAGGTCTCAACTCTTCAGAAGGACACCTCAGACATCAAATCAATGATGACTGAGATCTATCAGGCCTTCAAAGATCAGGCTCCCTCAACTTCAGTGAGCACACGAACTTTTGCTCTCACCGAAGGTCAAGCAACAGTTGAGGGGGAGAGAGTCACTGAAGAAGAACAACCTGAACAACCTCCTTCTCACACTGAGGGGGAGGTTCCTGAGACAAACCCATCTTCATCCCACCAAGACAAAGGCAAAGGCATTCTAACAACCACTGAGCCTGAGTCTACAATCTTGGTGCCTGCTTCCTCTGAAAGAAGGCAAGACCCTGATGAGCCAATCAGGGTCCCTTATGAGGTAAATGGAAAAATACAACTTCTCACAAATGAGGAAATTCAGGCTCATATGGAGAAAGAGGAGGCAATGAAGAAGGCAGCTGAAGAAGAAAGGGCGAGCAAGGCTGCTCTTATTCAGGTGGTACACGAAGAGGCCAAAAAGATTGGGTTGCCTCCAAAAGTTGTTTCAGGAAGAAAAGGTGGGGAGACCTTCGTGAAAGCTCAGAGTGCTGAGATGTTGGCTCTCAGGGAGAAAAGGGAAGAAAGGTTAAAGAGAGCTGAAGAGATTAGGCAGAACAGGATTGAGAGATATCAGTGGGTCATGACAAGCAGGTTAAAGCCAGAACCCATTCTTGATGTCAAGATTCATCGAAACACCAAGCCTGCCATTATAATTGTCTACAGGAGTGCTGACAAAAGAATCTTTGAGGTTCATAACCCCTTCAGATTCGCAGACTTCGGGATCACTGAATTGGATGAATTGGGTCCAATGATAGCGAAAAAGTCAAATGTTATGGTCCCTGGTCTGTTGAAGTCCCTGAGTCTGAGGTATGAAAGATTGGCAGCAACACCTAAGGAACTTGGTATTCCCTCTCTTCTTCCTACTTCAGCAGAACAACCTGCTCCCTCTCAATCTTCCTCAAGAAAGAGAAAGAAGATTGAAGCTGAGCCTGAGATCAAGGTCCCTGGTCTGGATTGCAATAGAGCCTCTCTGAAGGAGTTCCATTCAGGAATAACTTGGTCATCGAACAGCCTGAAAGAGGTTTATTCTTCACTGATGAGTTTGGAGACCCAGCCTTCCAAAGATGGAGTGATATTGACCAATCAGGAATCAAGGCAATGCTGGGTTTCCTCATGATGGCCTCACCAATCAAGACTCCTGAGAATGTGAGGTTCTGCCAAGACCTGAGAACAAAGATTCAAGAGCATCCTGACCAGCATGAGCTAGAGTCCAAGAAGCCAAAGCTTGAAGCCCTAGTTTATAAGATCGACTGAATGAATCTGCCAACACCACCACTATCCTTGTACTATGTATAGTTTTGTTAGGACTTGTAATAATATTAATAAGATGATGTTTTTGTTATTTCAGAGTCCTTATTTACTTTCTAGTACATTCAGTATGAGCAGAAGTCATTAGCTCACTCATAACTGATAAAAAACACTTAAGAATAATTTATATCCAAATAGGGGGAGATTGTTGGGTCCTTCAGTACCCAAGAGTCGTTAAAACAAGATTTGAATACAAATTAAGCTAAGTGTAAATTAAACCGAAAACATTCCAAGTCACTGAGTGAACAGTCACTCAGTGAGTTACCTTCAAGATGCTCAGGACGAGTCTAAGAAGAAAGATTCACCACACAGTGAGGCGGTACTCACTGAAGTGTTACTTGAGACGAAGAAGAAGGTAATGGATCAGTGAGCTTTAGACAAGAGCTCACTAAACCCAGTCTCCTCAACAACAACAACTGAAGACTGATGACAAATGCCTGAAGAACCTAAAACCTGAATAAAAGGCGGGAAAAGAGGGAAGGTTTTAAGAAGATAAGAACAAGTCTTATCGGGGTCACACAAACCATCCCTCAAGTGGCCAAAAGTCTAAGAAGTGTAAGGTCAGACACTCGAAGACTTATTGGCGCAATCCTATTGGTTCTTGGAAATGACAACTACTGTTGTAGTTGTCAGACACGCTTCCTATTTGTTTATCTAGTTTTAATCTTCAGTACTCTTGATCTGTTTGCCTATAAATAGCAAACAGATAGAGAAAAGTGGGTAAGGTATTTATTGTGCAATTAAAGCTTAGACTTTCACAAATACCCCTTTTCTTCTACAAAGATTAACGTATCCCTGAGATAGCTCAGTGGGTCGAATTGTTACCACTTAAGCATAGCTTGAGTTTAGATAGGAGACACCATACCTTGTCTATTCAATCCCAAGTGTTTGTTCCACAAAACACTTGGGTAATAGATTCTTTGATTCATTTCTAATAAGAATTTAAACGTTGAAAATACTGTGTGTTTTTATATTAACGTTTCATTAACTGTTAGAATTAATCAATACATTGTATTAGTCATAAACACAAATAGATTAACTTTCTAGTTAACTCTAAGCGTGTTAAGGGAACAACAAGTGGTATCAGAGCCTCTGGTTTATAAAATCTTTCAAAATTAACCAAGAGTTCTCAAGGTTTTTGTGGAAGGATTGTGCAAACACTTGGGATGTGAATCTTAGTAACGTGTTTGAGATATTTATGTATGAATGTGTTTAGTATGCGGAATCTACTACAACACACTTAAAAGAACACAAAGGTGGTGAGTTATGTAAACGTGAGTTTGTAATGAACAAGGAAGACAACTTTAGTTAACACAAAACGATTCAATATTATTGATGAAATAATACGGATGATCTAACTATCACCGGGATTACAAAGTAATCTTGAATCTTAAATTGTAAAAGGATTTGTGAAATGAGTAACTAAGTTACTTGATAGATTGTGTAGTTTTGGTTAATAGTTGAAGAGATGCATGCACTAAGGTGTGACTAAGGGAACCTTTTATAGTATAAGGTACCCTTATTACAAGTTGTCAAGTGGTTGAATATAATATGATACTTTGACTATTCTAGCCTACAATTAAATACAACTACCAATGTAACAACTCTGTAATATTCTTCTGCATATCACAGAAGACTAAACTACTTCTACATAACGTATTACAATGTACAAAGACTAATAATTCAACTAAATATCTATTACAAAATATCTATCAACTTGACATAAAGCTTGGCAGGACCTTTATCAACTAGCAGTACCTTCTACCCAGAAGGTACTGTTAGTACATCTTCATACTCTTCAAAATCAACTAGCAGGCTCTTTGACTTGAACATTTTATTCCCAACAATCCTCCCCTAAACTTGTTATTTCCTTTAAAATACACAAGTTTCTGATGAATAAAATACATACCTTGAGGATTTGAGGGAACTCTTCCAAAAACCTTCACTCTCTGTTCTTCCTTTTTCTTTCACATTGCTCAAATATGCTCCTCAGCAAACTTTGAACAATTTCTGAATTCTCTTCATCTTTGTCACATCTTAATCTCTTGGAGATCATAGTTGTAAGCACTTCATAACTAAGTGGATACTCTTTCTCAGCCAACATAAAGAGTTCTATCCCACTTTGTGTGTAAAGATGATGAATACTGCTAAGGCTTAGAAATTCCCATGTTGTTGAAGGATCATGATAGGGAAATTTCCAATGAACATCTTTTGGGCTAGGATCATACATCCTATTGAATTCTACCCATAGTTCCTGTTCCTTAACATCAGTACTAGAATTTGTGTCTAGCCTAATCTGAACTAGATTCCACAATTCTTCTAAGTCTGCTCTGTCACATGCTCTTACTAGATTTTCAAAATTCTTAAAGATAGCAGTCTGACCCCCAACCCTTGTTATTTTCCATGACTTTCCTAATCTATCATGGTTGATCTCCCAATCAATAATAGGGTATCTAGACCTAATTGGATCAGCATGTATGATAGTTGGCAAAGTAATTAACATCTTACTTACTTGCTCTGAGTCCAATTTTGCTTCTTCTTTCTTCTGAGCATCATTCTTTTTCATTGAGGGCTTTGCATCAGATGGAACTTTGTAGTAAAGACTCTTGTAGGCTTGTAGGTACAGGAAGTAGATTTCATCAGCAGATTTCTTCTTCAGTTGATAATCAGTCCAATTTGCCTGACCTTTTAGAAATTTCTTCATAAAATTCACTTGATCTTTCCATGATTTGCCCACCTTAAAACCTCTTTTCTGACTTTCTTTCATCTTTTCAAAAATATCAGCTAGAGCTGCTTCCTTATACTTTTTGTTGATAAAGGATTCAAGCTCTGCTGTTTTCTCATCAGAGTTGAGATTCTTGTCATTCACTATTATTGATGCTTGGCCTTTCACAATTGGATCATTAGCAATAATCCATTGCATCTGTGCATCAAAGGTTTCTTGAGCAATTTGAGTATCAAGAAGAGTCTGAGCAGCATCTTTATGCTCTTTCATTTCTGCAAGCATTCTTGAAGCTTCAAATGCTTTCTGCAGTTCTTCTTCATGAATCCTTTTGGCCTCTTCTTCATCTCTAGCCATCTGAGCTTGCTCTGATCTCTTTAACTTTTTGGGCTTTGGCTCATCTTCAACCATAATGCTCTTGCCCTTATCCTTTGGAGTTGGTTCTTGAGATGGAGCAGAAGATCGCTCATCAGCAATAAATGACCTCCTTTGAACAAACAAAACCCCTTGAGGCTCTAAGTCCCTCTTTCTCTTGTACACATTCTCAGCAGACCCTTTGTAATCCATAGCCAATAGCCTCTCAATCCTAGCAGGCTCTTGCTCTGGCCCAGCAGGCTCTTGCCCTGCACCAGCAGGCTCTTCATCATAAACCTGAGTTCCTTCATGGAATTCAAATTGAGCCTCCTCTTCATCTTCAGAACTATCCATCCTCCCCTTTTTGGAAGAGTGACCTAACCTTTCAGCATCAGATTTTGAAGAACTAGATAAAACAACCTTTGAAGATCTTTTACCCTTTAGCTTCTTCACTTCAACCTCCAATTTCTTTACCCTCTTGACTAACTTGATGTTGATCTCAGAAAATTTCTTGTTTTGACTTTTAAGAGCATCTTCTAAGAACTTCACCTTGTCTTTTAGTTCTTGCATTGTCTGAGGTGATTGGGGTGGTGATACATGATGTGATGATGTTGGTGGTGTTGCTGATGGTACTGGAGATGGGATTGGTGATGTTTGATGTGTTGGTGAGATGTAACCAGTTGAAGAACTTGATGATGGTGATTCAGATGATGGTATTGGTTCTTCAGGATGTTGTGGTAACATTTCATCAAATAGTGGTATTTATTCCCCTCTGAAACCAATTCTCATGTTTGAAAATACTTTGTGAGAAAGTTTTGGTGTTTCATAAAGTGAGTCTGGGGGAAGCAACAAATGTTTTGATTTTGCAATGATGCATGAAATAAATCTTGGATACATCAAAAACTTTGTTTCACTATCCACATTTTTAATCAATCCTTCAAAAATATGTTTGGAAAAATTGTATTTTCTGTTTGTAGCCAAGCAGATGAGAGCAGAAGCCATGTTTCCACTAAATTGCTCCCAAGAGGTTTTCTTCTGGCTCAAACAATGAAGGATTGTATGGATTAAAAATCTCCATTGTGGAGAAAATGCTTCTTAAGAAAAGTGAGTTTTGTAGAAGTAGCATGATACCCCATTCTTTCCAAATTTTCAAAAATTTCAGTATCTGGCAACTGACTAATACCATCAGAATCATCCAAATGAAGATGTCTTCTTATGGATGACTCAGTAAGAGTCAAATGTTTGCCATCCACTTTGGCCTTAATCCTTTGTTCCCCATTTTCAGAAGTTTCAATTTTAGCTGTTTTCCAAAATTGTAAAATTTGAGATTCATAAATAGTGGGATTGACTAGTAAAGCAAACCTGATGTAGGAGTTATTTAAAAAGTCCACTACTTGATGAAAAGAGGCATTATCCTCTGACTTTTCCAAAAATGCTAATTGATTGTGACGTTTGACAAAGGTTAGAACAACTGTGGTATCCATGGTGAAAGATAATGAAAATTTTGATTATGATGGTGGGATTTGTTGGTGGTACTGGTAGAAGATGAAAGGTGTAAGTTTATTGTGATAAGGACTGATGAAAGATGATATGTGAGAATTACTTTTAACCGACAATAAGAAAGATTATAATAAGTAAATGAAAAGGCGGTTAAAAAGATCTTTTATATGTGAAATATAATATAATATAATCATCATAATTTACATAAGTACCCCAACGGCTAATTTTAACTACCAGGCCCAACGGCTAAAACTTTTTCTGACAGGCTCAACGGCTATCTAGCAGTACCATTTTACTCTAGCAGTACCAATTTTTGAACTACCAATACCTTTGAAAGTTTTGCAAAAATCCCTTATAGTTTTTAGCAAACTACCAGCTATCAACGGATTTGAGTTGTCTTTACCAAAAGCCGTTTGCTTAAGGACTAGTTAACTATTTACTGTTAAGTATGGTTAGTTAAAAACCATATAGTTTTTGGTAAACTATCAACCATCAACGGATTTGATTTGTCTTTACCAAAAGCCGTTTGCTTAAGGACTAGCCAGTTCTTAAGTTTGTAAAAACTTGGTGAACTGAATACCAAAAGCCATATTGGCCTAAAGATGGTGCAATTTCCTTGGATGGAGGAAATTTTAAAAAGACAATGATGCTGTGTATCTTGGATGATTGGTTCAACAAGTGAAAGCATCTATTAGCATGCCTTTGAGTTGAAACTTTTCTTAGTTTGATCTAGATAGAACTTTCTCCTTTAGGAATGCTTCATCCCTTCTGAATAAGTGATCTAATCCTATCTTTTTCAACCTTTGCATCATCTTGTATGCTCTTGTCTTTTTCTTTCATAAATTGGTTTTTCTTCCATTTTGGGCTATTATTTCCTCCCCTGAGATTGTTACCTCCCCTGAGATTAATATAACTTTTGTTTCCCTTTTTTGTTTGAAAGATCTCTTGTTTTGTTATCAACCTGAAATGTGTTAGTTGCAAACCAAAAGAACAAAGTGCAAAGCACTTGATCTATAGCATTTTAAACATTTAAGCATCAATATGAACAAAACATAGCAAATTTTATACTAGCAAGACCAATTATGAATTGACAGTACCTATTGACTAACTAGCAGTACCATGTTTAAAAGCCAATACCAGTTATTTTTATGTACAAAAACACATGTTTTTCAAAGATTTATCATTCCAATACCTCCTACAAGATATTTGAATCTACCTAAATCAAAAGCTTTGGTGAGAAGGTCTGCAAAATTCTTTTCAGAATCAATTTTAACAACTTGTATTAACCTTTTCTCATTGCAATCCCTTATGAAATGGTGTCTGATTTCAATGTGTTTTGTTTTTTAGTGTTGAACTGGATTTTTGATAATACATATAGTACTGCTATTGTCAATGTAAATAATGGTGTTAAGAAAATTGTACCCATAGTCAAGCATTTGATTTTGGATCCAAAGAACTTGCCCACAACAACTTGCACCAGCAACATATTCTGCTTCAGTTGTAGAGTTGGCCACCATTGTTTGTTTCTTGCATTGCCAAGAGATGAGTCTGCAACCAAGAAATTGACATCCACCAGTTGTGGATTTTCTGTCTAGAGTTGCACCAGCATAGTCACTATCAGAATAAGCCACCAATTCAAAAGATGATTCCCTTGGATACCAAAGACCCAACCTAGGTTGACCCTTGAGATATCTAAAGATTCTTTTGACTGCTGTTAGATGAGAGACTTTGGGATGTATTTGAAACCTTGCACATACACATACTGAGAATATGATATCTGGTCTTGATGATGTAAGGTACATCAAAGACCCAATCATTGATCTATAATTGTGCAAATCCACATCTTCTCCTTCAGCATCCTTGAGTAGCCCTTTTTCTGCATCCATTGGTGTACTTGCAACCTTAGAATCAGCAAACTGAAATTTTCTTAGGATCTCTGCCACATACTTATCTTGGCTGATAAATATGCCTTCTTGAGATTGTTTCACTTGGAGACCCAAAAAGAAAGTAAGTTCCCCCATGGAACTCATTTCAAACTTACTATGCATAAGTTTTTCAAATTCTACACACAAGTCTTGGTTTGTAGATCCAAAGATAATGTCATCAACATAAATCTGCACTAGCAAGATGTCTTTCTTTGTTCTTTTGATGAACAAAGTTGGATCAATTTTGCCTCTTTGGAATCCACTTTCTAGTAGAAAGCAAGCCAATGTTTCATACCATGCCCTAGGAGCTTGGTGTAGACCATAAAGAGCTTTGGTAACCTTATAAACCTTGTCTGGATATTCTGCATCAATGAAGCCTGGAGGTTGAGAGACATACACTGGTTCTTCAATTTCACCATATAAAAATGCACTCTTAACATCCATTTGATAGACAGTGAACCCTATGAAAGAAGCATAGGCCAAGAATAGCCTAATTGCTTCAAGTCTTGCAACTGGAGCAAAAACTTCTTCATAATCTACCCCTTCTTCTTGAGTATATCCTTGGGCTACCAATCTTGCTTTGTTTCTGATCACTGTACCCCTTTCATCTTTCTTGTTTCTGAACACCCATTTGGTTCCAATTGCCCTATGACCTTTGGGCAAATCAACCAGTATCCAAACCTTCTGAATCTTGAATTGGAGAAGCTCTTCTTGCATTGCTTCAACCCAACTTGCATCATCTAAAGCTTTGTTTATGTTTTTGGGTTCAGCCTGAGATAGAAAACATGAAAACAGGCATATGTTGGCAACTTCATGATTCTTTTCTTCATAAATAGAGGAGATAAACCCTTCTTGGTCTGAAGTCAAGACTTGAGATAAACCAACTTGAGATCTTGTTCTAACACCAGAATCAATGCTTCCAATCACATCATCAGTTGAGTGATCTTTGAGAATTCTAGTGTTATGTGTTGTAGGAACTTCATAGGTAAATGGAAGATTGCCAATCCCCACTTCTTCTGGTAAAGAATCATCTATTTGAACATTCAATGGCTCAGCAGTATCAATTTGTGAACTGGCAGTACCATCTGGTGAACTAGCAGTACCATTATCATTTGCACTACTTTCTTGATTCTCTTGACCTTGAGCTCCATGATCATCTTCATTGCCTTCATTTCTTGTGTTTGAAGGTTCTTCTTGACTTGAAGATAGATCCAAACCTTTCCAAATTGGCATCCAGATGTAATCTTGATCTTTAGGAGTTTCAACATTGTCTTCAAAACCTGCATTATCATTAGTATTTGTACCTGAAACAGGCACATAATTCATAGATTCTGAAAGCCTATCAATATCAAACATCCAATCTGGTCCAATTCCTTTCACATTTGTTAGTTTCTCTTGAAACTCTATGTGAAGATTCTCTTCCACTAGCCTAGTGCAAGTATTAAACACTCTATAGGCCTTACTCTGCAAAGAATACCCTATCAAATAGCCTTCATCTGCTTTTCCTTCAAACTTGCCTAAATGATCTTTGGTATTGAGAATAGTGACATGACAACCAAAAGGTCTCATAAAACTTAAAGATGGTGTTCTACCAAAGAAAAGTTCATAAGGTGTCTTTCTATGAGGTTTTGTCACAAGAACCCTGTTTTGCACATAACAAGCAGTACCAACTGCTTCAGCCCAAAATGAAATAGGCAACTTAGAGTCTACTAACATAGTTCTAGCAGCCTCTATAAGTGTTCTATTCTTCCTTTCTGCTACTCCATTTTGCTGTGGGGTTCTAGCTACACTAAATTCTCTTTTTATGCCTTTTTCCTTGCAAAAGTCATCCATAACCCTATTCTTGAACTCTGTCCCATTGTCACATCTGATGACTTTGACTTTCTTATCAGATTGGTTTTCTACCTCAGTGATATAAGTTTTAAGAATCTCACTTGTTTCATGCTTAGATCTTAAAAAGAAAACCCAAGAAAATCTGCTATAATCATCAGTAACAACAAGACAATATTTCTTTCCATTCAAGCTACTCACATTAGTAGGACCAAAAAGATCCATATGAAGCATGTATAAAGCCTGAGAAATAGAGTTATGGGTCTTGGGCTTACAAGAAGCTCTATGTTGTTTGCCTTTTAGACAATCAACACAGGTTTGATCATTTTGGAAAATCTTTTTGGGTAAACCTCTTACCAAATCATATTTTGCAATAGTATTGATTGTTTTAAAGTTTACATGACCAAGCCTTCTATGCCAAAGCATAGATTCATCCAGTGAGTCTTTTGCTACCAAACAAGTTAAACTCTCCTTAGGATCAATGTTCTTTAAATCAACACTGTACATATTGTTCCTTTTTGGGATTTTAAGAAGGATTTGACTCTCATCAGGCATTTTAAAATCAGAAGAAAGAACCATACATTCATTGTCAGTAAATAGAACATTGTTCTTTTTGTCACACATTTGTGAGACACTAAGGAGATTAAACTGAAGTTCTTTCACAAAATACACATTTTCAAAATCTAGTTTACTGGTTTTGATAGTACCTTTACCAGTGATCTTTCCTTTTATTCCTCCCCCAAAGGTAACATATCCTCCATCAACTGTTTTGAAGTCTGAGAGGAAAGACATGTTGCCTGTCATGTACCTTGAACATCCACTATCCACATATCCTTGATCACCAATATCAGTTGAATGTTCCTGCACATGAATAAACATATTAGTTTCCTTGGGGTACCCAAGCCATGACAGACTTGGGTTTGCCTCTTGCATCAATGAAATCAAACCTTTTCAGGATTGTTGATGCACCTTTTGATTGGAGTGGTTTCCAAATCCAACATGCTGAGGACTTAACAACATTTTCCCTTTTTATCCATTTTGTGGTCTTTGGTCTATCAGTACCAATTTTGGCAGTACCATTTGGTCTAGCAGGACCTTTTGGTCTAGCAGGACCTTTTGGTTTTGGTCTCCAAACTTGTGTTTTGACCATAGATTTCTTTTGAATAGGACTATTCACAACTTTTGGTACATATTTGAAAGTGTTTCTTGCACCCTTATCAGTTGGTTTTGTAATAACAGGCTTATTTTGTCTAACAGTATGTTTAACTTTTGTGGTGTTAGACTTAACAAAACTTTTTCTGGGGTGAGTAACATTTGTTTTAGACTTTGATTTACTCCCAGAAACCCAGTTGTTACAATAAGCATGAAGATGATTAAAGCTACCACAGTAATAACAAGCCTTATTGTACATAACAAAGTCATCACCTAGTTGTTGTGACTTAAGGTTGTTCCAATTTCTTTGGCTACCTCTAGGTTTGTTATTACATTTTTCACAACTTTCAACTGTTTTCAAAACAGCTTTATCCTTAGCCTTAATCTCTACTCTTTTAGGACTGATTGGTCCTACTTTGTTTCGTTTGATAGAAACAGTCTCTTCTTCATCATCATCAGATACCCAATCTTCAATGATTAGAACATCTGATTTGTTATTAGTGAGCACCTTTTTGTTAGAGAGTGAGGCATTCTTAGCACTCTCAGAAGGTTCACTTTTCTCAACAGGTTTAGCTAATGGTTTGTTAATGAATTCATGTAAACCTGATTATGCAAGGTCAATACCTTGGGGACAAGGAATTCCTCTATAAGGAGGTGGACATTTATTGTATCCTATCCCAGATTTGATTCTTTTATTCATCTGATTTTCAACTATGCTTCTAGTACAATCAGATGCAATTTCTAATTTGGTAACAGTGAGTTCAATATTATCTCTAGCCAATGTCACTTTAGTACACTCAGTTCTTAACATTTCTATTTCTGCATCTTTCAAAAATATTTGTCTATTAAGAATAGCTTTTGCATCAGAAAAGGTGAGTTCATTTTCTCTAAAGTGAATGATTTGTTTTTCAAGTTTGGCCATACCACACTTAAAATCGATTAAGTTTTGATGTGATTTTCTTTGTTCTAATGTCTGTTCATCATAACATTTTCTTAAAGTTTGCAATTCTTCAAAAACTTCACATGTATTAGAACATTTAGAAATTTTTACCTCAGGATTGGAGAAAGCCATCAAAGCTAATTCATCTGAAGTAGACTCTTCTTCACCTATAAAACTCCAATCAAAACCCATACCATCAATAGCAACCATTGCTTTGGGCTCAATGATTTCCACTGCCTTACTCTTGCTCTCAAAGCTTCCTTTCTTCTCAAAGCTTCCTTTATTCCTGTTGTCAAACCCTCTACCCTTGTCATCCTGCTTCTTTGGTCTTCTACACTCTCTAGAGTAGTGACCCTTCATGTGGCAGTTGTAACAATCCACTTTTGACTTATCATACCCAGCAGGCTCATTACCATCTATGGTAATCTTCTTTCCAGTCCTCATCAGCAACTTCTTAGCCCTTATGCTCAAAAGTGAAAGTTGCCACTTTATGTCCATCTCTTCAAGATCATCAGGATGAATCTCTTGAAGATCTTCAAAAGTTAATATGGACCCATTGTGTGAGATGTCAAGAAGGCACACCCAATTGTTTCATCTAAAATGGTTTTGGTACTGCTAGAAGTACTGGCAGTACCAAAGTTTGTGTTGGCAGTACCTTCTTCTCTGCCTTTGATGAAGCGAAAAGTGTACCGCTTTTAAGGGGTCATTTAAGCCCTAAATCGTATTTATTTGATCAAATATTGCCCTAAATCGTTCCTTTTGTCATTTTAGGTACTTTTGAGAAGAAATCTGGAAAAGGAAGCATTTTGGACGTTTTTGGAGCATAAAAGTGAAGAAAACGACAAAGTCTCAAAATCATGCTAAAAGTTACCTTTGACGGCGTCAGGATTATCCCTGGACGGCGTCATGGCTTGGCAAAAGTGGTGGATGTGAAAATTACTCATGATAAGCCAGTGAAAATTGCATGGGAATTCTGACGGCGTCACGCTTTAATATGATCAAGGTCGTCACGGCTTAATTTAAAGAGGGACGGCGTCACGCTTCATTCTGACGGCGTCAAGCCTTGATAAGCCAGAACGGATTTTGGAGAGCTAAAGAGGGACGGCGTCAAGAAGGTCATCCGGGAACCCTAAAAGCGGCGAGGTGACGGCGTCACACTCCATAACGTGACGCCGTCAGATCTGAAAGTCTATATATAGTTTTGCAATTTTTTGTCATTAGAGTGGAACTTATTGAGGAACTTTGTGTGTGAAAACCCTAAGACGAATTTGGCAGCTTTTTCAAGGCTTTTTGCCTTGAGATCTTCCATGTTACATTGAAGATAAGTTATCAATTAATCATTCAATATGTCTATGTGTTGTTTGATTCTATCTTGTTCTTGTCTTTTGTTTAACATGCTAGGCTAGATTTATCTTGTGTTTGCTTAGATCTAATGAAACCTAGCTATTGATTATTGGTTATTAGTGTGTTATTAGTTGTATTGGATGATTGTTCATCTATGTTAGGCTTAAGAAAACTGGCTAACTTCCTATTCGGTAACTTGCTTGAACGTCTTAAGAAACATGAACCAATGCGTACTAAAGGTTTTTATGGTTGTATTTAATGCACAAGCGAATTCTAGTGATCCCATGTTAGGAGCTTCCTAGCCGGCTCGACATAGGAGTGAAGTAGGAGCTTGTAGAGTTGGGGAAGTACGTACGCCACCCCACGAATGGTATTAAGGAATACACCCGTCATCCACGCAACTAATACACACTAATCAACCGGTAAAAGATAGTTAGGGAGTAAGGAAATCTAAGTAAACACATTTCTCTCCACATAAGTTTTCACCAACATTTTCATTTTCTGTTATTTTATTTTATTTGCATTCGTAGTAATTTGGGTTAGTTGACTAGCAACTAATTCCGCCCACTCTTTCAAACCCGAGATTTTACTTGCTTTCATAAAAAATATAAAAACACAAAAAGAATCTTCTCTCACCCTTAGACCTATTAGAGTAGTTTTTTCACACCTAACGAACACTATTCCCTGTGGAGAACGATCAATCCCCCGTACTTACCACTACACTATACTACATCGGTCAGGTACACTGCCTGGTGGGGTTGTAAGCCTCTTGAGATCCCTCGAGAGGTAAAACCTGTTGTAAGGTTGCAAAACCACGCATCAAGTTTTTGGCGCCGCTGCCGGGGAATAGTTATTGTTTAGGTTGAATTTTTATTTTATAGGTCTACTCACAAGATTCCTATCAAGTGAGATATTTTCTTTTTATTTTGTAGCTTTCTCGTAGTCTATCTTTTCTTTGTGATTTTGTTTGTAATTTGCTTCAAATGGACCTTTCACTTAGATTTCTAAGATTGCAAGATATGGTTGAGTGGCTAGAACACCAAGAAGTTCAAAATACCTCATTTAGAGACACTTATGAATCATATGAGCCTTCACCTAGGATAGATTCTTATGAACAACCTCCATGTTTAGGATCTTGTTTTAGTGAGGCTAATAGGAAAAGCGACCTAGTTTGCCAAGGAATTGTGGATAGAGCCGTATCAATAAATCATAAGTTGGATGAAGCACTAGGTTTGTTATTATCACTACCTAAGAAAACAATTGACGAGGATATAGGTGATCTTGACACATGGAATAATGAGGTAAACACCATAAGCCCACAAAATACTCAACCATCATTTGAGGCACCCACACTGCCCGTGACTTACCCGGAAGAAGTAGAAGAGACTTTAGGAATCTCGATGGAGGTAGAACCCTTGGACCAAGCACAACTAGAGGATATAGGTTTGCACACTTTTAGTGATGACCTTACTCATAGTTCTAGGGAATTTCCTAGTGTTGATGAATTGGAACCTCAACCTTTACACAACTTTTCATCCTTAGATTTACATCTAGGAGAAAAAAGAGGAACCGACCCACCCATCAACCAATATTATCCGGGTAGTTTTAGGATGAAGGAAGCCATTCACTCACCCCCTTCACCTCACGTGGCATATTCACACCCTAAGGGTGTGTATCGCTACTTTCACCCGCACTTAATCCTAAGTGTAGGGAAAACCTCCCCTATTTTTGTTAAATAAGGGTAGAGTCAGGCTCGTGACTCGAACAAAAACAAGCGCTTATTGGGAGGCAACCCAAGCTTTATGGCAATTTGTGAAAACTTTCATCCAAGGATTATTTTGAACATGTTTGATTATCCAAGGACTAAAGTTGACTTTTCATTCATTTTAAACCTTCAGGGACTAGTTTTTGCCAAATTATGAAACTTCAGGGACTGAAAATGACAATTGTGTAAACTTTGTGTGTTTTTAACTTGTTTTTCAATCTTTTGTACCTGAATCACATAAAAACACATTTTCATGATATTTGTACCATTTTGTGAGTCATTTGTGTATTTTTGGTCGTTTTGTGGGTTTAATCAATACTAAATATATGTGTATTTAGACACATATCACTTTATTTGTTTGATTGTTTGTTTATTTAATTTTATTTGTTTCCGTATGCATTTCTTATTCTTTTTGTTTACTGTTCATGTCTCAAATATAAATTGTGAAAATGCTTTATTTTGTTTTTAACTTCGTCTTAACTACATATAAAGGTATTTTGCAAAAGATAAGTGTAAGGGAAATCCAAATTTGTTTTTAAGAACAAGATTGAACATGAACGATAACAATGAGATATAAGCATGCATATTAGTATTTGTTTGAGTCAAATGCTTGTATCGAGTCATAATGATGTTTTGCAGGATTTCCAGGAAGTAAGGTATAGGTTTTTCCAAAATTTTCCGGAAACGTAACATGAGAATTCTGTCAGATCATTTCTGACGGCGTCAGGCTCTACAACCTGACGGCGTCAGGTTTAATTTTCTGGAAATTTTAGAAAGTTTTGTTTTCATAAAAAGTTTTTATTAAATCTCTAACTTATAATCTCCAGGAATCTGCAAAATTATCATTCCACAAGCATTATATCCTTATATATAGAGTTTATCCCGCCGATGTTATGCAGGTTTTCGTGTTTGTTTTCTCAGGTTTAACAGGTTATTTTGGACAAGGAAATGTTTTGGATCAAGCTTACGGCGATGCATTAGTCATGGAGCTTCAACATTACTTTGGAAGAAGATCTAACCGTGTTACTTCATTATCCACCGAACGAATCAGGGGAGTATTTGATTTCATTCTTTTACTTTTTTCTTTTACATCTTGTTATTTGAACATTGGGGACAATGTTCATCTTAAGTGTAAGGGGGGGGGGGGGGTAAAAGTACGATTAGAGAATGCTCTTACGCTTGATTTTTATTTGTTTAATAGTAGATGTGTAATAAAACTAGATAAATACCTGTTAGGGCAATTTTAGTGCCAAATTTAAATTTTTTTTTACAACATTTAGGAGTGAAACTTTGATCTTAATGAGCGTCTCATGGATAGGAGTTATATGACTAGCACAAAAACCGTACCACAAAAAAATTTTCCACCCCCAAATATGTGAGGTTCGCCCCTAGAATTGGTAGGAAAAGCATTTATGCTATGATGTGTGTACCGGTAGCACTTAGATTCTAGAACTTGCGTTAGGACCATTCCGAGGCCACAAGTGAGACTACATTCGTGTAGTTAGATTTACTACATGATAAGAGGCATTAGGATTAACCCATTGTTTTACACCTGTGTTTTTGTTATAATTACATTGGCTACATTGGTCAAGTAATTCTCCCACACCCTTTGCGTTGTACTCATTTTTAGTACACGATACCCCTAGTACACCCCTCAGAGCCTATCTTTTCGTTTCGACCTTTAAGCATTTTACTTAAAGGAAGAATTTGTTACACCCCACTAAAATGTACACCCAAATCGCCTTAGCCTACCTTGTATGCACTTATCTTTAGTGCATTATTGTTACAACATTTGTTTAAACCCAAGTTAATTATCTAGTTGATTACATGGTTGCTAAGTCGAGTCATATCTTTGTACATATTGTTTTGGGACGATTGGGACTCATGGGTAAAGTACTAGTGTAATGGAGTAATGGGGAAGAACATCATTTATTACCCCCATATGTGCTAAATATTTTAAAAGTACTCCAAGTTTTTCAATTATCTTAATTCGAGTCATTAGAATAGTTTTTTGTAAAGTTATGTAAAAGTTCAAGTGTAAGGGGAATGCAACGCCCCTATGATGTATTATTTTGGATGGTAGGACAAGAGTTTATGCAAAAAAAAAAAAAAAAAAAAAAAAAAAAAAAAAAAAAAAAAAAAAAAAAAAATCGAAAAAATCAAGAAAAATACTAAAAAATGAGAAAAAGAAAAAATAGAAAAAACATACGGACTACCATCCCGTTTCATTTTATGTTTATTTTATGTTTTTGTTGTTTTCTTTCATTAGCTTAAGATTGAGTCGAGTCTTGGCTTAGCAACATTGTATAGTACATGTAATTGATCAAGATCTTTAACTCGCCACCAGTAAAATATCCTTTATCCAACAAAACCGTGTTTTCCTTTTCCCTACACCTAACGTTATAACCCGTTTAAAAGCCCTCTTTGATAGTTTATCTTAGGTGCTTACGCCTAGTGGAGGAGGTTTTCGATCCTTTCCCAAGCCTATGGTAATCTATTTGCTATGACAGGTAGTGAGAGATATTATCCGTTTTCATTTATGAGATTTATTTTGATGACACTTGAGAGATGTGAGTATCTAAACACTACTTGTGAGGTGCTAGTTTGTAATCTCCGTGCTAATTATGATTAAAGTGGAACGACTATTTGTTGTAATTACTTTTATGTTAGCATTAAATGACCCCTAACTTGTATTTTGATTAGAATAAAAGCACATTTGCTTGAGGACAAGCAAATCTCAAGTGTAAGGGTATTTGATGAAGCGAAAAGTGTACCGCTTTTAAGGGGTCATTTAAGCCCTAAATCGTATTTATTTGATCAAATATTGCCCTAAATCGTTCCTTTTGTCATTTTAGGTACTTTTGAGAAGAAATCTGGAAAAGGAAGCATTTTGGACGTTTTTGGAGCATAAAAGTGAAAGAAAACGACAAAGTCTCAAAATCATGCTAAAAGTTACCTTTGACGGCGTCAGGATTATCCCTGGACGGCGTCATGGCTTGGCAAAAGTGGTGGATGTGAAAATTACTCATGATAAGCCAGTGAAAATTGCATGGGAATTCTGACGGCGTCACGCTTTAATATGATCAAGGTCGTCACGGCTTAATTTAAAGAGGGACGGCGTCACGCTTCATTCTGACGGCGTCAAGCCTTGATAAGCCAGAACGGATTTTGGAGAGCTAAAGAGGGACGGCGTCAAGAAGGTCATCCGGGAACCCTAAAAGCGGCGAGGTGACGGCGTCACACTCCATAACGTGACGCCGTCAGATCTGAAAGTCTATATATAGTTTTGCAATTTTTTGTCATTAGAGTGAAACTTATTGAGGAACTTTGTGTGTGAAAACCCTAAGACGAATTTGGCAGCTTTTTCAAGGCTTTTTGCCTTGAGATCTTCCATGTTACATTGAAGATAAGTTATCAATTAATCATTCAATATGTCTATGTGTTGTTTGATTCTATCTTGTTCTTGTCTTTTGTTTAACATGCTAGGCTAGATTTATCTTGTATTTGCTTAGATCTAATGAAACCTAGCTATTGATTATTGGTTATTAGTGTGTTATTAGTTGTATTGGATGATTGTTCATCTATGTTAGGCTTAAGAAAACTGGCTAACTTCCTATTCGGTAACTTGCTTGAACGTCTTAAGAAACATGAACCAATGCGTACTAAAGGTTTTTATGGTTGTATTTAATGCACAAGCGAATTCTAGTGATCCCATGTTAAGAGCTTCCTAGCCGGCTCGACATAGGAGTGAAGTAGGAGCTTGTAGAGTTGGGGAAGTACGTACGCCACCCCACGAATGGTATTAAGGAATACACCCATCATCCACGCAACTAATACACACTAATCAACCGGTAAAAGATAGTTAGGGAGTAAGGAAATCTAAGTAAACACATTTCTCTCCACATAAGTTTTCACCAACATTTTCATTTTCTGTTATTTTATTTTATTTGCATTCGTAGTGATTTAGGTTAGTTGACTAGCAACTAATTCCGCCCACTCTTTCAAACCCGAGATTTTACTTGCTTTCGTAAAAAATATAAAAACACAAAAAGAATCTTCTCTCACCCTTAGACCTATTAGAGTAGTTTTTCACACCTAACGAACACTATTCCCTGTGGAGAACGATCAATCCCTCGTACTTACCACTACACTATACTACATCGGTCAGGTACACTGCCTGGTGGGGTTGTAAGCCTCTTGAGATCCCTCGAGAGGTAAAACCTGTTGTAAGGTTGCAAAACCACGCATCAGCCGTCTTTTTCTTCATCTACAACTTTTGAGGTGCTTGGAGATGATACAAAAGCCATATTTCCTGAGCTTGAACCAGTTGTCTTCTTTACTTCATGCTCTACTATTTTGAAATTGTTGTAGAGATCATTAAGACTCATCTGATCAATATCTGGTTATATTTTTCCAGACAATGACATGCATGGACCATTCAGAAGGTAAACTCCTAAGAAATTTGGAGTTTAGGTATTCTTGAGTTATCATTACTTCATGGATGGCTAACTGGCTTGAAAGCTTTTGAAGTCTATTGAACATACTGTCCAAAGACTCATTTGTTGTGGCTGTAAAGTTTTCAAACTGCTGTTTGAGAAGTGTTTTCTGTGTTTTCTTGGTGGCATCATTACCACCAAATCTAGCCACAATAGCTTCAAAAAGGGTTTTGGCATCTTTGTATTTGTTAAAGATCAAAAGCTGATCATTTGGAATAGTCATCAGTAACATACTCCTGGCTTTTAGATCATTTCGCTTCTGAATTCTTTCTTCTGCGCTTGATGGGTGTACTTGTACTTGTGTTACAAGTGCATCGTTTACTGTGGTAGTGGTGATTGAGGGTTTAAATGAGTTTCCTTCTTCAATGATCTCCCAAAGTGCATAGTCTTGCACTTGAAAGTATTGTTCTACCCTTAGTCGCCACATATCAAACTCATTTTGCTTGAGTAATGGAAGTTTAGCAGCAACATTTGTTTGAATATGTTCAACATCCATTGTTCTTTTAATTTGTAAATATCAGCCTAGCTCTGATACCACTTGTGGAAGGATTGTGCAAACACTTAGGATGTGAATCTTAGTAACGTGTTTGAGATATTTATGTATGAATGTGTTTAGTATGCGGAATCTACTACAACACACTTAAAAGAACACAAAGGTGGTGAGTTATGTAAACGTGAGTTTGTAATGAACAAGGAAGACAACTTTAGTTAACACAAAACGATTCAATATTATTGATGAAATAATACGGATGATCTAACTATCACCGGGATTACAAAGTAATCTTAAATCTTAAATTGTAAAAGGATTTGTGAAATGAGTAACTAAGTTACTTGAGAGATTGTTTAGTTTTGGTTAATAGTTGAAGAGATGCATGCACTAAGGTGTGACTAAGGGAACCTTTTATAGTATAAGGTACCCTTATTACAAGTTGTCAAGTGGTTTAATATAAAATGATACTTTGACTATTCTAGCCTACAATTAAATACAACTACCAATGTAACAACTCTGTAATATTCTTCTGCATATCACAGAAGACTAAACTACTTCTACATAATGTATTACAATGTACAAAGACTAATAATTCAACTAAATATCTATTACAAAATATCTATCAACTTGACATAAAGCTTGGTAGGACCTTTATCAACTAGCAGTACCTTCTACCCAGAAGGTACTGTTAGTACATCTTCATACTCTTCAAAATCAACTAGCAAGCTCTTTGACATATCTGGCAGGCTCTTTGACTTGAACATTTTATTCCCAACAGTTTTTAAAACCAAGATCCTACTATGACTGATGCAAATGTGCCCCAGCTAGTCGACAAAAAGGGTGGAAGCTTTTCAGCTGTTGCCCCACGACTTGAAGCTGGTAAATTTAGCAAGTGGAAAAAGCGAATGCTTTGCTACTTGACTGGTATGGAACCATACTACATCACTTGTGTCAAATATGGTCCTTATGTCCCAAAGACCGTTGAAGGGCTAAACAAGCCTGAGGCTCAATGGACCATTGATGAGAGGAGGGTGGTCAATCAAGACCAACGCCTGAAAAGCATACATAGTCCATGTGTATTTTTTACTTTTTCATACATGAATATATACAAAACGATTTTTTCATAGATTTTGATAAAATCTGGAAATATTCAAAGTTTTTTTAATTAAAATACATAAAATAAATAAACAATAATTAAAAAATATTACTTAATAAGGAAAGATTGAATTTTTTTAAATGAAAAAGTCCCCACTTGCGATTTTGTTTTATTATCTCATACTAGCTTCAAGGCCCGCCCGATGGGCGGCTAGTTTTAAGATTTTGTTTGTAACATATAAGTTAGTATACACAATGGTTTGATGTTAGTTTGAGATTGTGAATTGCAACAACGTTTGTCCTTATAGTTTAGTAATTAAGATAGTTTTGATAACCATGGCTTGCAAAAACTGCAAAAAGCCAACTTATTACAAGAACTTCACGATATAGTCGCCTTCACATATTACAGTTATGAAGTAGATGCGTGTTTAGACTACCTACCACTAACTCCTGCTTGATGACCTCTCCTTTTGCGAACACCGGGCTTAGTGTGATCATCTGCTGTTATTCAAAAAATGTCAGCAACATGTAGGCATGAAGGCAAGTGAATGAGAGATCGTAACAGCATTTGACCACAAAGGTAGGTGTACCTAATATGGCAGCAAGCCGCATCAGCAACAGCAGTAGCAGCGAAAGCAATTCACGCCAGGAGCAACCTACCGCATCAGCGGCAACATTAGAAGTATAGCCAATGCACATGTATTTGACCCGTTGTGATCTGCACCTTTATTTGCCTCCAAGACCTGTTAAAGATTTGAGCTCCACATGTATAGCCAATGCACATATCCATTGTGTGTGACCCGTTGTGAGCCAATGCACATGTATTTGGGGCGAACTTGAATCACGTCCGGTGATGTGATTCTTCATGATCACAGCCTCCAAGACCTGACCACAACACAACAATCCATCAAACATTAACATAAATTTCCACAAATTATGATCAAAACATACCAACACACACACCAAGTTTCCTAATTATTACCCGTTATATTAAACTTACATACATTAAAAAAGATGTCAAACATATTTATTAGAGTATATATTTATTTTTAAGGAACCAAACAATTAAAACATAAAAGGTTAAAAAGAGATGAAGAGCGGTACTTTAAATAAGGGCTGGTATTTGTGTCAGTCAAGAGGTTATCGTCGTCGGTGGTCGGAACAAAAATTATATCACCTAATCTGAAAAGGGTATAATAAGATTTAATCTGATCCTTCAAAAACTTACAAAAAGATTGACAAAACCAATAAAAAAACAATCTTCATAAATAAAATAAAAAAAGATACCCAATACATAAAACATAAAAAATATCATATGTTAAAGCAAAGTCTTATAAATGCAACCTTTTTGACAAAAAGATAAAAATACTAATCTCGGCTTGAATAGAAAAACGAATGTGATTATATTTAGTACATGTGAATCAAAGAAAGGGCATGTACCAAAATTTCTTCATAGCTTATGAAATGAAAAAGAACATTTTAGTGCCAGACACCATGACCATTAACCATTTACATCCTAACCGATTTACGCCTCCAAAATTGCATATCACATTACTTTGATGCATTCTCATCATGGAATGTCATCACTCATTCCTATTGCCATTTCCAGTAAGTTTAACTGATTCTTTAACATATTATGGGGTGTTTTGGATTGCTTGATTTTCTGCTTAACTGCTTATTTGTTTATTTTTAAGTAAGATAAGCAGTTTGAAGTGTTTGAATAATCCAAACTTCCTCTGCTTATGTGCTTATTTTGGGCCCGATTACACAGTTCTCAGTAAGCAAGTTGGGACATGAACATGCTTTCAAAGTGTTTATTTTAGATGACACTAAGATTCCTCTTTACGGTCAATAACCAACCTGTTATAAATAGATTAGATTCACAATTTCCAGAAACAAAACTTTTTGCAGTCTTATTGCATTTTTTTCTTTTTTTACTATCTAAGCAAATCGAAACACCCTCTACAATTTCGAGCATAAAAAGCTGAGCAATTCAAACATTATCTATAACTCTCTGCAACATCCATTCATAGCCTATTAGTTTCATTTGAAGCATTTCAATTCTTAGCTAAAATACATCATGATCATATACTAAAAGTAATAACCAAACATCCAATGCTTGTAATTAAACTAATGGGGGGTGTTTGGGTAAGCTTATGCTTAAAAGCTTGTGTGTTTCTAACAATCTCCAATCCAAGGTATAATGCTAATTAGCTTATTTCCTTCCTAAAAAAGATTCGGCATAAGCTTAACAAAACACCTTCATAGTGCTTAATAGCTTTTCCAAGATACAATTAACTAATAAGCACTAAATAAGCTTTAACCAAACACCCTCTAAATGTCGTAACAGAAATAATCATATACTCCAATAATCTACTACTCCCTCAGTAAAAAATTATTTGTCCACCTTTTTTTCCAGGTTATTTCAAATTGAGTATCCACTACTAAAAATACATAGAGAAGATTGATCGAGTTTGTCATACTACCCTTACTTTATCACTTAAATATTACTCCGTATTATGCAAAAAGTAAGAAAGAAAATTCACTAATGATCATGTTATTATTAAACTGTGTTTTTTGTCGGAAATAATTATTTTTGAACAAAGAGAATGAAATAAAAACATACATGACCAGCAATAGCAAGTTGACCCATAGCACCATCATCATTCCAATCAGTAGCCACCATCAAAGTCCTCAACTGGCAGTTTAAAAAACACACAATCCACACCACCTTTAGCTAAAAGCAAACAAAATATGATATTAAAAAGCAGAAATACCTTTGGTACGCATTTTATCAATGAGCTCTCATTTGCACTAAGTTCTCCAACAAATATACGACTTGCATAAGCTCCAGAAAGTCCGTGAAGCGCATCATAACTAATAAATCAGAGTACAATTAGTAAAGATAGTGTCTTACAGCAAGTCAGCAACAATTTTACAAAAACAATAATTTTACAGCAACAATTTGACTCTAAATATACGCGACTCAGGAACACGCGTTAGAATGAACTATCGGCGGCTTTCAACCATTTGAGTCGTTCAACCAATTTGACACGTACATCTTGAAGCTAAATGTTTTCAGTTGACCAATTTGGCAGTTTAAAAAACACATAATCCACACCACCTTTAGCTAAAAGGAAACAAAATATGATATTAAAAAGCAGAAATACCTTTGGTACGCAGTTTATCAATGAGCTCTCATTTGCACCAAGTTGTTCAACAAATATACGACTTCATAAGCTCCAGCAAGTCCGTGAAGCGCAATGAGCTTAAAGCATCAATGTTCATAAAATATACTCGGTAATTATTGTGAGCGAAGGAGGCATCATCCAAGGCAGATACACGAAGGATGAAGCAAAAAAGTCATATATTCATGTTGGTCTGCAAACATTCAACATTGAAAATCAGACCCATAATCAAAATAATACATATCTCTATAATCATAATAATGCACATGTCAAACAATTGTAAGCCTTTTAAAGGTGCATTCTTTAGCAAAAAAAATGCAGGTAACCAATTGTTTTAAAGACCTATAACTTCAGTTGAGCATTTCATCAAACACCTTATCTACATATACCCAACCAAACATATAAGCGGGAGATGTTTTGATCAATTACCCATAACACAATTTCAAAATATTAAAATTAAATATTTAGTTTTTATCATGAATGAACTATTGAGCTCAAACAAATCCACAATTCGAGGACCCTAAACCAAAACCAACAATCAATCATATATCTGATTGGATATTCAACATACCTGATTGGAGATTGAAGAATCAATTGTACCCCTAACAATTCAAATCACGATTTTCCTGTTGGTGTGTCATCACAATCAACATTAGAATCGAATCAAACAATCATAAACAGTTATTGTTAATGGATATTTTCAAGGAAGCAAAGGTAAAATAACAAACAACATTACAATCGAATAGGAAAATCATGGATTTTCTTTTAAAAAAACCTAAAATTCAGTAATTGAATTTACCTTATGGATCCGCAAATCGTGAATTACTTGTTGACAATGTAATGATCAAGACAATATAAACATGAAATCAATTCAGTAAATCGTGGGGATAGGGTTTTGAGAAGGAGAAATTGTGTGTGTGTTCTTTATGTGGGGATACAGTGAATCCGAATGAGGGATGCTAAAGGATTGATTGTGTGTGTGTTTTTTAATAGCTTATTTTTATGATTGAAAGAAAAGCCTGAATTGGATCTTGCGTTTGAAGATTTAGGGTTTACAAAGTGGTTGTTGAGAGAGAAAGGTATGCGTTTTTTTGGGTGGGTTGTTTCAAATGAGAAAGTAATCATGGATGCCGGCCCATTTTTTTCCCAGTCAATGCTTAGAAGACGTATTTGTTTATGGCCGTTCGATCAAAATGAATATACAGGTGTCAAGTTTTAAGGTATTTTGGGGAGAGATCAATTTTTCAAAACCCTGTTTTATTATTATAGTAGATAAATAAAAGATACCAACACAATAAACCGCATTATTATAAAAGAGAGCATCATTCCACATACCGCATTTTCATTTTGTAGTATTAGCTCTAGGTTTGTGGTTTTATGGCTGTAATGATGTGAGCATGTTCGCATCATTGTTGACATGCGAGTAGCGTGAGTCTAAAAAGGGGCTTATCTCCCCTCTTCTTTATGTACATAATGATATATCATTTGATTTTAATATATTTCACAGGGTATAAACCCTTTACCACGAGAAGAAAAAAAAAAAAAAAAAAAAAAAAAATCGTTCTACATACCATATATTTTTTACACAATGCACTTGCAGCTGAAGTTGCTCCCCCTTGAGAGTCCCATCACGACGGTTTGAGGAAGTCTTTTTTTTTCCTCATCGCATTTGCACTTATTTTGTTGAATCTACGATAAAAAAGGCTATGAATTCGATGTTTGGGATTCAATAATCATCCATTTATGAATACAACCTTTTCACTTGTTAAATTGCACAAAAGACTTTCCAAATGGATTCTGGAAAAAGAAAATCTCTCATTGAAGTTCAACATTTGTACGATGCTATATTAAAAGAATCTCAAATGGTGCAATTGCTATATTAAACAAGACTAAAACCAAAGACTTGCAAAGTTGAAGTAAAATGCTAAAAGAAATAATTCTTCACACTTTCCACCCTATAGTATTTAAAACTTACCAATCGTTCAAAGAACATTACATTTACCAAACCGACTTCATATTAGGAAGCCCAAACACTTAAAAATACACAGCCCAAACTTCATATCCTACACGAACACAAACACGCTTAAAGCAAGTCCTATAAAGTAACCACGTTTTTCCACAGAATTATTTTTCGTTCCAAAAACCCTGAATTTCAAACCCTCAACATGTCGAGAATCAAATTGTGTGATCATATACCATTCGAAATCCAAGCTGAAATCATGAAAAGGCTTCCTGTTAAATCTTTGATTCGATTCAGGTCCGTTTCGAAAACATGGAAGTCTCTTATCGGTAGCTCTGAATTCATCAACGATCACTACGTCCATCAAACACAAACACAGCCACAACATCTACTCTTATGGTACGAAGTAAATACCGATCTAGCATGTGTTTCGTTAATCGACGATGATACATTCCCAAACCACAAATTTTCCCATATCGTCCCCGAGGCTATAAAGCAATTCGATTTATCATCTGGATATAGTTCTTCGCACGGAGTGTTATGCATTTTTGGTCGTAATCAAGATCGCGGTTTGGATATGGCTGTTCTTTGGAATCCCATTGTTAAAAAGTCGGTTGGCATTGTTATCCCTAGATTGGGTTCATTAACTAACCTTGGTTTTGGTGTTTGTCCCAACACTAGTGACCCTAAGATCGTTAAGATTATGATTCCTGAAAAGCCATGCGTGCATTGGGAAATTGAGGTCTTTACTTTAAGCTCGAGGGCTTGGAAAAGTGCATCTATCAATCCGCCATCTAAATTGTCTCACTTCAAGCAGGATCATGTTCCTATAGAAGGGTTTGTTTATTGGCTCGGTGGATCCGGAGAATTTGGAACTACTGCTAATTTTATTATTTATTTTGATTTGACGAGCGAGGAATTTGGTGAAGTGTGTCTTCCGGATAAGTTAGTACATTCAGAAGAGTTGGCGATATCTAAGCGAAACGAGACTCTAGTTGCGCTTGAGTATTGTTATGAGAGTGTGATACCTGTTTGTCATGTGTGGATGATGAAGGATTGTGTTACTAAATCTTTAACCAAGATGTTCACTATTAAGTCACCAAGTGAAAGAATAGTATTAGGGTTCAGGATGAATGGTGAAGCTATAACGGAATTAAAGGAACATAATGGAACATCCATGCATGAAGTATATGAATCATGCTCAGGACACTTCAATGCTATTGGAATTAAAGGAGATTATCTTTCGTTTTATGCGTCCTCTTACACGGAAACACTTATTTTGCTTGATCAGTCCAATTCCATCATTCATCATGGTAAAGGTACCGAAATGGAAAATTAACATACTTTATCATCTTTAGAAGTCTCTTACTAATCTAAATTATTTTAAGGTTTTATGGAAACAAAAACTTGAAACTGGTTGGGATAAACCTGTTGTCTTGCTTACATGTCAAACTTATCATATAATGATCCTTTGGCAAAAATTAAATGTGTTATGTATTTAAATGCATGCTGCAGAGCTCTTAATTTCCTGTTGTTGAACAAGACATCTCTGTTTCCGAACAAGAAAGTCAAGATGCGGGTTGATCGTTCATGAAGATTCATGTGGTGTGAGATGCTACCCAAACAAATAGTTGTGGTTTCAAGTCGTGTCTGGGACAATGTGTCAGATATTTGTAGTATCTATTACATAAGTGTTAATCTGCTTTTCTTTAAACAAATAGTTGTGGTTTCAAGTCGTGTCTGGGACAATGTGTCAGACATAGTGTAGTGGTAGTTGAATTATGTTGCTGTTAGTTTCTTATGCTAAAACATGACTTAAAATAAAACGAAGTACTAAAACCGAGGATTTACATTAAGATGCTAAAACAAGCTAAGTACTTTTTTACGAACGGCATAATAACATTAAAGATCCAAACGAGGAGCTCGGGAAAGTTACAAGGGGTGGGAAAGAGCGTTACACAGATTTACAAACCACTCTATCCGGCCAATTACAAAAGGCCTTCTTAGAACTATTCGAAATCCAATTAAAAGAGATGAGTTTAACATCATTGAAGTTAAACTCCTTCTTGGGACGTTTTGGAGTAAAGATCGCCTCGTTACGAAATCTTTAAAGTATCCAGATAGTTGTTTGGACTACTGCATCTAACAGAGTGGAGTTGACAGGAGATAAGTTTGCTCTTCTTGCAAGAGAGAAAACATTATTTAGGTTTTCAATATGATTGTCTTTAATTTTCCAACAATCAAGAACCTTAACCCATGTTTCCTTTGCAACAACAAATTTAACTAAAATGTGGTCTTCTGTCTCAAGATCGTCATCGCATACCACGCGCTGGACTGAGTGTAAATCAACTCCTCTATTATCAAGATTAATACGAGTTTGAATTCTCCTATTTTTGAAACACCATGATGTGATAATCACCTTGATGGGAATATCTTGACTGTAAAAGTTCTAGAGAAATCAGCAAGGCATTCCCATCGATCATCATCATTTGAAAAGAAAAGGTTGGAGTTTGAAGATCATTTATATTCTAGTCTCATGCATGCATCTCTCATTCGACTCAAACACATAGCATTTCTAGTTTTCACTCACTCACAAACACTCTCAAACTATCCTAGAACCTCTGGGAATTCATTCGAAGCAAGCAAGGATCATTTGGTAGTTATACGAGTTCAATATTCATACGTATAGTCTCATACGAGCCCTCCCTTGATCACACAAACATCCTGACTCATTCCTTTGGTGTTTGTAAGTCTTTCACACTTCATTTAACTCGTCTATACTTGTTTTCACTTAATCATGCATCATATCTAATTTATCTCATACGTATAGATATATATTTCATTTCAATATGTACGTATATCATTTTTCTATCTCACGTTATGTATATATATATGAACGCCTCCTATATGGAAGGCTAAGTTCATCTTTCTCATGCATTCGTAATTTCATTTACACGTTTATATCATTTTCATTCTAGTTCATTTTAGTCATTTCATATATCGTTATTTACATAACTTGTCAATTCATATTATTTGTTCACGTACAAACCCGCCTAGAAACAGTCTCGTTAAACTATATATTAAAACACGACATGCTAATTTTATTTGTTCTACTAATTCTTCATACTATAGTTAACCAAAACCTAGTATAGTGTTCCCCCTCATTCGACCTTAATCCCATTCGAATTTGCCCCTTTTAAATGTATGTCGCAACGTTTTAAAATCTGTTTATAAACTAACGTGGGCTCGTTAGCCCATTAAGCTAATTTCAGCTTATTTCAATAAGCTAATCAAATCTCCCCTTTTCCAATATTTTTATAATCCAAAATCTAGCCCAAACATAAGCCCAATGACCTTTTAAAGCCCACCCATTTTAAACTCTTAACGGGCCAAGTTTAATTCGTTAAAGCCCATTTAATTCGAAAATAAGCCAAACATAGAATAAGCACCTGATAAGCAGTTTAATAAGCTTAAATAAACTTACAATAGCCTCGGAAAAGTTTTCCAATTCTTTTTGTACGAAAAGGACCATTTTTGCAAACGATTCCAAACTCAAGGACTAAAGTTGTCATTTTCATGTAAACTTGTTAACTAGATATGTTTAAGGTTTACTTGTTTAATGAAATGAGTTAGTAAACTATTGGATCAAAGCATTACGTAATTTATTTATCTCGTTAAAATAATTTTACGTTTGTTATCGAGAAAAAATTGAAAGATCGTAAAATGTAAATAAATGTTTTGAAGTTTTATTTGTATTAACAATAATTTTCTTTTAAAGACATCAATTTTAGCATGAGCAGTAGACAAGAATGGTTTTCCGAGGATCAATGGAATTTTGATATCCTCAGGCATATCTAGAACAACAAAGTCTACGGGAAATACGAATTTTTCAATCCTAACTAAAACATTTTCGACTATACCCTCGGGACGTTTCACAGTCTTATCAGCCAATTCAATAATTAACTTAGTGGGAGCTAATTTACCTAAACCCAAAGTGGTGAAGGTCTTATAAGGCATGATACTAACACTAGCTCCTAAGTCAGCTAAAGCTTTACTTAAAGACATATCATTAATATGACAAGGTAAAGTAAAACTCCCTGGGTCTTTCTCTTTATGAGGCAAGGCGTTGTGATCAGTTGCAGAGCACTCTTCTCTCATAGTAGCCTTGATCTCCTCTTCAATTCTTGACTTCTATTTAAATAACCTTCTTAAACTGATTGAAGAGTTAAAGAAAAACTTTGGATTTTCAGCGTTAGCAACATCCAACAATCGTCCAGGAAAGGGTACATTAGGCGCCACTTCTTCAGTGGTGGTGATCGCCTTGACATGATCTCTTGGATTGGTCTCAGTTGAGCCAGGTAAACTTCCAGATCCCCTTTCTTAAAGTACCTTTCTTATTTGACCGATTTGAAGTTCCAATGCTTTGATCGAAGCTCCTTGATTCCTGATGGAAGCATCGGTTGAAGAACGAATTTCTTTGATCAAAGCAGCGTTTTCTTCTTGTCTTTTTGCAGCATCAACCATGAGTTGCTTCATGGATTCTTCCAAATCTTGTCTTCTTTCTTGATATGATGAATTCCCGTTGTCCCTTTGGTAGAATCCTAGGGCAGCTGCTCTATACCTTCCTGATGGTTGAAATGGCTGGCCAAATTGAGTGTAGTATGCTTCTTCAAGCGTTTCTACTTCCTTCTTGGATGGACAATATTTAGTGTAATGAGGTCCATTGCATAATTCACAACCAACCTGAGCAGCATATACTTTCTCATCCATCTTCTTCAGATCTCTACTAAGTTTGTTCAACTGAGCTTGAATAGCAGCGTATCCATCAGAAGTATCGCTGCTTTTAGATCTAGTAGAGGTTCCATCACGCCACTTCTGAGAATGATCAGCCATTTCTTGGATGGCTTTCCTAGCATTGACTGCACTCATCTGAGGTACAGCCCCCTTAGAATCCAAAATCTGTCGAGTAGGCACATCCAGACCCTGATAAAACAAAATCACCTCCTGCATAGTGGTTAAGTAATGTTGAGGGCATTTTAATAATAAATCTTTGAATCGTTCCCAAGCGTGATAAAGAGTTTCATCAGGCTCTTACTTGAAGTTATTGATAGCCTCCATCTTCTTAGTAGTACGAGCAGGCGGGCAATACTTCTACCAAAACTTCTTCTTCAAGTCTTCTATTGGGATTTAAGATGCTGCTGCTCAGATTGGATACTACTGTTTAGTGTGCTTAATGGAAAATTCACTAAGTGTGAATTCTACTGCTAGTTATGATGATACTACTGCTAGTGTATTTCATACTACTGCTGGAGTTGCTGAGAAGATCAAGGAAATACACTAAGTAGATACTACTGCTAGGCATAAAGATACTACTGCTAGAGTTAGTATTCTACTGCTTATTAGATAACTATGTATAGTATGCTTGGATAATTATAGAATAGATACGAAAAGTTTTATCTTGTATAGAAAGCTATTGTAACCGACTAGGACTCCTTAGTCTATAAAAGGAGGATCTAGGGTTAGAGTTTGGTACATGTACATATCATAGAAAATTCACTTCAAGGTTTTTGTAACCCTGTTACTATTGAGTAACCGTATTAATATATTGAAGTGTTTGTTGAGAATTCTAAGTGTTATTCAATATTCTTCTTAAGATTAAACATTAGATTCCGCATAGTGTTTAATATTGTTTCAAGAACAGTTTCTATACTTATTGTTTTAGATTAACATCTAAGATAATTAACAAGGTCAATAGCTCAACTGGGATCTACAAGTGGTATCAGAGCTTGTGATCTAGAAACTGATATCAAGAAGAATTTGTGATTTGTTCTGTTCAAACATCTACTGAAGTAATGGAATCCGAATCAACTCATATGGTGACTGCATCAAAATTGCCCATGCTCAATCCTGGTGAGTATGAGCTGTGGAAGATGAGAATTCAACAGTACATCAAGATGCTTGACTACTCCATGTGGGAAGTCATTCAGAATGGTGATACTTTACCAGCAAATCCTGCTGATGGGACACCTCTACCAACTAGAACTGCTGAAGACAAGGCTCAGAGAAGATTGGAGATCAAGACTCACAGTATTATCATGATGGGGATACCTAATGAGTATCAATTGAGCTTTAGTAACATTCAGGATGCCAAGTCATTAATGAAAGCCATTGAGCTAAGATTTGGTGGGAATGAAGCCACCAAGAAGTCAAGGAAGAACTTATTGAAGCATCAATTTGAGACCTTTGTGGCCTCAAGTTCTGAAAACATTGATGTTACTTATGATAGACATCAGAAGCTTGTAAGTCAGTTGGCACTTATGCAGGTTACAGTGCCACAAGAAGACATCAATCACAAGTTTCTCAGAAGCTTGTCATCTGAATGGAGCATGCATACTGTGGTCTGGAGAAACAAGGGTGATTTTGAAAAGATGAGTTTGGATGATTTATACAACAATTTGAAGGTGTATGAATCTGAAGTCAAAGGATCATCCAGTTCATCTTCAAGTGCACAAAACCTTGCTTTTATGTCTTCAAACAACAAGGGTTCTGGAAATTCTCAAGAAAACTATTCTGCTGCTGGTCATGTAGTTTCTACTGTTGGCACAAATGTTTCTGCTACTAGCACAAATAGTGATAACATCCGTGATGCTGCTATTTGTGCCTTCTTGGCTGATCTTACCACAAGTACTACTGTTACAGATCAGGACTTGGAACAAATTGATCCCGATGATCTTGAGGAGATTGATTTGAAATGGCAGATGGCTATGCTGACCATGAGGAGGAGATTTCTTAAGAAGACAGGAAGGGAACTCAAGTATAGAGGACAAAAAAACAATGTGGGGTTTGATAAGTCCAAGGTTGAGTGTTACAACTGTCAGAGAAAGGGACATTTTGCAAGGGAGTGTAGAGCACCCAAGAAGAATAAAGAGAATGTAAGGAAGGTTACTGATTGAACAAATAATTGCCAACCAAGCCTTCGATGGTGATCAAAGGAATAATGGGGTGTTGAGATTGCGCCAAGCTTGTTCTTAACCTGAAAATAAGAAATACGAAAACACTACGTTAAGTGATTGCGCAGGGGTTGGACCCTGCGAACCACCTCCGGCGTGCGAGTAAGTATGTGTAATGGTAATGTAGGTCGTAAAATCAGAGAGTGAAGTTAACTTACTTAGTTTTGGCCCGACTATGCTATTTATAGGGGAGAAATAGGGCATAGTGGGCGGTTGCACATAGTTCGGAGATCATGGGGGCGTCCCATGGAAAGTGGTAACCGCTAGGGCTTTGTAGCCCACGATCTCTGTTTTGGCGGGAAAGCCAAGGGATAGAGGAGACGTGGGTTTGACCAGGTCAGGATGGTCCTTCGTGCTAGTCCCTTCGTCAGGAATACCCCGAAGGGCTTAGGGCTTCGATTGGCGGATTCCCACATGGTAACCAGCTCGCAGGCGAGTGGTTTTACGCCAATGAAACGTGTTAGAAGATTAACCTGGGCCTCCGAAGGGAGGGCTTTCTACAGGCTCGAAGGGGAGTCCTTCGACCCGTTAGGAGGGTACATCATCAAGCCCCCCAGTCGAAAGTGATATATACGTACAAGCATATATTGCATTCGACTCTAATAAGAAACGTATACTCTATCCTGCCAATTTCAAAAACAAATAAAAGATAAAGCACCAAATTGAATTCCGCATTAAATGCGAAACCATCATTATCCGCCCACTTGCAAACCCTTAATTGCCATTTCTTCGGTAATCGTAAAACGTCATTTCAAATTTAGCATCCATTTGAAATCCGCTTAGATAGTAAAGAAAATGTACACGTGTTCGGTTATGATGAAAAATATCATGAGTATTTAATCTTCGATACGGTAAACCCTAGAACACTTTTACCTCCGCCCAAAATATACACAACTCTGTGTCATTGTGCTTCCATTGGAATCTAAAAGGTAAAATTCTGCCATTTTTCTTTGCTCTCCTTACTTTATTTATGAGTATGGCTGCAAAACGAATAATTAAAGAACAAACTTGCACCTTGTCGAAACAAGCATTGTCTGATTTTCTGAATGATTACCCCATACCCTCGGAACATAAAATCATGCTTCCCAGTAAAAAGCAAAGTATTTTTGATGCTCCAAAAGGGTTTGTAGGCTTGTATGTGCATGCGTTTACGCAATCAAACTTTAGGATTCCCATCCACCCTCTTATTTTGGATTTTTTGCAATATTACAAGGTGCACATTTCAAGGTTTAATCCATTCGGTTTAGCCAAGTTGACAACCTATATTGTAATGTGCAAAGCGTATGGTTTTGAGCCCTCATTGACTGTGCTTAGAGGCTTTGTTAATCTCTACCCTGGTGGAGATTGGGTAACTATTGCAAAAAGGAGTGAGTATGATGTCCCACACCTATTGACTAAACCTTTTTCAAATATTCGAAATTGGAAAGGTCAATTTTTTTTATATTGAGAGCACCATCATACCCTCCGAGTACCCTGAGTTGTTGGCCGAAGGGAATAGGTTTGATGAGAAACGATACAATGACCCGTTACCTTATGAGGTGAGAAGTGACCTTATGTACCAACGTCTTGCACGTCATCCAGTGGACGTACAGACGTTTCCTGAGCCCATCTTATTCATGGCTGGCATTTCTAAGAGTTGGGAAGAGTCTCCATTGCTTCCTGAAATAATTTGTGAAGGAAAAAGTATGTATAATTTCTTATGTCATAAATAAATAACTTACCTGCTGATATTCATCTCTTTTCCTTTGTCTGTGCAGAAACGGCTTTCCGTAATTTCGTTGTGGCCGGAGGTGCCAAGGAAGTTAGCTTTATGCCCAGGGATCCTCAGGATACTAGTTACGGAGTGGGATCTCCTTCCATCTCTGTCAATAATAATGATGTTGATGTCTCTCCACCCAAGCCTCTTGCTGTGCTCCCCCCAATCAAACCCCTTGGTACTGAGGAAGCCCCCCAGCTAGTGGAGGATGTTGGTGACTCTGATGATACCCCTTCCGGAAGTGATCAGCTCAGGATCGTAGGGTCCTCCGGTATTGCTGATAGAGTTCGGACTAGAAAAGGTACCAGTGCAAAGGCTGCAAAGGCTGCCCCTAAGAGGAAATTGAACATTCTTACTCCTACTTCCAGAACCACCAAGCAGAAAACAGAGAAATCTCGTGGGAAAACCATTATGTATGCTCCAGAGGGAATGGTTGATGAAGATGATATCTCAAGTAAGTGACAGTTCCTCAAGTCTTCCTTCCTTTCCGTAATATTGTGTATTTGGCTTATATCGCTTTCTTCTCTTTTTTTTTTAGGTTTGCCAGATACGAAGGAACTGCCCAACGCTCTCTCCTGCCGCTTGCTTGTTGAGAATGTCACTCCTGCTTCATGGAGGAGTAAGATGAACGAGATGTCCATTGAGAAACTTTGCGATCTCAACGACAAAAGCTACATCCGGCAAGCAATGCTGGACAGCCATCTTAGCTTTCGCACCAGGGGGTTGCTTAACAAAGTCAAGGAAGCAAAGGAGGAGGTTGCTGCTGTTGTTGCCAGAGAGAAAGAAAGGGAAAAAAATTATGCTGAGTTGGAGAAGAGGTGTGACGAAGCCATGGAGAACTTTGAGAAACATCCAATGTATGAGGCTCTTCGAGACAAGATTGATGGTCTCGAGAAACAGCTTAAAGAATCGCAGGCTGAGTGTGGTAGGTTAAAACTGGAGGAAGCTAAGGTCGTTGGTTATGAGAACCAGGTGAGTGCCCTGGAGTCTAAGTGTACTGGGTTGGGGACTGAGAGGTCCAGGCTAATGGAACAGGATGCTAAGCGTTGTCAAGAGGTTGATAGGTTGAAGCTCGAGTGCCAAAGTTTGAGAAAAGATAGGGCTGAGGTTGTATCGAAGGTTGTTCCCTACGTTGCTATGGAATTATATCATAGCGATGAGGTGGGAGAGGTTGTGGGTAAGCTGGTGAATGCAGCCATATTTCATGGCAAATGCACGACTTTAGAGGAGATTGCCGAAACCAAGAAACCAGTTGTGCTTTCGGAGGTGCCATACTATCGTCCGAATTCCGTTCGTGAGTATGATGAAGCTGGTAACGCATTCACCACGGCAGTATACCCCTTTCTTGCCGAAGCAACCAAAGATCCCTCAGCCTCCATCGAAGATCTCCTTTCTAAGAAACCCAAGAGCATACAGCCTCCGTCTCCAACTAAAAGAACCTTGTCTGAGAAACCCAAGTCTGCGACTCATCTGGAAGACCCGAACTCTTCTATCAACAAGTGAAGGCTGCCATGTTGGCAGTAATTTAGTCTGTAAGGGTGGCGTGTACCCTTTAAAACAATTTGGTTATGTTTAAAGGCCGGTGCCTTTCTTTAAGACAATTTACCATGCTTTTATCAGGCGTGTGCCTGTTTGAATAGTTTGTCTGGGCTTCGTCCCATAACTTTAAACAATTACTTCTTTTGATGATGGCTGCGCCTGTGCGTAGTCTTTATGAATCTTAATTTGGAGGAATACTCTCCTTTTTTGATGCCATGCTTATCTTCTCTTACGCTCACTACAAGAACGTAAACATACAACCTAAGGTTATAACCTTATTGTGTGTATTTTGGACCAAGATTTTATGCAATCGTATAATTTGACTGCGACAGAGGGTCGCGACCCACTCCGTCTTTATCCTTAAGTTACAGAGGGCTTTTTTATACCCTAAGACTTTATAGGAAAGTTAATGTGAATTGTAATGGATGTTAATGTTATACAAGACATGTGCCTTGCTTCATCCTTCGACATTGAAACTTGTAAAGTACTTGGCTGAACAAATCTATGTTGTATAAAACGAAACAAGAGATTTTGAGGGAAACCTGTTATATCATTAAGTGGGTAGGGAGGATTACATCATTTGAAGAAATGAATACTAGACACCTACCATTAATGCTTCTTTCCCATGTGAGAAGACTTCGTTACATGAAATTGAAAACAACTAAGTGCTTTTTAAAGAAAGGTAAGTTCTTATATGTAAGACTTACGAGAGTTGGCGTTATATCCAAACTTGTTCAAGACATTTTTTGCTTCTGTCCTTCGAGCTTCTATGTCTTTTTGCCAAATTAATTTTTCTTTGACGCCAGGCTCTTTGTTAGCTTTTATTCGAAGGACAACTTCCTATATGCCCTCAAGGCTTTGGGAAGTTTGTCTGCCCACTTATGCTGATATTGCCCTAGCTTCGTCTCGATTTCGGTGACAATATCCTTGTCAACACAAACGAACCTTTGCTTCACATTCAGGCTTTTGCAGAATGAAGGGAACACTCCTTCGGCAAAGTGTGGCCCTTCGTAAGAGGTGATAACTTGTGGGATTCCAAATCTGAAAATTATATGTTCCCACATGAATTCTTCCACATCTTTTCCTTTTGTAGACGCCAACGGCTTGGCCTCCACCCACTTGGTGAAATGATCGATGGCTATGACCAAGAGTTGCACCCCTCCGGGAGCTAATGGTAGGGGTCCGATTATGCTGACTCCCCATTGACCGAAAGGCCTTACTGTCACGCTAGATGTCGCATCATACTCTAAGGGTTTCCGGGCTTTGGAGTGTGTCTGGCATACCCTGCATGTTCTGATTGCTTCCCTTGCGTCTTCTAGTACGGATGGCCAGTAATAACCCCATTTTGTTACCTTCGAGGCGATGGCCCTAGGGCTTGTGTGTCTTCCACAGAATTCTTTATGAGCGTTGTAGAGGATGTTCGAAGCCTGTTTTAATTCGACACAACGAAGCCAAGGAGATTTAAGGCGCCTTTTATAGAGACTATTGCCTATGAGCCTGTACTGGGGACTTTTGTCTATGATTCTTCGTGCCGATTTTGAATTATCAAACTACTTTAGTAGGTCTAAGGGTGAGGGAAGATTCTTTTTGTATTTTTATATTTTTATGAAAGCAAGTAAAATCTCGGGTTTGAAGGAGTGGGCGGAATTAGTTGCTAATCAACTAACCCAAATAACTACAAATGCAAATAAAATAAAATAACTGAAAATGAAAAGGTCTGTGAAACTTATGTGGAGAGAAATGTGTTTACCTAGATTTCCCTACTCCCTAACTATCTTTTACCGGTTGATTAGTGTGTATTAATTGCGTGGATGACGGGTGTATTCCTTAATACCAATCGTGGGGTGGCGTACGTACTTCACCAACTCTACAAGCTCCTACTTCACTCCTATGTCGAGCCGGCTAGGAAGCTCCTAACATGGGATCACTAGAATTCGCTCATGCATTAAATACAACCATAATAACCTTAGTACGCATTGGTTCATGTTTCTTAAGACGTTCAAGCAAGTTACCGAATAGGAGATTAGCCAGTTTTCTTAAGTCTAACATCGATAAACAATCATCCAATACAATTAATAACACATTAACAACCGATAATCAATAGTTAGGTTTCATTAGATCTAAGCAAACACAAGATAAATCTAGCCTAGCATGTTAATTAAAAGACAAGAACAAGATATAATCAAACAACACATAGACATATTGATTGATTAAATGAATACTTATCTTCAATTAAACATGGGAGATCCAAGGGTTTGAAAACCCTTGAAAATGGCAGAAATTTGTCTTAGGGTTTCTCCTCACAAAGTTGCACACCAATGACAAAAAATTGCAAAACTATATATAGAGTTTAAGGGCTGACGGCGTCACGTTATAGGACTTGACGCCGTCACCTCGCCGTGTCTAGGGTTCCCGGATGGCCTTCTTGACGCCGTCCCTCTTTAGTGCTCCAAAATCCGCTCTGGCCTATCAAGGCTTGACGCCGTCAGAAATGGGCTTGACGCCGTCCCTCTTTAGCTTAAACCGTGATGGCCTTGATCACCTTAAAGGGTGACGCCGTCAGAAATCCATTGTAAAATTCTCTGGCTTATCATGTGTATTTTTCATGTCCACCTCTTTTGCCAAGCCATGACGCCGTCAAGGGCAATACTTGACGCCGTCAAAGGTACTTTTCCAGCCGATTTTGAGACTTTGTCGTTTTCTTCACTTTTATGCTCCAAAAACGTCCAAAATGCTTCCTTTTCCAGATTTCTTCTCCAAAGTACCTAAAATGACAAAAGGAACGATTTAGGGCAATATTTGATCAAATAAATACGATTTAGGGCTTAAATGACCCCCTAAAAGCGATACATTTTTCGCTTCATCAAATACCCTTACACTTGAGATTTGCTTGTCCTCAAGCAAATGCGCTTTTATTCTAATCAAAATACAAGTTAGGGGTCATTTAATGCTAATATAAAAGTAATTACAACAAATAGTCGTTCCACTTTAATCATAATAAGCACGGAGATTACAAACTAGCACCTCACAAGTAGTGTTTAGATACTCACATCTCTCAGGTGTCATCAAAATAAATCTCATAAATGAAAACGGATAATATCTCTCACTACCTGTCATAGCAAATAGATTACCATAGGCTTGGGAAAGGATCAAAAACCTCCTCCACTAGGCGTAAGCACCTAAGATAAACAATCAAAGAGGGCTTTTAAATGGGTTATAACGTGAGGTGTAGGGATATGATAAACACGGTTTTGTTGGATAAGGGATATTTTACTGGTGGCGAGTTAAAGATCTTGATTAATTACATGTACAATATGGCGTTGCTAAGCCAAGACTAGACTCGACTTAAGCTAAAAACAAAATAACAAAAACATAAAATGAACCGGGATGGTAGTCCGTATGTTTTTTCTACTTTTCTTTTTCTCATTTTTTTTATTTTTTTTATTTTTTTTTATTTTTTTTTATTTTTTATTTTTTTATTTTTTTGCATACACTTTTGCCCTACCATCCAAAATAATACATCATAGGGGCGTTGCATTCCCCTTACACTTGAACTTTTACATAACTTTACAAATACTATTCTAATGACTCGAATTAAGATAATCGAAACACTTAGAGTACTTTTAAAATATTTAGCACATATGGGGGTAATAAATGATGTTCTTCCCCATTACTCCATTACACTAGTACTTTACCCATGAGTCCCAATCGTCCCAAAACAATATGTACAAGGATATGACTCGACTTAGCAACCATGTAATCAATTAGATAATTAACTAAGGGTTTAAACAAATGTTGTCACAATAATGCACTAAAAATGAGTGCATACAAGGTAGGCTAAGGCGATTTGGGTGTACATTTAGGTGGGGTGTAAACAAATTCTTCCTTTAAGTAAAATGCTTAAAGGTCGAAACGAAAAGATAGGCTCTGAGGGGTGTACTAGGGGTATCGTGTACTAAAAATGAGTACAACGCAAAGGGTGTGGAAGAATTACTTGACCAATATAGCCAATGTAATTATAACAAAAACACAGGTGTAAAACAATGGGTTAATCCTAATGCCTCTTATCATGTAGTAAATCTAACTACACGAATGTAGTCTCACTTGTGGCCTCGGAATGGTCCTAACGCAAGTTCTAGAATCTAAGTGCTACCGGTACACACATCATAGCATAAATGCTTTTCCTACCAATTTTAGGGGCGAACCTCACATATTTGGGGGTGGAAAATTTTTTAGTGGTACGGTTTTTGTGCTAGTCATATAACTCCTATCCGTGAGACGCTCATTAAGATCAAAGTTTCACTCCTATATTTTGTAAAAAATTTTAACTTTGGCACTAAAATTGCCCTAACAAGTATTTATCTCAGTTTTATTACACATCTACCATTAAACAAACAAAAATCAAGCGTAATAGAATTCTCTAAAGTATCGTACTTTTACCCCCCCTTACACTTAAGATAAACATTGTCCCCAATGTTCAAATAACAAGATGTAAAAGTAATAAGGTAAACGAATGAAATCAAATACTCCCCTGATTCGCTCGGTGGATAATGTGGTAACATGGTTAGATCTTCTTCCAAGAGAATGTAGAAGCTCCAAGACTAAAGCATCGCCAAAAGCTTGATTCCACATACATCTCCTTGTCCAAAATAACCTGTTAAACCTGAGAAAACAAACACGAAAACCTGCATAACATCGGCGGGATAAATCTATATATAAGGATATAATGCTTGTGGAATGATAATTTTGCAGATTCCTGGAGTTTATAAGTTAGAGATTTAATAAAAACTTTTTATGAAAACAAAACTTTCAAAAATTTCAGAAAATTAAAACCTGACGCCGTCAGAAATGATCTGACAGAATTCTCATGTTAAGTTTCCGGAAAATTTCTGGAAAAACCTATACCTTACTTCCTGGAAATCCTGCAAAATATCATTATGACTCGATACAAGCATTTGACTCAAACAATTACTAATATGTATGCTAATTTAATATTGTTATGATTCATGTTCATTTGTTCTAATAAACCGATTTGGATTTCCCTTACACTTAACTTTTGCAAAATACCTTTATATGTAGTTAAGACGAAGTTAAAAACAAGATAAAGCATTTTCACAATTTAGTTTCGAACATGAATCAATAATAATAAAAATTAAACATACATACGGAAGCAAATAATATCAAACAAACAAATAAATAAACACACAAAGCAAATAAAGCTTGGGTTGCCTCCCAAGAAGCGATTGTTTTTGTTCGAGTCACGAGCCTGACTCTACCCTTATTTAACGGATAAAGGAGAGGTTTTTCCTACACTTAGGATTAAGTGTGGGTGATAGTAGCGATACACACCATCTTGGTGGAAGTATGCCGCGTGAGGAAAGAGTGGTGGATGAATTATATACTCAAAGGGGTGTGCTCCTTTCATCATAACCTTACCTAGTTCACTTTGGTCAATGGGTGAATTAAAGTTTTCTCCTAAAAAGGGATCATCTTCTATTAACTTCGAGAGATTCCTAGTTGGGAATCCATCTTGACCTAATAAACCCGGTTTAAACCCATAATGTTTCTTGTGATCAATCATGAATGGGTGATGTAAGTATGTAAGGTCATGGTTCACTCCTATATTAGCTTCCACTCCACATGGCCTAGAGTCAACTACCTTAATCTTAACATTACCCGGACTACATGGTTTGATGGGTGGATCGGCACCTTTTTCAATTCCTAAATTCACATCTAAGGATGGAAGATTAGGTAACGGTTTTGGCTGAGGCTCCGGTTCATCAAAACTAGGAACTTCCATATAACTAAAAGAAAGGTTATGACTACAAGTATTCAAACCTATATCCTCTAGTTGTGTTTGGTCCAAGGGCTCTACCTCTATTGGGGTTCCTATAGTCTCTTCTACTTCTTCTGGGTAAGTCACGGGTGGTGTGTGTGCCTCAAATGATGGTAGGACTTGTGAGGTACTTAGCGGGCTTATGTTACTAACCTCATCATTCCTTGTGTCAAGATCACCTATATCCTCATCATGTGTTTTAGTAGAATCTAACCCAAACACATTCCTAAGTATCTCAAATCCTTCTCTAGCCATTTGAAATTCTAAGTCCGATTCATAGTAATATTCAACTTGATTACTATGTTCCAATTGCCTAAAGGATTCCTCATGCGTGTCATATGTTTTGGTGAAATCTATCCCACTCATGCAACTAGGTAGTTCAACACTAACCATCTCACAATCTCGGTCCAATTCAAGGTCCATGTTCTTAAAAACTAGGTCTTCTTGCTCATGGTACCTATAGTCGGATAAATCCTCCTCATTTGTTTCCTCAAGTTGTGATGTATATAAACCCATCAATTCATTCAACTTTTGGTTCACGGTTAGGAAGCTTTCCTCAAATTTTTTCCAAAGGGTTTCACTAAAAGGAGTTGATCCTAACAATGATTGTTTAATAGAAGCCGCACATGCACATAATTCATCAAACCTATCAAACTTTACACCCATCTCCTCTTGTATATATCTAAGATCACTTAAAAATTCATTGGAACAACAGGAAGCAAATCTATCCATGTAAAGTAATTGTTCCTCTATTGTTAATGATCTAAATGGAATTTCATCCGCCATGGTGACAAATGAAAATGGTTTTACAAACAAAGGGCACAAAGAAAAAGATAGACTAAAGAAATCTAATAAAAAGAAAATAAATATCTCACTCGATAGGAATCAAGTGAGTAGACCTAATAAAATAAAAATTCAACCTAAACAATAACTATCCCCCGGCAGCGGCGCCAAAAACTTGATGCGTGGTTTTGCAACCTTACAATAGGTTTTACCTCTCGAGGGATCTCAAGAGGCTTACAACCCCACCAGGCAGTGTACCTGACCGATGTAGTATAGTGTAGTGGTAAGTACGGGGGATTGATTGTTCTCCACAGGGAATAGTGTTCGTTAGGTATGAAAAACTACTTTAGTAGGTCTAAGGGTGAGGGAAGATTCTTTTTGTATTTTTATATTTTTATGAAAGCAAGTAAAATCTCGGGTTTGAAGGAGTGGGCGGAATTAGTTGCTAATCAACTAACCCAAATAACTACAAATGCAAATAAAATAAAATAACTGAAAATGAAAAGGTCTGTGAAACTTATGTGGAGAGAAATGTGTTTACCTAGATTTCCTTACTCCCTAACTATCTTTTACCGGTTGATTAGTGTGTATTAATTGCGTGGATGACGGGTGTATTCCTTAATACCAATCGTGGGGTGGCGTACGTACTTCCCCAACTCTACAAGCTCCTACTTCACTCCTATGTCGAGCCGGCTAGGAAGCTCCTAACATGGGATCACTAGAATTCGCTCATGCATTAAATACAACCATAATAACCTTAGTACGCATTGGTTCATGTTTCTTAAGACTTTCAAGCAAGTTACCGAATAGGAGGTTAGCCAGTTTTCTTAAGTCTAACATCGATAAACAATCATCCAATACAATTAATAACACATTAACAACCGATAATCAATAGTTAGGTTTCATTAGATCTAAGCAAACACAAGATAAATCTAGCCTATCATGTTAATTAAAAGACAAGAACAAGATATAATCAAACAACACATAGACATATTGATTGATTAAATGAATACTTATCTTCAATTAAACATGGGAGATCCAAGGGTTTGAAAACCCTTGAAAATGGCAGAAATTCGTCTTAGGGTTTCTCCTCACAAAGTTGCACACCAATGACAAAAAATTGCAAAACTATATATAGAGTTTAAGGGCTGACGGCGTCACGTTATAGGACTTGACGCCGTCACCTCGCCGTGTCTAGGGTTCCCGGATGGCCTTCTTGACGCCATCCCTCTTTAGTGCTCCAAAATCCGCTCTGGCCTATCAAGGCTTGACGCCGTCAAAAATGGGCTTGACGCCGTCCCTCTTTAGCTTAAACCGTGATGGCCTTGATCACCTTAAAGGGTGACGCCGTCAGAAATCCATTGTAAAATTCTCTGGCTTATCATGTGTATTTTTCATGTCCACCTCTTTTGCCAAGCCATGACGCCGTCAAGAGCAATACTTGACGCCGTCAAAGGTACTTTTCCAGCCGATTTTGAGACTTTGTCGTTTTCTTCACTTTTATGCTCCAAAAACATCCAAAATGCTTCATTTTCCAGATTTCTTCTCCAAAGTACCTAAAATGACAAAAGGAACGATTTAGGGCAATATTTGATCAAATAAATACGATTTAGGGCTTAAATGACCCCCTAAAAGCGGTACACTTTTCGCTTCATTAGTGCTATCCAGCTGGAGCCTTCATCAAAAGTTTCACTTCGTGCAATTGACCTGGTGGCTAATACTTCCACTAAAACCTCGCTGGATAGATGAGCGAAAGCAGTCGATGCTAATTTGATTAGGGCCTTCGCCTTTTTGTTTTGGCTTATGTGAACATTTGTCACTTTGTGTCGTTCGAAACCCTGAAGGAGCTTTTTAACTTCGTTCAAGTATTCCTTGATTATCGGCTGCCTTGCTCTGTAAGAACCCTTGATTTGACTAGTGACTGAAAGTGAACCTACGAAGATGGAGAGGTCATGAACCTCCATGCCCTTAGCGAGTCGAAGGCCAGCCAGCAAGGCTTCGTACTCTGTTTCATTTTTTGTGGCCTTGAATTCAAAACGTAGTGCATAACTGTACTCCTTTCCCTCCGGATTAATTAGGATTAAACCTGTTCCGAAACCATCGGAGCTTGAGGCTCCGTCAGTGTATAATCTCCATCCCTCCGTTGCTGTTGGGGGATTTTCTCCATCTTGGCTGTGTCCGGAAGGTGTTTCGTTGAGGACTTCTGCGGATGTCTGACTCTTGATGGAGCTTGGACTATCGCGTTTTTTCAATGATCTTGGAGCTGGTAGGTCAATCGCTGCTTTGAACTTCGAAGGGTTGGCTTTGACTCCTTGCTCTGTTGACTTAACGGGTTTGAACCCCTTGAGTCGATATTCCTTGTCGTAGAGCTTGTCATCAGTCATCGGTGCCTGAGGAGTCCTGGTGTTCCTAGAATGTGTCCCTTCGAGGACCTTCCCCTCGGCTTTGTATGGCTTCTTCAAGTCTGTTGTGGAACTATTTGGAGATCGCTTTTCGCCTACAACTCTTCATTTTGCATGATGCTTTTTTGTGACGATATCTTCTTCGACATCCGTACTCCTCATAACATCATTCGGAGGTTTTTTAGAATCTTCCCTTTTTTTCTTGCTATCCTTCGGGCTGTGCTCAGAAAATACCGTCCCTATTCCGTTGGGTGTGTGAAATTTCACCGCTGCATGTATAGTGGAGACTACTATACCCATCTTTTGCATGGCGGTCCTCCCTATCAACAAGTTGTAAGGAGAGTTGGACCTTACGATAGTAAACATGAGGGTTTCGGTCCTTGCGATCCTGCCTTCTCCGATTGTTATTTCCAGCGGAACTTCTCCTAGAGGCCACGAGCGTTCGCCAGAAAACCCTACTAAAGGCATCTTTGAGTCAACCCTTTGAGATCTGATCTCAGGCGACAGCTTTCGAAAGCAATGTTCATATATGACTTCGCAAGGGCTTCCGCAGTCCATGTAAGCTCCTGATGAAGCGAAAAGTGTACCGCTTTTAAGGGGTCATTTAAGCCCTAAATCGTATTTATTTGATCAAATATTGCCCTAAATCGTTCCTTTTGTCATTTTAGGTACTTTTGAGGAGAAATCTGGAAAAGGAGGCATTTTAGACGTTTTTGGAGCATAAAAGTCAAGAAAACGACAAAGTCTCAAAATTGTGCTGGAAATTACCTTTGACGGCGTCAGGATTTGTTCTGGACGGCGTCATGGCTTGGCAAAAGTGGTGGATGTGAAAATTACTCATGATAAGCCAGAGAAATTTGCATGGAATTCTGACGGCGTCACGCTTTAATGTGATCAAGGTCGTCACGGCTTAATTTAAAGAGGGACGGCGTCACCCCCAAGTCTGACGGCGTCAAGCCTTGATAAGCCAGAACGGATTTTGGAGAGCTAAAGAGGGACGGCGTCAAGAAGGCCATCCGAGAACCCTAAAAGCGGCGAGGTGACGGCGTCACACTCCATAACGTGACGCCGTCAGATCTGAAAGTCTATATATAGTTTTGCAATTTTTTGTCATTAGTGTGGAACTTATTGGGGAACTTTGTGTGTGAAAACCCTAAGACGATTTTAGCAGCTTTTTCAAGGCTTTTTGCCTTGAGATCTTCCATGTTACATTAAAGATAAGTTATCAATTAATCATTCAATATGTCAATGTGTTGTTTGATTCTATCTTGTTCTTGTCTTTTGTTTAACATGCTAGGCTAGATTTATCTTGTGTTTGCTTAGATCTAATGAAACCTAGCTATTGATTATTGGTTATTAGTGTGTTATTAGTTGTATTGGATGATTGTTCATCTATGTTAGGCTTAAGAAAACTGGCTAACTTCCTATTCGGTAACTTGCTTGAACGTCTTAAGAAACATGAACCAATGTGTACTAAAGGTTTTTATGGTTGTATTTAATGCATGAGCGAATTCTAGTGATCCCATGTTAGGAGCTTCCTAGCCGGCTCGACATAGGAGTGAAGTAGGAGCTTGTAGAGTTGGGGAAGTACGTACGCCACCCCACGATTGGTATTAAGGAATACACCCGTCATCCACGCAATTAATACACACTAATCAACCGGTAAAAGATAGTTAGGGAGTAAGGAAATCTAAGTAAACACATTTCTCTCCACATAAGTTTTACCACCTTTTCATTTTCTGTTATTTTATTTTATTTGCATTCGTAGTAACTTGGGTTAGTTGACTAGCAACTAATTCCGCCCACTCTTTCAAACCCGAGATTTTACTTGCTTTCATAAAATTATAAAAACATAAAAAGAATCTTCTCTCACCCTTAGACCTATTAGAGTAGTTTTTCATACCTAACGAACACTATTCCCTGTGGAGAACGATCAATCCCCCGTACTTACCACTACACTATACTACATCGGTCAGGTACACTGCCTGGTGGGGTTGTAAGCCTCTTGAGATCCCTCAAGAGGTAAAACCTGTTGTAAGGTTGCAAAACCACGCATCAGCTCCCCTTATTTCTTGGCTAAAGATTAGGACTCTGACAACCACCGGATCATTCGAAGGGATCCTGCCTGCGATAGGGGAAAACGTTATTTCCCTTATCTCGTTTGCTTCCGGCTCCGGTACTTTTCTTTTCGAAGTGGTTTCGCCCCGTTGTATCATTAGTATGGGGGCTTCGGTAGGGTTAGTATCCTTGGCCATTTGAGTGTCGGTCATCTTTTCTTTGCCTTTCTTGATTCCTTTTACCAGGTGCGCCAATTGCCCAGATCTTACAGCCTCTTCAATTTGTTTCTTTAGTTCCCTGCAACTGTTCGTATCATGGCCATTGTCTTCGTGGAAGTGACAGTACTTGCTGGTATCCCTGTTTTTGCCCTTACTTGTCATACGGGGAGGCGCTTCGAAGGTTTTGGCTGCCCTCTCCGTAGCAAGTATTTCCTTTGGAGACTTCGTTAGACTGCTTAACAAGCCATGGTTGGGGCCTTTGTTGTACGGAGAAAACCTATCTCTGTTCTTGTTCTTGTTCTTGGACCCTTCCCACGAAGAATGCTTCGAAAACTTGTTGTTGCTATCTTTATCTACCGGAGCCCCATTGGTGGACACCTCTTTTGCTTCTATCCAAGTATACGTCTTTTCGGTCAACCCCTTGTAAGTGGTCGGAAGGTCAGTGGACAAGAATTCCACCAAACTCCGATTCCGAAGGCCATGTACGAAACCAGAAATACGCTGATCTTCATGAAGACCCAAAATTTGCAAAGTCTCGTCGGTGTACCTAGTAACGAAGGCCCTGGTGCTTTCGTTATCTTTTTGTTTGATGTTGTGCACCGTTAAATGAGTCCTTGTGAACTTCTTTTGCTGACTGAAGTGTGACCGGAACTTGGCTTTGAGATCATCAAGGTTGACGATGCTACCGGGCTTTTGCCCATTCCACCAAATACGAGCAGAATCCCGTAGGGTGTATGTAAACATATGACAAGCCACCGGCATAACCCATTTTTGCATTTTGATAGCCCCTTCGAACAAGTGTAAGAAATTGTCCGGATCCCCCTTCCCATCATAAGTCCCGACATGTGAAGGCATTTTTAACCCATCAGGCAACGGGTAATCTTCTATCCATCTAACAAAAGGTGTAGCTGAACCCATAGGGTCTGAGTATAGACAATTATAAGGTGGTGCATACATGGGGACAGTATTGTATGGATTGCTGTTTGGGGGCATTCCCATAGGAGTCTGGCCTGGGTAGGACTGATAAGGTGTATTTATGGTAAACGGGTAACTGTTTCCCATGGTGTACGGAGGGTACGCCATAGGATGGCCGAAGGGCATGCTCCCATAATTTTGGGGGAAGCTTGGGTTATTAGGCTGTCCATTTACTGGAGGATATAAATTTTGAGGGTAAGACTGAGTTTGGAACGAGGGGTACATACCATTGGGAGGAAGATTTCCTCCCATATTAATTGTAGACGGATTGCCTTCTACGCCTGATGCGTGAGAAGGCTGCAACGGAACCCCAGCTTCGGTCCTTCCGAGATGAGCTGCTAACAAGGGAGGCATAGCCACCCCCTTTCTTCCCTAAGCTGGCTCCTACCGTTAGAGCCTTCGGTAACCGCTCCTTCTCTCCTTGTCGGAGCCCTCTCGGGGACTCCTTCGAAACCAACAGACCTTTTGCCTAGCCTTCGACCAATTGGAGATCCAATTCTTAAGGCCGATAGGGTTGGCCCTTGGGTCGGAGGCCTAGGCTCCATCTCCATTTCTTCATCATACTCATCACTCGAGTATTCCAACTCCCTTCGCACCTCAGCATTCCTGACTTGTCTGTTACGAGCCCTTAAAAGGGTTTCCAACACTTCGTGGTTGGCTTCGACAAAGGCTGGGCTAATGACAGGTTCTGGGTTGGCTGATGTCGAAGCATGATTGTTGGTTGTGATTTCTGGGTGAGAACGTGTTGTGAAGGTGGAGGCGGTTATTGGGGGAAGGTTGTTAGGGTCGTCGGTTGGTATTGGTGTTAAGGTAGAGAAACCCGGTGGGGGTGTATCTTCTCTTCCTTGATCCATGCCGGAATAATAGTGAGATTAGTTGGTAGGTTATAAGCTCGGAATTAACGAGACCAATTGTAGCGGTCCCACGGATGGCGCCACTGATTGAACAAATAATTGCCAACCAAGCCGTCGATGGTGATCAAAGGAATAATGGGGTGTTGAGATTGCGCCAAGCTTGTTCTTAACCTGAAAATAAGAAATACGAAAACACTACGTTAAGTGATTGCGCAGGGTTGGACCCTGTGAACCACCTCTGGCGTGCGAGTAAGTATGTGTAATGGTAATGTAGGTCGTAAAATCAGAGAGTGAAGTTAACTTACTTAGTTTTTGGCCCGACTATGCTATTTATAGGGGAGAAATAGGGCATAGTGGGCGGTTGCACATAGTTCGGAGATCATGGGGGCGTCCCATGGAAAGTGGTAACCGCTAGGGCTTTGTAGCCCACGATCTCTGTTTTAGTGGGAAAGCCAAGGGATAGAGGAGATGTGGGTTTGACCAGGTCAGGATCGTCCTTCGTGTTAGTCCCTTCGCCAGGAATACCCCGAAGGGCTTAGGGCTTCGATTGGCGGATTCCCACATGGTAACCAGCTCGCAGGCGAGTGGTTTTACGCCAATGAAACGTGTTAGAAGATTAACCTGGGCCTCCGAAGGGAGGGCTTTCTACAGGCTCGAAGGGGAGTCCTTCGACCCGTTAGGAGGGTACATCATCAGTTACTATTGAAGAGGTCAAGACTACAACAGCTCTGGTGTCCTGTGATAGCTTGGGAGAGTATGATTGGAGTGACCAAGCTGAGGAATGACCCAACTCTGCTTTTATGGCTGAAGAAGGACAAAAGGGACACATTATTGCTTTGATGGCTTATGCTTCTTCATCATCTGGTTCAGACTCTGAGGTATCTAATGAGTCCAGTTGTTCTTTTAAATCATGCTTAGATACTGTAGAGGAACTTAAGTCTAGGAATGAGTGTCTAAGAGCTGAAATAGAAAAACTAAAATTAGGTAACTTAGGTTACAAATTTGGTTTAAAATCAGTAGAAGAAAGACTTGAATTTCTTAGGCAAAATGAGCTAGAGTATGTTGATAGGATCCACAAACTAGAAGGTTAAATTTTTATGAAAAATGGTGAGATTAATGTGCTTAATAAAAAGCTAGAGGAGGCAGAACAAGCTAAAGATGTAGCTTTATCTGAGAAAGAAAAACATGTTGTTAGGGTAGAAAAACAACAATTTGCATTTGATCTTGTCAATAAGACAATTGAAAGTCAATTAATGAGAAAAGGGAGTGGCTTAGGGTACAATTATGTTGCTCCTCCTGTTAAGAGTGTCTTTGCACCTCCTAGGAAGGAATTGTCTTTCATAACTGAGATAGATGCAAAACCTGTAGGTGAAACCATTGAGTCTAATAAAGAATCACCTAAGGTAGAAAAGATGAGGTCTGATGCACCAATCATTGAAGATTGGGTGTCAGATAGTGAAGATGAACATGATGAGTCAACACCTAAGGCTAAAAAGGAAGAAATTCCTAAAACTGTTGACACTAAGGTTAAACAGGTTGAGTTTGTGAAACCTGTGTTCGGTGCTAATATCTTTAGGAAATTTGCTGAATTTGATGAGAAACCTAGAGAACATCCTAGGAAGCTTAATAACAGGCCGAGAGGAAACCAAAGAAATTAGAACAACCTAATTTCACAAAAGTTAGGAAGTGATTTTTAGTTACTTAAGAAGGCTTGTTATAGTTGTGGTAGTTTTGAGCATTTAGAGGAAGATTGTTACTACTATCAAAAACCTGTATGGTACCAACACACTAGGGTGAACCATAAGAATTTTGCTAAAAAAACTCACCCTCATCCAAATAGAAACATGTGTGGGAAACTAGAAGGGGGGTTGAATAGTTTACCGGTTTTAAGTTCTTTTAAAAATCTTGTTTTAAAAGTTTGCTATTGGAAACTTTGATTCGAACTCTATGTGTAATCAATCAACACCAATTTGAACTACACACTAAACTAACAAATGGTAAATAATAAAAGTAAAGAGTAGAGTTGGAAAGATCAAACCGAGACAAAGGATTTATAGTGGTTCGGCTACGAAGCTCTTCTTCGCCCTACTCCACTCCCCGAGCACCACACTCGAGAGTTTCAAACACTATATCAACAACCTCCCTTCAGGCAGAGAAAACCGTACACGTCGCTTATCCTTTTACCGACACTAAGCTAGATGTCGAGTGCTAATCTTAGCTAGCACCAATCTACCAAGGTCCACGTGACCAATCAATCAAGCCCAATGGCTACACGAGATCACCAAGATCTCAACACGATCACAATGATCAACACTCTCTCAACTAACACTAATCTATCGACCCTTGATCTTCTTGATCAATCACACAAGCCCAATGGCTTTAAGAGATATCCACTATCTCTATAAGATCACACTTGATCTTCACTCTCACTCACAAAAGATAAATAAACTTGATGTATGCTATGATACAACAAGGTTGTAACAAGTGTTACAAAAACCTAACAACTATAACTCTTGTATCTTCTTGAATACTTTGAGTTCTTCTCTTGCTAATGAAGAGGAATGATAACACCTTGTATCAACTTGGATACTTGTGTTCTTCTCTTGCTAATGAAGAGGAATGAAGAGGATCTCTTGGTGGATGATTGGATCACTCTTAAAACAAAAGAAAACTAATCTAAATGATCTAAAGAAGAGAAAGGTGTGAGAGGTTTAAACTCAGAAGTTTTTCTGTGTGAAAGGGTGCCTAAAAACTGTGAATGGGGTTGGTTTTTATAGGCAAGAAAAATCTGAACGTTACAGAAAATTTTGTACGGACGGCTCCACTAAACATGCCACGGCTCCACTAAATTTAGTGGAACCGTGGAGCCGTCCTAGACTAGGACGCTCCAAATTTTGTCTTTTCTGGTGAAAACTTATTTGGGGAAGGTTGGAGCTGATTTTGGGGGGGGGGGGGGAAATAGCTGTTGTGATTTTCAAACTTATTTTTCCGTTAAAACAGTTCTTAATAATTCTAAAATAATTTGTCATGTGTATTTTTGAAAAAAAATGTTTTGTCCCATTAAAATTTGAAGTCTCAAAACACAAATTCACTTCTTTGATCATTTGTCAAGTTGTAAATTTGTTCTAGAGTGATTTGTGTAGAAACGGGATCTTCCGATTAAAAATTTGGTTACGTTAATTTTAACGTAACGTGATTTCTCATTTTGTCATCCTCAAAACGTGAAGTAATCGAAAGATATAAATAACGTTTTTAGAACATTATTTGAATCAACAATCTCCCCCTTTTTGATGATGACAAAATATAAACTCATTTTAAGTTAAAATTAGTTTTAACAAGTTTTTAATGAGTTTACTCCCATTTCTCCCCCTTTTTTTCTAATCGAAAAGGTGACTAAGACTCCCCCTTGATTTATACTCCCCCTCATTTGGAGAATACCAAGGAATCGAGCAATGGTGTGTGCTACAAAACAAAGTTAGATGACACATGTACAATATTTAACAAGTAGCACATTTGACAAATATCCAATCACACAAGAAGAAAATTAGCCGTGTAGCTAAAAATAAAACAACCACATGAATGCCCATTAAATATAAAATAAATGTCATACATGAGTATGACTACAATAAGAAAGCAAATTAAAATAACAAGAAGACACATAAACATCAATAGTAATATGAGGCTTCAAGATTTGCTTCCAACTTCAAAAGGGTTCCTAAGCATTTATTGGAGGGACTAAACATAACCATGTTTAGTTTGGGCTATTGTGTGGTGGAGGAGGTGGAAGGATGATGGGTCCTATGGGTGGTGTGAGGAGGTGTTCTAGGTATGAGAACCTAAAGCTAAGCTCATCTCTAAGGTTCATGATGAGTTCTAGGTTGTGATGGCAACAAGCACAACTCAAGGTGTGTGGTTGTAGGGGATAAAGGATGGGATGACCCATTAAAGGTTGAGGTGATGGTGATAGGGAAGATGATGATGTGTTGCTCCCAAACTCAAAAGGAGTGATTGGTGATAAGGTTTGGGTGAGAGCTAGAGGTTGTGGTGATGGTGAAAGTGATGAGGATGATGTGTTGGTTCCCACTTCAAGGGAAGTTGATGGTGATGAGTTAAGTGTTAAGGCTAGTGATGGAATGGGACTCGGTTGAGGTGAATATGTGTTGGTTCCAATGGTGGTGGAGGATGAGGATGTTGGTTTGATTGAGGTTGCCTTGGATGGAGCTTGGGGTGTAGTGAAGGAAGATGATGATTTGGTAATGGTTATGGTTGTGTGTATATCATCTTCATCATCCAAGGTGAGATCAATGAGTATCATCTCATTGGAAGGTTTGGTTGAGGTTTGTGGTGTGTGAACACTTTTGATCCATTGATCAACAATAGTGGTTTGATTGGTTGGTTTGATGTTGAATCTTGGTTTCTTGTTTTTGTGTGAGGTTGAAGCAATGGTGGAAGACATGGTAGTTGTATGGTGAGTGTGAAGGTGTAAGGTTGGCAATGCATGATGTTAGCTTAAATAGCCAAATCAAAGACATGCAAGGTTGAAAAGGATGTTGGATTTGGGGATTTGGGTGCATGGGAATCAGGTTGTGTTTGCAGATTTTCAGGGAAATCAGTTAAGTGGATTAATCATTAACATAGAAGTAAGATTAGATTTCTCGCATTAGAAAACTATGGATGAAACAAGCTCTCGT
>CP139506.1:407236699-407543830 GCA_021014915.2 Artemisia tridentata subsp. tridentata
TCAATTGTCATAATATTTAATTTCAAAATAAAGTAATAGAAATATTATTACGCCTTATATTACGTATCCAAATCTTATGCATCCACGAGTTCTAGTAATAGAATACACATAGTTTATTTTTACTTTTTGTAAAAGGGGTATTGGATATTTTAATTTTAAACATAAACATTTGTCAAATGTTTACTATTCACCAAATAGTAAATATCCCACAAAAATGGCAAAAAAACGATTTACGTACTTTATTTATGATTGCAAACATAATCCTTGAAAAATTGCAAACAAGGTCCTTAGGGGACTAGGAGTCGATGCGGTTTAGGCCAGCGGTTTCAATCAAACCGGCGGTAACACCGCCGCCGGTGTTGATTTTATGCCAAAATTTTTTCAAAGACGGTATCTATCCCCGCTCCCCACAAATTCATTTGGAACAAAAAAGTGTACGTTGAAGTGTATTAAATTCAAAAGAAGAGAACGTTGGAAGCAACAAAAATCCAAAAAAAAGTTGATGTTGAAGTGTTTAAAAGAAGAGAACATGGATCCGCATGACCATATCGAAGATCCTCGCATGTTGGAGTGGATAAAGAAGAAAAAACGCCAACTCGCAGAAAAATATGATTGGCCATGTTATTTCTAGATGTGTATTAGTTCTAGTTTTAATTTCGATTATCATGTAATTTGTTTTTTTTATGTCGTATTTTTTTTCATGTAATGGACTTTTATTTTTGTATTAATAAAATGGTATGTTTTTATTATAATTTGTTTAGTTTAAATATTAAAAAGAAAAAAAAATTGGGAGGTATGAGAATTTATGGCCGCCAGTGAATTAGGTTGGAAGGTATGGGAATTTATGGGAATGAGTTGGCTGAAGCTGACTGGTTGAATTTGGGAGGTATGGATTACTCAGAGGTATGACTCCTAGTCCCCTTACCATTAATATTCCATGCAGTTACCTACTGATTTAATAAACAATTTTTGAATCAAATCTAAGGTATGTTTATGTAACGAAAAAAAATTCACGTAAAACACAGCTCCCCGAAGAGGAGCGCGGGTGGAAAATTCCTTGTTTATCTAATGATTCATAAAAATTAGAATGAGAAAAATAAGAAGAAACTACAACCACACATTTCAAATGCATCTACAAAAATATATGCATCTCCTCTTAATTTCTATCTTAGTATTTGAATTGTGTGGCTAGAAATCATTCTCATCCTTCTCATTTTGTTTTTCTTCTTATCGGATCCTTTTTCAAAAAAAAAAAAAAAAAAAAAAAAAAAAAAAAAAAAAAAAACTCATTTACTTTCAAACTATTGCAATAGCTATGAATGTCTTAGATGCTAATATGTTTCTTTTTTTGGAAATGCTGGTAACATGTTTCTAGATGTTAATAATAGCTGTGAATGTTTTAGATGCTAATAACATACAAGCTTGGAACTCGTTTGGTCATGGAGCTGGTTGATAAAGTTTTCGTAGTCGCATGCATTTTTCTTTTGGAGTTGGCCAATAAAGATCTGATCTTCTTATGCCATATGCCGCAAGCTAGAGATATTAGCTTTACATCAGGTCATGTTTCTTAGCGTTTTATTGTGTGTTTTCCTTCATGTCATAAGTCATTGAATTCGCTTTAAATGGTAGCTTGACACACATAAATTGCTGAAGACTTGAATCTCACATTAGAATCCAAGTAGAACTTTGAAAGTATTTGCTTATGTAGTTGTTTGCAGCATGCAAAAAAGTAACGTAATTTATGTTCTTGAAAGTCGGTCATTGCTTGAGCTTGGACTCGATGGGTCATATTCTGCTTGATTAATTAAGCGTAAATATTGTTGATACTTGCACTGTTGTCTTGGGTTATTTCTACATCCATGGTTGGATAAGCAATATCCTGTGGAAAACTATAGTGCAACTTTTTGTTATAATTAAATGTACCTGGAATGTATAATAACTTGGTGCTTGAGTGGCGTTGAGAATTAAGAGGCAAGGTAAAATATTTGTAGCAGTTTGTGTTAGAAAATATGAATCGTACAACTATAAACATATAAACCAAACATCAAGTATGCAGCAGAATAATAGGATCTATTATACACCTAATTAATTAACTAAAATTAAAAGAGATGCGTACCTTTGGTTTCTAGCCAAACAAGAAACCTAATCACCAAGAACGAGATAAACCCTAGAATTAGGGTTAAGGGAATGCCGACTATATAATAGTCGAATAGGGCAAGTAACTCAAGCTAAAATAAGCTTGTCCTTCGTTCTTGTACACACGTATTACTAGCGTCTCAATGTGAAAAGCTAGGTTCTAATTCACAAACACAACCAACACTTAATGTATATGTTAGATCGATTATTCCCTAGGTGTTAGGGATGATAATGGATCGGCCACACACAAAGAGGAGAGAAGAAAAGAAGTTGGCTTGCTAGAGAATTATGATTAGTGATCTATGAATACAAGGGTTTGTATTTATAGGCTCACAAATCTTCCTCTCCAAGTTAGGGCAAGAATTAGTTTCCTAATTCCCCTAGATTTGCTGCCCGTATGGATCGTAGAGAGATTCTAGATCCTTCTTGGTCCTTAATTTCATCTCTAGCCCTTGTAGTTAATATTTAACGACCGTTAACCAAACCTCATTAAATACTAACTACCGTTAAGTGTTTATTCGTGAAATGAATAATTAAATCATAAATCATTATATTAATTATTCATACATTGAGACTCATACGTAATGTGTGCAATCCCGAAGTCTCGTGTTCGAAACTGGACATACTAATATTAATTTATATCCATAACTCTATGATTTAAACAATTATAGATCAAGGGAGAATTGCAAAGGAAATATGCAAAACCCGAGTCGTTTGTCCCGACGAAGATTGAATGGAATAAGTGATTCGGGATCGTGATTCGTGAAGTGAATGTGAAAAAGAGTGATTGATTTTTGGATTACACTACTAATATTAAAATAACAAACAAGATTAACAATTAAACTAAGCTAATAGAACAATTAAACTAAACATTTAAACGAAAATTGAATTTTAAAAACGAACGCGACGTAATTTTAAAAACGCGAATAAAAGTGAAATGCTAAATTCTAAGCCCTAAAAATGCAAATTAATTTTTTCTATATTAAAAATGATAAAAGAAAAATAGTGGAAATGAGGACTAAAAATGCAAAGATGCAAGCTAAAAGGACTAACGATGCAAAATATTTAACTAAATGCAAAGTTATCTATGGACTAATTATGCAAACAAAAGACAAGGGCTGAAAGTGACAATATTCAAACTATTAAACAACTAAAAACAAACAGGCACGAAATTAACTCAAGCAGAAAGTTTAAGGGGTGAAAGTGACAAAACAGAAACTATTTCTAATTTTTTTATTTTCTTTTCTTTTTTAATTACTTAAAAACTAATTAAATGCAAATTAAATAGCAAACAAAGACAAATAAATCTGAGATTTTTTTATAAATTCTAAAAACTAATTTGCTTTTTAAGAAAAATAACAGCTAGTACCAGATAAGCAGAAATAAGCAGATTGGGCTTATTTGAGAATAAGCCCAAAAGCAAATTATAAGCAAATAAGCAAATCTCAGCACCAAAAGCTCAGGAATCATAAAGAAGCAACAAATAAGCAAAATGACACTTAAATAAGCAGTTATAGAAAAGCCAATAAGCAGATAAGCACAAGTTAATCAAAACAGCTTATTCAAAATTTGCAGCCTCAAGATGTCCTTTTCAACAGCTTCTAAACAGCTCAATACTCAACCAATTTAAAAATCAAAAGCAGTTTTGAAAAGCTAACCAAGCAGAGATTTCAAAAATACAAAAAGCCCTATCACAATCACTTAATTGCTAACTCAATTTTAGGCAGATTCAGATGGCCAATAAGCTGCAAATTGGTATGAACAGCTATGAACAAGTGATTTTCAAACAAGAATTTGAACCAGCAAATGATTAAGTTATGGCTTGAAATTGAACACAATTAATGCTAGTAGTATGAAATTTAATCAGAAGCTTATTCAAACAATTTCAACAATATATGATCAAGTAAATTCACTCATGAACTATGCTGTTTAAAACTAAGTGCACCAGATAAACAGATATGTTGACTTATTAGAATGAACACAATTGTTGACTATTTTGAATTTCACAAGCTCAGAATTATCACTAGGAGTATATTGATGATGTTCTTACATTCAATTCACTAGCACAAACATATTAGCAACAAATAATCATGCTTACAGATCCTATATATCACTAAAACCAACAGAATTGAAAGTTTAAAAGCAACTATGACTTTTAAAAAATAAGCTACCAATAAAACACTTGAAATGAGCAACTAGGAACTATAGTAGTCTAATGGAGCAAAATAAACCACAACTAAACAACAAGAGCACACAGATTTATACTAATCCAAACACTCCATCAATAGCAGATTACTCAATAGCATTCAGAAACAAGCTAAAACTCTCAAGGATTATGATCAAACAAAGCTCAGAACAGACAAACAAGATCAAATTAACTCAATTCAACAACTACTAAGGAACTCAGATAAACAGCAATCCACAACAAAACTCAGCAAAACCTTAGATCCACAGTTATGATCAAATCAAAAGCATAAAGTAAGACAGATGCAATCTAAACTATAAAGTAATGATAAAAAAAAAACTATATTATAACTAGATCTAGCAGATAAACAGCAAACAAATAACAATCAAACAGAAATTAACTAACTATAGCAGATCTATACTATAACTTTTGAGTGGAATATTAAATAAGCAAAACTTACAAAGTACTTCTCCCTCAGCAAGAACAGAGGGAGTTCACTAAGCTAGCCTATCTTTGGATAGGCCAAAAGCTTCCCTTTCTCCTTTGGACTATCAATCAAAACCAGATTTCACCATTGTTCAATGAAACAGTTGACTATTTGTTGACTTTTTGTGATTTTGAGAGTAAATTGATTAAGTGCCAAAGTAAAGTCTCACAAAATCTATGTAGAGCTGAAATGAAACTTTAGAAACAGAAAAATAAGCTTATTGAAGCTTAATTTGATAAACTACTATATTTTTTTATTTTTTAAAGCATTTTCTTATTTTTTTTTTTTTGTGTTTTTGGTTTATGTAAACTAAAAGACAGATTTGAAGTAAGGATTTAATATAAGAACTGGAATAGAAAAGACAATAAGCAATAAGCTTAAACAAGCTTAAGTAAATGAGCAACAACTAAAGTAAAGGAAATAAGAGACAAATAATAAAAACAAACTAAACTTTCATTAATTCATTGAAAACATTACAAAAGTAAATTGACAGCATAACAATAACTAAAAATTACATGAGAAATGAGGAGAAATCCTCTCCTATTTATAGGGCTTGAATGAACCTTCTGGGACTTCCACCCTGGCAATCCGCGTGCAACTTGAGCTCCTAATCACCCTTAGATCAATTCTTGAGCATCACTCCTTCAATCTTCACCGTATGATCAAATTTGTGATGTGTTCGGTCCAATAAGCAGCTGCCACGTGCCCCATTTGTGTCTTTCTGACAATCCTGACTCTTCTAGAAGGCCAATGATTGGTCGAAATTGCCCTTAATTATGGTAAAATCGTACGGTGAATAGTTAGGGTTTATCATCTGGGTAACTTCTGGGTTGGGGGTGAATATTTGGGCGCGCGTGTGTGAGGTGTGTGTTTTTTTTTTTTTTTTTGTTTGACTGAGGTAAGTAAGATATTGACCGTGTAATGATGGGTCGGGTTAAGGGTATTGGGTGTGGGCTGGGTTAGTGGTTTGGTGGGCTAGGGGTTATAGAATGAAGTGGGTTGGGTTGTTATGGGTTTAAGATTTAGGTTGGATTGTTTAGTGATCCGGTTAAAGGGTTTTAGTTATAAGGTTTAAAGTTTAAAAGTTCTAGTGACCAATTGTGTAAGTTCTGGATTTTTAAGGACCATTGCTGCCATTTTTCAAAAGATGATCTAAGGGCTGAATTTGACAAACTTTGATACTTGGAGGACCTCGGTTGACTTTTTGACCATATTTTCTTTCCGGTTCCGGTTCTGAGCCTTTTCCGTATCCCGTGCTCGTTTTCCCGATTTTCTCGTGTCTTTTGTCGGTTTTCTCGATATCCGTCCCTGCACATACAAAAACACAAAAACACAATATCTTTTGGCAATTTGGTCGGGTTTTTGGTTATTTTGGTCCGGTTTTGGTTTAGAAAAGGTATGTGTTTTAGCACATACCACTCTAACAGCTCCCACTTGGATATTCATTAATATAGTAATGACATGGGTTAGTCTAGCTTAACACCCCCAATGCCCCCAGATCGACCCTGAGTATGGTTTCCTGAAAAAAAAGACCATGTGATGATTTTATCATCATACTTATCCTTTTGTTTCTAATACCGCGTTAATATGGATATGGATAAAAGTCATTCCATAGTTAACTATTATGTTTCTCGTTATTTATGATTAATCAAGATTACCAAATCATCTGAACGTATTCTAGATAGACTTTGGGTATGGCCATACAAACATCTTGTCAACCCTACGAGGGGCCCAGCAGTATTATACTTCAAAACAAATTTGATGGAACAAATCCTTTCTTGACTTCGAGCATAACCCTTGAACTTTGCATCACCTCTGAAAATAGCCCTTATAACTACCAGTTACGGATAGCGTTAGACTACCTTACAGAAAATGAGCTACATCATCGGCAGTTACCTGGTATCTCAAGTCTGAGGATAAATATTCATGATTTACTTAATGACAACGATCCATAAAGTACAATTATGTAGTTGGGATAAGTCCTATATTCAATTTATCCAATATTGAATATCATCTGAATTTGGCATGCCCACGCATCAATATACTTCAGTATATTCTACCAACATTCACATTTGCCTTAATTCAATAATACTCCCATATTATTGATTGACAACGGACTATTTAGAATAACATAAGTTATTCACGGATTTAAACATGCAAATATAGGATACAATTTATTATTAATGAAAACAAATGTACCACGTACTTTAATTCATTGTAAATAATAATTGCTTTAATATCTCTTATCCAAATACTAAATAGATTAATGCATGGTAATTCCCATTAATGAATTATTCCACAAGTCATGACAACCATACTTGTTGACAAGGCATAAATCAACTAATTTTGATCTATCAGAATTTTGAGAATACTTATTTCAAGAATGAAATTCTTGTATGTGTGCATCCATCTATCTAGATATTGCCACATAACATTTCATAAATTGCGTGACAACCTCAACCGCGAATTTATGACAATTAAACTACTAAACCTTTATAGTTTAAAGTATTCTAATTCTTTAATGTATAATGCAACTATGCTCATAAATGAGCATAACTAGTACACATGGCCTTTAACAAGGATGAACTCCCACCATGACTAGTATTGAGTGTCATCTCAATTTCACTAGCATCATTGTATTCCAACAACAATATGCTCTTTTAAAGTTCCGTAAACTTTTAACATCCATCGTGTAATGTTTGATATCTTCAAATCTTTCAAGATTTGTCATCTATATCAACATCTTTCCATATGGTTACCATTACACTTAGATATCTAATAACTTTCAATTAGATACTAATGTTGTCAAATCATCTTGCATCCAAGCATGATACAACAAGTAACATGATGTACATGAAAAATCCTTGTGTCAACCTTAGATTTTATTCATGTCATATCTTTCCAAAGATATGTTTCATCTAGCCTTTCTAATAGAATCTCATGTTTATTAGAATCATTATTTTACCGCTTATGTTTATAATAACAAACGTTTATTTCAAGGTTTTATTTTCTAAATTTCCATGTGAAGTTTCATTCCAAACTAAGACTTAACATATAAATGTTAATGGAATGTTACTTCCTATATGTTATACAACATATATGAAATAAGAAAATAAATACATCACTCCCACTAGCTTTCAGGAATATTAAGAAATATCTTATTTTAATTATAAATCAAACTTAGATTTAATAACTAAACATAAGTATATCTTTTAGATGCATGCATTAATCCATTCACAAATGATTTGCATTTTGTATACTTCTAAAGATTATTTGAATTCAAATACTCATTTCAATTACTAATCGTCCTCGCTCAAGTAATTATCCAAGAAAGAGTTTTGATATTCCATTGTTAATTTCATGTAAATGAAACTAAGAATGATAATCATAATCTTTATATATTTAATGTGCCTAGAAAGAATTTCAATCACATTTAATTGCTTAAGTGTGATTGATAATCTTTTCACACATTAAATATGTATACAAATTTTGTCCCTTATGATTTCTACTCAAAAATTAAAATCTATAGGATTTTCATTTCCTTTGTAGAAATTCATCTTTATTCTATAGTGTAACTGTAGAGTTTAAGATCAACTACGTTTCCAAACTAGTTATCTTCTTGGACTGCATCTAATTATTCATAGTATGAGTAATTTGCCAAATTCAATATTTGCACTTTATCAACAGGTTTATCATAATCCTGTAACTCATAATCCTCAACATATTATCCAAATATTTGAGATATCCTTGCGGATCTATGAAATGAGAATTTCATCATCTTGAGATTTAACATTAACATGTTTAATCCTCATTATGATTTTGCTAGTGTATTTAGAAGATCACGTATCTTGTAATTTTATCTTATCAAGATAAAACTCCCACTTGCCTTTTGCAATTTATAGATTAACTATAAATACTTAGCAAATAGAGCAACACAAACTTGTTCTCTTTTTGGGACTTTACAAATACATATTGACAGTTCATAACCTTAATTTGTTAATAACCTACTCACAAGTAGTTTAACAAATTCTGAACTTCAATTTTAAGACTTAATGTGATTCATCACATTCCATAATAAATGGTGTCTTATTAATCTTCTAGGTTGGAGTCTAATTGAGTATATTCTATCCATACTCAATTTCCTAACCTTGATATCTTTTGGAAGAATAGAAGATATAGTTATCTCAAATCAAACAATATAACAAGAGTTTGATTTTCCTAACTGAACATACCATACACATTATATATTTCATTAGGATTAATATTGTAAGTTAATCTTACAATATGTGAGATAAATATATTTCGTTTTGGCTTACCTATTTACCATCTAAGTCAAGTTAATGGTAAAATAGAATTTCCAAGCCAATTGCATGCTTTATAACATAAGTACTTCTGATCAAGTCACTTCATGTCTATGTCTTACCAAGAAGACATAACTGTTATAATCCCAATCTACGTTATAAGTCATTAATCAACTCAATGACTCCTTGTACATGTCTTAATTAAAAAACATAACAAGTTAACGTCTTACTTTATTATAAGTCTTATAACAATAAAAGACTTCATATTTATATCTTTACAATATAAACATGTATAACTAAAGTAATCATGAACACCACAATTTGGTTTCAATAGTATTTCAAGTTAATTTATTACTTCATCTATTTATGTCATTCCAAGAATACATAAACATCCAAATTTGAAGTAGCATTAGATTACTTCATTTATTTATGTCATTACAACAATACATAAATATTCACATTTGAAGTAGTCTTATTATCATATTGACACTTGTTCTAATAGTTATCTAATTTAGAAACTTGTAAATTAACATAGTTTCATTACATCAGCTGAGGCTGCTAATAATGAAAGTATGTAATTTACCTTGTCATTAATATCTAGTAATGAAAGTAGATATTAACTCCAAGTGTTCTATTATTAGATGTGAATAAAGCACATTAGAACATTAATCTCTTACCTTACAGTCAAGAGAAACCTTTAAATCATATTTCTTTGTGTTGTTGCTTGCACACTATTAATATTTCTCCCACTTGTGCATGGAACAACATCACATATCAAATAAACAACACGTCAATCGTTTGTTTATGTGACTAATATGATTGTGTCATAGATATTAGTAGATATAGAATCACCTCGTCTAGTAAGGAAACGTACACGACTATCCTTAATACCACAAGTGTCTATAATTGGAAAGTAATTATCTCAAGAGATTCTAGAGATAATCCGGGATACTACCAAGATCTCTAAGCTTGTAGCTCCCACTGAATTACAGATCATTACATGAACTCATTATTTAGTTAATTACAAGACAATGCTCCCACTGGATTTGGCAACATTTTAAGTGTTTCATAACCAGTAAAAGCAAATATTGTGCTGTTTACTTTCCTACACCTTTGAGGAATCCCTTACGTAACATTACTAAGGTACTCAAAGAATGTATTCTACTTTGTAAATGATGGAATATCCATAAATTTCAATTAACTTGAGAAATTGGGCATGCAATTTCTTCCTCAATTAGGTCTACCATCACCACTATGGTATGTAGCACCTTTAAATGGTTAAAGCACAACAACTAGATCAATCATTCTAGTTTGCCTTTTACCAATTTTGCGGTAATTAGTCTAGCTTCTAATTTTAATAACTCCTAAACATGCAATTTCTTGAAAATTTTTCCATGAGTTATTTCTTAGAATTTAGACAATTCTAATTTTCCTATTATACTTTTCTCATTCATGAAAGGAATATGATTAAGTCTCACTCTTCTCACGGAAAGTAGACTCGGTTTATTCTTTTCAGTAAAAATTGACTCTATCCAAAACCCCTACAGGTGTAGATCAATTTACTACTAAAAAAAATTCTCCACGTTTACAGTTTTAACGTTGCATTTATACATTAAAAGAATTTTCAAAATTCAATTTTAGTATTTTCGATAATAACTTTTCAAGAAAATTAAACACCCATGGTAAATAAAATTTAACCATTTAATTTTCACTGAAAACTAGGATCCAAATTGACGTCGTTTCATCACATCAGCTGAGGCTGCTAGCAATGAAAGTACTCAATAAGGTACGGGTCAACCCCAATTGCCAATATCCAATTGCAATTCCTAGAATCATGGGACTTACATTATCTTGACAACATCAGTTGCAAATGTAAGCATGTTTCATCCCCAAATCTTTATGCCTTGACGCCGTTTCATCACATCAGCTGAGGCTGCTAGTAATGAAAGTGCTCAATTAAGTTAACCAATTTAGAAACATGTAAATTGACGTCGTTTCATCACATCAGCTGAGGCTGCTAGCAATGAAAGTACTCAATTTGCCCTTTGATTACCATTCTTTGAATCATCACATCAGCTGAGGCTGCTAGCAATGATAGAATGTAATCTCAGGTGTTTCCGTATTAATTGGATGACATATAACTTAAATTTAAGGGTATAAATTTTTGATGTGTGTAATCAAAATATGTACAAAGATGCCATGCATTCATCTTTGTATCATATATTTCAAAACCAGTTTACTCATTCGTTACATTTATAAGCTCAAATCATCAAAGTTTTAATTGATGGCGTTGAGAAACTTACAACATTGCCTTAAGATGCTTCGTACGTTTTCATGGTTGTACTTGGTAAGTCTAATATTGACGCACAGGCGAGCGGAGAGATAGAATGGAGTCTCTTTAAGGCCACAATTTAATGCGAAACCAACCTTAAACCCACTTTATAGTTTGACAATATTAGGTCCGCCTTTCGACCACTTTTGTACAGCCGCATCAATCAATTAAACACTTATGATTTTCTTGCTTAAAACAATGTTACACCATTATTAAGCCAAGTTTATTTTCCTTTTGAAAATTACCCTTTTGTTTACAATCATGTCTACAACATATCTAAACAAATGCGTAATTAAAATAAACATAAACAACTTAATAATGAACATGCTAAAATCAATTAATATGTATATATTGGTCTTAATACTCCTATTGGTTTTCGAGCTCATTGTACCCAATGGACCACAGACGCCAATTTCTTGGCCGCGTAAGTCTTATGATTAATATATACATAACACACATAATTGATTAAATACGCGATTAATATTGGGTCTTCCCAATTATAGGTTTTCCCTAAGAACCTAATTAATTAACTTTTAGTAATATTAACGCTATCAACAATTTTATTTCTAAACCCCTAGTTAATTAATAATCGCATAAAATAGCACGTAGAACATGTAACATTTAGCATCAATTTTCCATGACAAAACATGCATGTTTTTGTCATGGATTCCCCATATTGCCCTTATTATCATGTAGCACATATAATCAAGTCAATATAGATACGCATTCTCAATTAATGACATCACCAAGTACTCATTAATTTAACACATAAAATTTTACATACAACCTAGGGTTTCTACAAATTTTCAAATCCTTTTAAAAAAAAAAAAAAAAAAAAAAAAAAAAAAATTTAAAAAAAAAAAAAAAAAATCGATGAACAGTAACTGCGATGAACAGTACTTTTCGATGAACAGTACTTCGAAAAAAAAATTAAGGTTTTAAAAAAAACTTAGAAACCTCAAAGTATGCAATAATCAAATAGATCCAATTTTCTGCGTTTTTAGTAATATATTACAAGTATAAACGGGCTCTTGATGCCACTGTTGGAAAATATGAATCATACAACTATAAACATATAAACCAAACATCAAGTACGCAGCAGAATAATAGGATCTATTATACACGTAATTAATTAACTAAAATTAAAAGAGATGCGTACCTTTGGTTTCTAGCCAAACAAGAAACCTAATCACCAAGAACGAGATAAACCCTAGAATTAGGGTTAAGGGAATGTCGACTATATAATAGTCGAATAGGGCAAGTAACACAAGCTAAAATAAGCTTTTTCTTCGTTCTTGTACACACGTATTACTAGCGTCTCAATGTTAAAAGCTAGGTTTTAATTCACAAACACAACCAACACTTAATGTATATGTTAGATCGATTATTCCCTAGGTGTTAGGGATGATAATGGATCGGCCACACACAAAGAGGAGAGAAGAAAAGAAGTTGGCTTGCTAGAGAATTATGATTAGTGATCTATGAATACAAGGGTTTGTATTTATAGGCTCACAAATCTTCCTCTCCAAGTTAGGGCAAGAATTAGTTTCGTAATTCCCCTAGATTTGCCGCCCATATGGATCCTAGAGAGATTCTAGATCCTTCTTGGTCCTTAATTTCATCTCTAGTCCTTGTAGTTAATATTTAACGACCGTTAACCAAACCCCGTTAAATACTAACTACCGTTAAGTGTTTATTCGTGAAATGAATAATTAAATCATAAATCATTATATTAATTATTCATACATTGAGACTCATACGTAATGTGTGCAATCCCGAAGTCTCGTGTTCGAAACTGGACATATTAATATTAATTTATATCCATAACTCTAACAGTTTGACCACTACATAATTTCTTTTTTATATTTATTTGCGTTTTTAACCAATGTCAGAACCGCCTGTTTCTAAATTAAAGTTATATTTGATTAATTACATATGCATTTTTGTTTGGTATGCAACAGCCGAGGTCATCACCAGCTAAGAAACTGACGGGACAAGAGTCTTTGTTACTTTTTCTGATACTGAGGTTGCTTCCGCTGCAATTAGGGCTATGGATCATCAGGTACTAAATACCTGGTAGTGATGCGTGGTTTTGCGACCTTACAACAGGTTTTACCTCTCGAGGGATCTCAAGAGGCGTACAACCCCACCAGGCAGTGTACCTGACCGATGTAGTATAGTGTAGTGGTAAGTACGGGGGATTGATCGTTCTCCACAGGGAATAGTGTCGTTAGGATTGAAAAACTACTCTAATAGGTCTAAGGGTGAGAGAAGATTCTTTTTGTATTTTTTATATTTTTTATGAAAGCAAGTAAAATCTCGGGTTTGAAGGAGTGGGCGGAATTAGTTGCTAGTCAACTAACCCAAATTACTACGAATGCAAATAAAATAAATAAATGAAAATGAAAAGGTCGTGAAACTTATGTGGAGAGAAATGTGTTTACTTAGATTTCCTTACTCCCTAACTATCTTTTACCGGTTGATTAGTGTGTATTAATTGCGTGGATGATGGGTGTATTCCTTAATACCAATCGTGGGGTGGCGTAAGTACTTCCCCAACTCTACAAGCTCCTACTTCACTCCTATGTCGAGCCGGCTAAGAAGCTCCTTACATGGGATCACTAGAATTCGCTCATGCATTAAATACAACCATAAAAACCTAGTACGCATTGGTTCATGTTTCTTAAGACGTTCAAGCAAGTTACCGAATAAGAAGTTAGCCAGTTTTCTTAAGCCTAACATCGATAAACAATCATCCAATACAATTAATAACACACTAATAACCAATAATCAATAGTTAGGTTTCATTAGATCTAAGCAAACACAAGATAAATCTAGCCTAGCATGTTAATCAAAAGACAAGAACAAGATATAATCAAACAATACATAGACATATTGATTGATTAAACGATAACTTATCTTCAATTAAACATGGGAGATCCAAGGGTATGAAAACCCTTAAAAATGGCAGAAATTCGTCTTAGGGTTTCTCCTCACAAAGTTGCACACTAATGACAAAAAATTGCAAAACTATATATAGAGTTTAAGTGCTAACGGCGTCACGTTGTAGATCCTGACGCCGTCACCTCGCCGTGTCTAGGGTTCCCGGATGGCCTTCCTGACGCCGTCCCTCTTTAGTGCTCCAAAATCCGCTCTGGCTTATCAAGGCTTGACGCCGTCAGAAATGGGCTTGACGCCGTCCCTCTTTAACTTAAACCGTGACGACCTTGATCACTTCAAAGGGTGACGCCGTCAGAAATTCATTGTAAAATTCTCTGGCTTATCATGTGTATTTTTCATGTCCACCTCTTTTGCCAAGCCATGACGCCGTCAAGAGCAATACTTGACGCCGTCAAAGGTACTTTTCCAGCCGATTTTGAGACTTTGTCGTTTTCTTCACTTTTATGCTCCAAAAACGTCCAAAATGCTTCCTTTTCCAGATTTCTTCTCCAAAGTACCTAAAATGACAAAAGGAACGATTTAGGGCAATATTTGAACAAATAAATACGATTTAGGGCTTAAATGACCCCCTAAAAGCGGTACACTTTTCGCTTCATCAAATACCCTTACACTTGATATTTGCTTGTCCTCAAGCAAATGCGCTTTTATTCTAATCAAAATACAAGTTAGAGGTCATTTAATGCTAATATAAAAGTAATTACAATAAATAGTCGTTCCACTTTAATCATAATAAGCACGGAGATTACAAACTAGCACCTCACAAGTAGTGTTTAGATACTCACATCTCTCAGGTGTCATCAAAATAAATCTCATAAATGAAACGGATAATATCTCTCACTACCTGTCATAGCAAATAGATTACCATAGGCTTGGGAAAGGATCAAAAACCTCCTCCACTAGGCGTAAGCACCTAAGATAAACTATCAAAGAGGGCTTTTAAACGGGTTATAACGTGAGGTGTAGGGATATGATAAACACGGTTTTGTTGGATAAGGGATATTTTACTGGTGGCGAGTTAAAGATCTTGATTAATTACATGTACAATATGGCGTTGCTAAGCCAAGACTAGACTCGACTTAAGCTAAAAACAAAATAACAGAAACATAAAGCAAACATAAAATGAAACGGGATGGTAGTCCGTATGTTTTTTCTACTTTTCTTTTTCTCATTTTTTTGTATTTTTCTTGATTTTTTCGAATATTTTATTTTATTATATTTTTTTTTTATCATTTTTTTTTCATACACTCTTGCCCTACCATCCAAAATAATACATCATAGGGGCATTGCATCCCCCTTACACTTGAACTTTTACATAACTTTACAAATAACTATTCTAATGACTCGAATTAAGATAATCGAAACACTTGGAGTACTTTTTAAAATATTAAGCACATATGGGGGTAATAATGTTCTTCTTCCCCATTACTCCATTACACTAGTACTTTACCCATGAGTCCCAATCGTCCCAAAACAATATGTACAAGGATATGACTCGACTTAGCAACCATGTAATCAATTAGATAATTAACTTGGGGTTTAAACAAATGTTGTCACAATAATGCACTAAAAATGAGTGCATACAAGGTAGGCTAAGGCGATTTGGGTGTACATTTAAGTGGGGTGTAAAGAAATTCTTACTTTAAGTAAAATGCTTAAAGGTCGAAACGAAAAGATAGGCTCTGAGGGGTGTACTAGGGGTATCGTGTACTAAAAATGAGTACAACGCAAAGGGTGTGGGAGAATTACTTGACCAATGTAGCCAATGTAATTACAACAAAAACACAGGTGTAAAACAATGGGTTAATCCTAATGCCTCTTATCATGTAGTAAATCTAACTACACAAATGTAGTCTCACTTGTGGCCTCGGAATGGTCCTAACGCAAGTTCTAGAATCTAAGTGCTACCGGTACACACATCATAGCATAAATGCTTTTCCTACCAATTCTAGGGGCGAACCTCACATATTTGGGGGTGGAAATTTTTTTAGTGGTACGGTTTTTGTGCTAGTCATATAACTCCTATCCATGAGACGCTCATTAAGACCAAAGTTTCACTCCTATATGTTGTAAAAAATTTTAAATTTGGCACTAAAATTGCCCTAACAGGTATTTATCTCAGTTTTATTACACATCTACCATCAAACAAAAAAAAAAAAAAAATCAAGTGCACTTGTATTCTCTAAAGTATCGTATTTTACCCCCCCCCCCCTTACACTTAAGATGAACATTGTCCCCAATGTTCAAATAACAAGATGTAAAAGTGAAAAGGTAAAAGAATGAAATCAAATACTCCCCTGATTCGTTCGGTGGATAATGTGGCAACATGGTTAGATCTTCTTCCAAGAGAATATAGAAGCTCCAAGACTAAAGCATCGCCAAAAGCTTGATTCCACATACATTTCCTTGTCCAACATAACCTGTTAAACCTGAGAAAACAAACACGAAAACCTGCATAACATCGGCGGGATAAATTCTATATATAAGGATATAATGCTTGTGGAATGATAATTTTGCAGATTCCTGGAGATTATAAGTTAGAGATTTAATAAAAACTTTTTATGAAAACAAAACTTTCAAAAATTTCAAAAAATTAACACCTGACGCCGTCAGGTTGTAACTCCTGACGCCGTCAGAAATGATCTGACAGAATTCTCATGTTAAGTTTCCGGAAAATTTCTGGAAAAACCTATACCTTACTTCCTGGAATTCCTGCAAAATATCATTATGACTCGATACAAGCATTTGACTCAAACAAATACTAATATGTATGTTAATTTAATATTATTATGATTCATGTTCATTTGTTCTAATAAACCGATTTGGATTTCCCTTACAATTATCTTTTGCAAAATACCTTTATATGTAATTAAGACGAAGTTAAAAACAAGATAAAGCATTTTCACAATTTACTTTTTGAACATGAACCAATAAAAATAAAAATTAAACGTACATACGGGAACAAATAAAATCAAACAAACAAACAAATAAATAAACACACAAAGCAAATAAAGCTTGGGTTGCCTCCCAAGAAGCGCTTTTCTTTATTAACGAGTCTTGTAGCTAGACTCAAAGTCACGTACATTACGTGATTCCATCATTGGTCACGGTTTCTAGGCCATTCTCATTTGATTCTCTATCAGAATCACTCTCATAGTAAAGGTATTTCGGGTCCTCGAGATCCAAAGGATTGTTTTGGTATTTAGAACTAAGCTCCTTATCATGCTTAAAGAATCCACTTGACAGGTCAGAAGTGTCCTTACATCCCCTTCTCACATCATCATCACATAACACGAGTTGGGAACTTAACCTATCGAGCCCTCCATAATCAATCTCCTTGAATTCTCTCATCTTGTAAGGCGTTTGGTATGAGATTTCCCTAATCCCATCGGTGAAAGTCATGATCCCATTGAGCTCGTCCACAACCAGGCTTGTGGCCTTGCAAAAAGGTGCCCCAAGAACAACTTATGATAACCTGGGATCGATGTACTTTTCGATATTATCGACGATTGTGAAGCTCATAGTGAATGTCATATTTCCTACAAACACCTGTACATCATCATCTATGCCAATGTCATCCTTCCCTTTATGAATCATTCCCCATCGGCAAATGTTGTTATAATGAAACAAGGACATCATATTTTTGGGTAAACATGTGTCAATGTAAACATTATAAAAATGCTTGTGACCAATCATGCAAGGTATTTTGAGATTATTCGGATCACGTTGCTTAATTCGGCCAGGCCTTCTACCGTGTAGCCCCCATGTGTTGCCAATTGCTGATGGTTGATACTCATACACTTCTTCACTGCCATCTCGAAAAATCACTTTCCTGACACCATCCGTAAATAATGTACTCCTATCATCCTCATCGAGTATCACTCTCGTTGCTTTTATGAATGGTTTGCCTAGAACAAGGCCAGTTAAGGACGGGCTGATGATAGAGTTCATGTTATTAAATACAGTTAGCTCGATATGGAAGAGGAACTTTTCTATCACAATTGGTACCCTCCTTATTACTCCTATGATATTAAACCCTTCATATTTGACCTGTTTGGTGAAGGCTTCGTTATATAAAGAAAGGGATATTGCATTCATAGAAGAGTTGGGGTTTATATAGGCATCTTTTATAAACTTCTTCCTAGTGGTGCAAGATACCTTAAAGACCCTGTGAGCGCCATCCTCTATTCTCTCTCCAAATCCCACAGGCAAATTTGTTGTGCCCCTCTCAAGTTCCTCCACCAGGGGGCGGTCTAGCAATCCTGGGAGCCCATGAGGCATTTCGGATTTCTCTTCCGAGCCCTCCTCATCATTCAACTCTCTTGTACTAGAGTTCTTTGGTGAGTCTAGATAGTCGCCGGGCGCCTCGGTGTCCTTTTCGGGGACTTCATCCTCCATTTCATTGTCCACATTCTCGGTTGATTGTTGGTCCAGGTGGGGTTTAGGAATAGGCATTGTTGTGATAGTGTTCATGAAGTGGAGTGGTTTTGAAGGGGTATGAGTATCCCCAGTTTCTTTTTCGTTTTGTGATATGTGTTTGAAGAGTTTACTAGGGTGCTTGATTTTTACAGGAGGGGGTGTTTGGTGAGTCACCGTGACAGATTTGATCTCATTAACTTGTGCCAACTCACAAGTTGACCTGCCAGCAATGCGATCTTTGATAACCTTTAACAGATTATCAACCTTGTTATTCATATCAACTTGCTGTTGTCTGAATTGATTCTCAAGTTTGGAGAGCTGTGTTTCTTGAGAGAGAAATGAATTTTTGCAGTGATTCCTCGCGATTTTGTTGTTTATGCGTATGCTGGTGAGGATAATGTTCAGACCAGGTGAGTGGGGGAGAGTCATTAAATGATACGCTTCGAGTTTGGTTCCAACTAAAATCTGGCTTACTCTTCCATGCCTCATACCAATCTTCGGAGTTCTTGGGTCCATAATTAGTGGTGAGCCACTTATCTCCCGCCTTATCGATTCGCGAGGATGCGAATTCTTGGAAAGCCTGTTTGGGGAGTTCCATGCAATCATGAGTGTCGTGGGGACCACTACAAAATTTACACGAAGAAGTGATTTTGTTCACTTGGCTTGAAGGTTTAGGAGCCTCGTAGGATTTCATAAGAAACTTGACTTGGTATTCAAGTTCTATGATCCTACAGTCGGAAGTGCTTGAATTGTTCGAAGGCAAAGATATTGCCTTGACCGTTTTATTCAAATCACGGGGATCACTCCAACTTTCGTTGTCATAAAGAGCAAGATCTTCTAGGAGAGCCCATGATTGTTCCGCACTTAGATCACGTAGCTTACCACCGGCCGATTGGTCAATGGTTTGCCTCGTGGAAAGATTGATATGGTCATAGAAGATTTGGACTTGGAGCCAAAGTTCTATGCCATGGTGAGGGACTTTTTGGAGTAAGTCCTTGAATCGAGTCCATGCCTCGTAGAGGGTTTCGCCTTGACGTTGTTGGAACATCAAGATATCATTCCTTAGCTTGGTAGTTCTTCCTGGTGGGAAAAACTGAGCAAGGAAACGAGTGGTGAGATCATCCCAAGAGGTGATGGATCCTGCGGGTAGACGTTCTAGCCACTGACTAGCTTGGTCCCGCAGAGAGAATTGAAAGAGACGCATTCGGGTCATCTCTCGAGTGGCAACATCAAGGTCTATGGAATCAACGATTTTGAGAAAGTCCTTGAGATGTTGATTAGGATCTTCGGAACGAAGTCCATGGAATGCGCATCCGCTTTGCACCAACCGGATGGTGTCGGATCGCAAGGGTGTGACATTGGCTCCTTGAGTGAGCTCAATGGTGTTTCGATAGCCATGGTGGCTAGGACGGGAGTAGTCTCCTAAGGTACGGGCTCTAGGAGGTTGTGGTGGTTGTTGTGGTGGTGGGTTGTTGGGATCAAGGATATTACCACCTTCCATGATGTCGGATGGTAATGGTTACGAACAAAGAAACGAAGAAAAAAGATAGACTAAAGAAAACCTAGAAAAATAAAATAAAAATCTCGCTAGAAAGGAATCTAGTGAGTAGACCTAATAAAATAAAAATTCAACCTAAACAATAACTATTCCCCGGCAGCGGCGCCAAAAACTTGATGCGTGGTTTTGCGACCTTACAACAGGTTTTACCTCTCGAGGGATCTCAAGTGGCTTACAACCCCACCAGGCAGTGTACCTGACCGATGTAGTATAGTGTAGTGGTAAGTACGGGGGATTGATCGTTCTCCACAGGGAATAGTGTCGTTAGGATTGAAAAACTACTCTAATAGGTCTAAGGGTGAGAGAAGATTCTTTTTGTATTTTTTATATTTTTTATGAAAGCAAGTAAAATCTCGGGTTTGAAGGAGTGGGCGGAATTAGTTGCTAGTCAACTAACCCAAATTACTACGAATGCAAATAAAATAAATAAATGAAAATGAAAAGGTCGTGAAACTTATGTGGAGAGAAATGTGTTTACTTAGATTTCCTTACTCCCTAACTATCTTTTACCGGTTGATTAGTGTGTATTAATTGCGTGGATGACGGGTGTATTCCTTAATACCAATCGTGGGGTGGCGTACGTACTTCCCCAACTCTACAAGCTCCTACTTCACTCCTATGTCGAGCCGGCTAAGAAGCTCCTAACATGGGATCACTAGAATTCGCTCATGCATTAAATACAACCATAAAAACCTAGTACGCATTGGTTCATGTTTCTTAAGACGTTCAAGCAAGTTACCGAATAGGAAGTTAGCCAGTTTTCTTAAGCCTAACATCGATAAACAATCATCCAATACAATTAATAACACACTAATAACCAATAATCAATAGTTAGGTTTCATTAGATCTAAGCAAACACAAGATAAATCTAGCCTAGCATGTTAATCAAAAGAAAAGAACAAGATATAATCAAACAACACATAGACATATTGATTGATTAAATGATAACTTATCTTCAATTAAACATGGGAGATCCAAGGGTATGAAAACCCTTAAAAATGGCAGAAATTCGTCTTAGGGTTTCTCCTCACAAAGTTGCACACTAATGACAAAAAATTGCAAAACTATATATAGAGTTTAAGTGCTGACGGCGTCACGTTGTAGATCCTGACGCCGTCACCTCACCGTGTCTAGGGTTCCCGGATGGCCTTCCTGACGCCGTCCCTCTTTAGTGCTCCAAAATCCGCTCTGGCTTATCAAGGCTTGACGCCGTCAGAAATGGGCTTGACGCCGTCCCTCTTTAACTTAAACCGTGACGACCTTGATCACTTCAAAGGGTGACGCCGTCAGAAATTCATTGTAAAATTCTCTGGCTTATCATGTGTATTTTTCATGTCCACCTCTTTTGCCAAGCCATGACGCCGTCAAGAGCAATACTTGACGCCGTCAAAGGTACTTTTCCAGCCGATTTTGAGACTTTGTCGTTTTCTTCACTTTTATGCTCCAAAAACGTCAAAAATGCTTCCTTTTCCAGATTTCTTCTCCAAAGTACCTAAAATGACAAAAGGAACGATTTAGGGCAATATTTGATCAAATAAATACGATTTAGGGCTTAAATGACCCCCTAAAAGCGTTACACTTTTCGCTTCATCATGTACTAAATACCTGGTATTTATTCTTACTTCTTGATTACTTGCTTTATCATACAAACTACATACTCATAAGAATTGCAATGTATTTAGGGAAAGGAAAAACTTTATGAATCTATTGTACCTACACTAGAAACATAGTCTTGTGAGGATTGTCGGGGCTGATCTTCTTATGCCATATGCCGCAAGCTGGAGATATTAGCTTTACCTCAGGTCAGTTTTTCTTAGCGTTTTATTGGTTGTTTTCCTTCACGTCATAAGTCATTGAATTCTCTTTAAATGGTAGTTTTGGTGGATATATTCATTCACTAACTTTTTCTTAATCTAGCTGTTAAAGTTCTTGCCTTCTATGATATTTGCAGATTGAGGATATAGTTCGTGCAACTAAGAGAGACTCTTATAGATTTAGATCAATGGCGACAAGAGGTTAAATGGGTGTTTACAACTTTCGTTGGAATTTAGTTGTAACTTGTTTTAGTTATTCCTAGCTACAAGCTTACACTTTGATACAGACATGCAATACATTTCATTTCGAGCTAACGAATTTGAATTGTATACTTATTAATGAAGTTATTTCTTAGATACATGCTTACACTTTATATATATTTGCTGCATTTGTATTTCTTTATTTTTGTGAGTCAAATGTAGATTATAGAATTTCTAAAAAATTGGGAAAATTTAGAAATGATTTTTTTTAATAAAATAGATTTACAAAAAAGACAGGTTTTGAGATAAAAATATATTTTTTTACTCTATATAAAGATAGGTTGGATGCTTCTATAAAGACAGGTTGTGGGAAAATCGATGTCAATGTCCAATAAAAATATGTTTGTTCACTCTATAATGGAGACCGATTTAAGGAGAAAACCGTTGTCGATGCTTTTAATAGAGATAGGTTGCAAAACCGGTTTCTATATGTTTCAATCATAGAGATACCCCCCTTCAGAGAGTGGTTCCAAAACCATTCTTTATGGGCTATTTTGGCCGGTTTCTGTGAGATTTTTTGTAGTAGTGGTCGTGGGTGATAAATCGAGTCTAGAAGGTAACGTTTGGGTCGCGCATAGATTATTTTTGGATGTTTTGTCTGCGTATTTTGGGTCATAGCCGTATATATATATTCGAAACGCACATAAACCATTTCTTATCATTTTATTTTAATTAATTCGAAATGAAAAAAAAAGCAAGATTCACAAATGGCTCCTTGGGATTAAATGAAGTAAAAATTGTATTTGGATTTAAAAGTCTTTTTAATCTGTGTGGATTTAAAATGAAATCGTGGGTTTGATATTTTGGTCTTGGGTCGCGGGTCGGGTATTGAAACCCACCTAGTTTTTTTTAGTCGAGACCTGTGTGTGTCACGGTTTGGATGTGGATTGGTTTAGCTTATTTATTTAGCTTATGTTGAATTTGAGTTTGCTTCCATATGCGTGTTGTTTGTGATAGTGTGATCGATTCATAGGCATAACCCGATTAGGGTGTTTGTTTGTTTGTTTCTCCTTGGTCCAACGAACCCCATGAAGAGTGTTGTGTAGGTTATGTTTGCAAGTATAATGACCAAAGGGGTGTTTGCAATTTTAGTACATGAGTTTTCGTTTCTATAATTGGGTTGTAAGTTTGTGGTTGTGTTTGTGTTGGATTTGGTTTTATTTAAAAAGGGTGCGTTTATTTGTTAAGATTATTTGTTTTAATTTGTGTTAACATGCCATGTTTATTGATTATCGGACTAAATATATTGGACATAACGGACTAAAACGGACTTGACTTATTGGACTTGATGGATTTATAATGAACGATTAATGGATTGTAAAGCTCAAGAATTATTATATACAATTTCGACTCTTAAAAAACGAAATTATATAAACATGTCAAACTAAGTTAACAATCCCAGCATTGTAATGGGGCAAATGAAGAGTCATGACTAATAGTCTCAACTCAATTCATGCAGTGAATATCAAATTAGACTCAAACTAAATAGACTATAAAATCCCATATCTAACCCATCAAAATTACATAAGTTATCAGAAATGTGTGACCATATGCATCAAATTGTGACTACACTTAAATAATGTGTGACAAAATATGACTCTATGATTTAGACACCTAAATAAATACTTCATATGACCATATATAACATCTTGAATTTAGTCACACAAACACTCAATGTGACTAATATCAAGGTTAATGATAACTGAGTTCACATTTTGCTATAAATAATAGTCACATGAGTATTTCACAATGTGACTATTTTGAATGTATTGGTCACATATAATACCTTTATAATGTGGAAATAAACATAATTTAGACACAAATTTGTGATATGGTGTGACTATTGTAAAGCATATAGTCACATAATCGTGCTACAATTAAATGCGACTATACACATTAGGTTTTGGCAAGCAAACACACACTAAACTTTAGACACACATATTAACTTACGTGACCATATGTATCGAATTTTGGTTACACTTAATCATGTATGTCTATGGTTTAGTGTGACCATATATGACATTTGGTCACACTGTTCAAGTGTGTGACATATATTTGTCACTTTTAAATGCATATCGTGACTAATGCTTCAAACTTACTTTTCAGTTGTCACACATTTCAAATTCATATGTGGCTAAATATTCAGAAAAAAATAGGAGTCACTTTTAAATAATGTGCGACAAACTTGACTATATGATTTAGCTACATACACAATTACTTCATGTGACCATATATGGATTTTGGTCACACTGTTCAATTGTGAGACATATATTTGTCACATATGTATATATATAGTGTGACTAATGTTTCAAACTTATTTGTATCTGTCACACGTCCCAAATTATAAGTGACTAAATAATCAACAAAAAATTACCAGTTACCTCTAGTCACATAAATATTCAAATGTGTGACAATGAAATTCCGAAATGGTCACACAAAATGAGTTCAAGTGTGCCTGTTTATTTTATTCTAGTACATTTTGTCACATAAATATCTGACTATGTGGTCGTTCAAAAAACAGCATGTGTGACGAAATCCCAGATTTGTACTAGTGTTAGATGTAAATGTGGATTGCTTGCTCTTGGATTGTAGAGTTCACGATGAATGGGATTGGAATTGGAAGAGACATATCATAGGTTCACGTAATGAAGCTTCTTTAGCTTTGTTAGTTTCAGAATTGGGTCTGGTTCATCTTTCGGATAGGCCTGATTTGTGGAGTTGGAGTTTGTAGGAAGATTGTACTTTTATGGTTCATGTGACTAGAAATCACATTGATGCTTGTATGCTCCCTTCAATTTCCCCTTGCACGTCATGGTCGAAAGTATTACCCCGAAAGGCAAATGTGTTTATTTGGCGTTTTACCTTGGATAGACTTCCTACTTGGTTAAACTTATCGTTGAGGGGCCTCGAGATCTCTTCGATTGAATGTCCGATATGTAACATTGATATGGAGTCTGTTGATCATGTTTTCTTTGATTGTGAGGTGCCTTCTAACATCTGGCGTTTGGTTCGTATGTGGACCGATATTGACATGCCATCATTTTCTTCTTGTTTAAATAGTCCCAATGGTTTGAAGAGTGGAGAGCATCAAAAAGTGATAAAGATCGAGTTTATGTCATTGTTGTGGCCTTAGTTTGGGGTTTATGGCGGTATCGTAATAACGTTACTTTTTCTTCTAATTATATGAGGAAAAGTGATATTTTTTATTCTACTCGTTTGTTTTTTTTTTTCGTGGCTTAGAAGTAAAGGTCGTAAAATTAATTGTTGAAAGTCCTGGCTTATGAAACCTTTGTAATTTCTCTTCTAGCTGCTTGTTAGAGAGGTTGATTTTATAAAATCATTGTTCAAAAAAAAAAAGAAAAAAAAATAGGGAGTGTTGGCGATTCACCTAATGATTCATAAAATAATAACAGAAAAGTCGTTAACTTTCAAACTATTGAAATATTTTTATGTAATTATGGTTTATAGGGGTGTTTATGGGGTGGTTCGGCTCGGTTCGGTTGGAGATTTTAACTATCCATTGCGGGGCGGGTAGTTTATTTAACTATCCGAAACCGAACCGCATTAGGCGGGTAACTAGATATGTGGGTACCCGAAATGAGCGGTTACCATGGTTCGGGTCACGGTTAACCATGCTAAAAAATTAATAGAGTCGAATCGGAAAAACAATAACAAAAATTGGAACATATGTCATTGTAGTAAAATTAAATAACATTGAAGAAATTAGAATCAGAGGAAAGTTGTTCCGTCGCTATAAAAACATTTAAATATTATCTTATGTAACAAAATAACTAATACTATTTATTTGATATTTATAGGTTACGATTACTTTAATCATATGTAATCTATGTACGTTAGTAAATGATAACATTAGGTAAGTAAAATTGCGTTATATGATAAAAGTAGTGTAATCATATCGTTAGTACTTGTACTTTTATGAACGGTTTCTTGAAACCTACATGTACGTTATACACGGTTCGGTTCGGGTAACCACAGATAACTGAAAGTAAAAATCGAAACCGAACCATGATAAGCGGGTTTTTCTGGTTTCGGGTTTTATCGGATTTGGTTTCTTCGGTTATCGGTTTTTTGCGGTTTCAGATTGAGCGGATCGGCTCGGTTCATCGGTTTCTCAAATTTTTTGAACACCACTAATGGTTTAGTGTTAACTCAACATTTTCTATGAATGTAAGTAAAGTGTCTTGAAAAAACAATTTAGCATATTTAGGACAGAATATATAGCCATTATGTTAATTGTTTTACATTTACCTTTAGTTAATGGTACTTTGATACAAAAGTACTACTCCCTCCGTCCCAATTTTATTGTCACTTATTCCTTTTTCGGACGTCCCAAAAATATTGTCACATACCCAAAATAGAAAGTGAATAGATAGTTGACTTTAAAGAAGTGTTAATTAATTGGTTAAGGGTAAACTTGTCATTTGGCAAAAAAGTAAGAGAGAGAAAGTATTGATAGTGACATTTTTCTAAAAGAATGTGTTTTTTGTCGGGTGACAATAATTTTGGGACGGAGGGAGTAATATATAAAGGGTTTTGTTAATAACAACGCATAGGTTTACGGTTAAGCTTAATTAGTTGTGTAAAAATAACATTTACTCCCTCCGTCTCAATTTATTTGTCAGGAGAGAGAAAACACAAAGTTTAATAAAAGTGGGGCCACTTTAATTTTCAACCACTAAAATAGAATATTCCTCTACTAGATTCTCTAGTTTTTACTAAATAAGGAAAGTGGACAATTAATTTAAGACATCCATAAAAGGAAATATGGACAATTAAATTGAGACGGAGGGATTAATAAACTTAGTATTTTCATGTTTATGCATATATAATGATTATAATTATAGAATATGTTATTAAACATGAAATGTTTCATGTTAATTAACTATTTAATTTTTAATTATGATAACCTTAATCATAATTCATAAGTTTTTGTTAACAAAACCCATAAATAAAAATATTAATCAACATCTTTTGCCTTTTGTCATATATTCTTACAACGAGATACAATGAATCTAGCCAAATAAACTAGAGACTTTTAATTTTTTTGAACAAAGGGCTAATCTAATGTTTCTCTCACACATTAGTTATGTTAAAAGTTATCGAATCTATTAATCTATTCACGCTTTCTTTTTCCATTTTTAGTTGTTCCATATATGTCTGCTTTGACTCGAATGGACCATTTCTAAATGTTTAGAAAATATGGGCCCCAACATATGTCTTATTAACCAAGTTATAAGAAATTGTCGATGGCACTTTTACTTGCGGTATATGCATTTATTCTTTTTACCATTAGTATTATAAATTTGAACAAAAAGAGTGCAATATCCATTAAAAAAAAACTAGCATGGTACCCGCGCGTTGCAGCGGATACCATGGCACAGGCTTCAAATGATAATATTGTCGACGAATAAATTGACGTTCCAACCCACAATTAGTAGTACTATCGTTGAAAACAACGCAATCCATAAACGGTTTGTTGTTGTACGTGTAAAACTAATCGATATTCAGAATTTCAGATATTCAAAAATTTAGATATTCATTCATGTCCCGATAAGTAAATAACAAATTAACTTTGTACTCCAGCTCATATAATCTGTGACTATTTTATGCCTACTCTAAGACAAAACGTAAGCTACCCAAAGTGTATATTATAATCCATGAGGCCTATTAATTAGTTATTATCATCTAAAAAACTATAAGTTGAAAGAATATAATAAAAAGACCCCAACTTAATGGCTTATCATATACTCGTAACTTCTATACAATTAAAAGCAAATTTATAATTAAAAAAAGAACTAAAATAAAAAGTTGGTCAAAAAGTGTTTGAGGTTAACAATATACACTATATCTCTATACACATCCAACTTTAAGAAATACAATCGAAAACAAACTTTTCATTAACAAAATTTACACAAAACTAAATATCAAATGCAAATATTATTTACAAGTACTCATGACCATTTTAAATTTTACACAAAGGCCAATGACAACATTGGATTCCAAGAGTGGCATCAAAACTGCAGGAATACAAAAGTCAAATTTATTAAAAAACCAAAAGATCATATTTATAGAAAAACTCTTTAAAAAACCAAATAATCAAATTTACGAAGACAAATAACAACCCCACTAATTCCATTCTTGAATCTGTATTCAAATAACACCCCCACTAATTCCATTATAGAAAAACTCATTAAAAAAACCAAATAATCAAGTATTCAAATAAAACTTGAAAGTATAACAATCTTCCCTTAAGTTAATATTTGAGCATGCGAAACTTAAGAAATATATATATATATATATATATATATATATATATATATATATATATATATATATATATATATATATATATATATATATATATATATATATATATATATATATATTTTTTTTTTTATCATAGTTCTGTAGCCCAAGCATGTATATTATTAAATTTCATGATTCACGTTATTTGTTTTGGTCTAAACTATGTGTCCCAGGTCATTATCACTCTTTTTCTTTTTGTATACTGCCATCAACAACCCCACTAATTCCAATGCAAATTCAAACTTCATGCCATATCTTGAGATGCCAAAATAGTCACAAATTTTAAATTTTCAACTTTTAAAATTTTAATATGATAGACCCAAGAAAAAGCAGAGTGAGTTCATTTGACCAGCTTTTTGTAGCTCAATTATTTGATTTTTTTCCCAATTGGTTAGATCGACACTTGTATAAACATTTTGTTCAAAATTTTCCACCGTACAAATAACCGAGGAGCTGACTTGAATAAATACAGATATATTAAAAAATTTCAATCTACAAGAATTTTAACAACAATTTTAAAACTAAAGCATACTATTTCCGGCGATAGCAACAAATCCCGGCGAGGCAGCAAATTTTCCGGCAAGGGAGCAAATTTTCCGGCGAGGCAGAAAATATTCCGGGCGGCTAATCTAAAAGAAAAAAACACAGAGATCTATAAATATTAACAAAAAAAATATTAACGAAAAAATTAAAGATAAATATTAACAAAAAAAATATTAACGAAAAAATTAACATCTTTTTAGCCGATAATATTGGCTTTTCAAAACAACGGATTAGCTTATATAATTTATTAAGTCTTGATTTGATTATCAAGCAAAGAATCAAAGTAGCTACCCTGAAACTAATATTGACTACCTTTTTTTCCCCCTCCTCTCCTAGTAGTCATTTACATTTTAAATTTATTTATTTATTTCTTAACTCTCTAATACAACCCAACTGATTTTCTAATTATCACCACTTAAGACAACAAACACATTCAATTATTGATACAATGAATTCTTGGTGTAAACATATGGATAGTTACATTTTGTTTAATTATCCCTCCTGTCACGCTACATCACTGGGAAGAAAAGAGTATAAAAAACCAAGGCCAAATATACAAACAAACAATAAACATGAACTTTACAACAAAGCTTACAAAAAATAACTCCAAGAAAAACCTTAAAAAAAATTTGTGGTGGATCTCAATGATGGTCAGCTGCAGGTGGTGGGTGATGGGTCCGCGGCGGCGGCTGGTAGAAAGATCCGGCGGCTGTAAAAAAAATAATAAATAAAGGTTCAAAACTTGTTAAATACATATAGATCTACTAAAAAAAATTCAAAACATGAAAAACCTTTTTTTCCGGTGAGAGAGCGGCGGTACGTGGTTGCAAGCGGTGGTAAGCGGCTGAAAATGGCGGCACAAATAAAAAAAAAATATCAAAAACGTTAGATCTGCAAGAAAAACATATAGATCTATAAATAAAATCAATATAGATAACGAAAAATCATAGATATATCAAAATACCTTAAAACTTTATGGTGGAGGGTTTCGGTGGTGGTATGTCGAATGATGGTTGTGCGTCGGATGGTGGTGGTGCCGTCGGATGGTGGCGGTGCCGTCGGATGGTGGCGGCGTCAAGTGGTTTTTTTTTAGTTATGAAGGTTTTTGGTTTAGAGAGAAATGAAGAGGCTGTGTAGAGTGTGTATTTGTGTTGTGTGTGTGTTTTTTGGGGTTTAAATATGCCTGAATCAAGTTTAGAAGGGTATTTTCGAAATTTCGCAACTCTTTTTTTTCTAACATTTTCAACAGGTTACATAATCTATACTACCTTATAATGTATTTAGGACATCTATATTTAGAAGTCTTAAAATGTTTAAGACCAAAAACATTTCTTTAATAGGAAAGATGCATACACATATAATTAAAAGCCTAGAAATTTAAGTGTCTTTAAAAAGTCTAGGTTGTTACAAGTATAGCTTTCAATGCTTGTAATCTTTTAAGACTTACAAGAAAAGAAGCATAATGTACACCACTTTAATACATATAATTTTCAGACTTACAAAATAAGAAGCATAATGTACACCACTTTAATGCACATATTAAAAAAAAAAAAAAAAAAAAAAAAAAAAAAAAAAAAAAAAAAAAAACACCACATTAATGCTTTTTAATGTAGTCAATTAATTAACTGGTCAATAAATACAATTAATACAGCTATTAAAACACCTCTTACATAGGAAATACAAATTATCAAGCATATTGTACAACCAAATTAAACACAATTCATACATTAAATGTTACTAATACAAATAATAAAGCACATTATACAAATATTCAAGCCCGAACGGGCAACGGGCCAAATGAGCTTGAGCCCGAACCGGTGCAGGCCAAACGGGCTCGAGCCCGAACGGGCACGGGCTAAACAAAATTCTTGATATTCGTAAATTTATTGTCAAAAAGAACATAATAAATTAAAATACATTATTCACCGGAAAATTTAATTTCAGGGTACCCGCGCGTTGCAGTCTCAGCAACGCGCGAGTACCCTACTATAAATAACAATCCATTTACTCATTTAGTCAATAGCAATACGTGAAATAACAAATGGTCAATGCGTTAAAAGCCTGTACTAAAAAAAATGCTTTATGACCAAAAACATGACTTTATGGCTGTGGAAAAATAGACTTTATGATGTTATATAAAAGCCATGTAAATGTCAATAAAAGACTTTAATATCACCATTTCAAAAACTTGTAACAACCATTTTATATTAATAGCGCCCACTTGTAACAGCCCGTTTAAGATTTAACCGCCCAAACCTCCTAGATATAAAAACATATCACATACAGAAACCTACCACAATCCTCTTTTCTCTAAAGAAAAAAAAACACAAAACTCACCATCCCCTCCATCCTATTATTTACTCTCTATATTTCAAAAACTCAAACACCAGTTGATTCGGACGTCACTACTCACGAGCACTAGGTTCTCCTGCCACTACTAACATCGCCACCACCATCAACTACTTTCGCCCCCAACACCACCGGTTCTTGCTAAAACAAGTGGTGTTTGAGTTTGGTGGTTTAGTTGATATTTTAGTGGTATCGATGCAATTTTTGTGGCTTGGTCGTGTTTTGAGTCTTTATGTGTTCTATCTTTGACGAGATCTAACCGGATGTTTCGGGATCTAACTGGTTTGGTGTGTTTAGTTTTGAGGGTTGGTGGTGTTTTCTGGTTCAGGATCTATTAAGATCGTATAAAGTTTCGCTGTGCTTTGTGGTTCAGGATCTTCAAGCCCTCCAGACCCTTTACACCCTAACAACCCTTTAGCACCTACCTGGGTTCGAAATACAACAAAGACGAAATCCGATTTCATGGTTCTTTAATCCGAAACCATCAACAACAACAAGATTCAAATGAGCTATGATTTTTTCTTGGTTTAGCTTCGGTATAAAAAAGGGTGCTTTGGCTTGTGTTTCGTTTGTAACGAAAGATAACAAGAAAAAGGATGAGGTGATATGAATGTTGACTGCATTTGTGTGTAGGCGTGGTTTTTGTGTGAGTGATATTAGGGTAATAAGCCTTATATCTCCTTAGGTTAGAGTTTGAGGTTGTGGGCCAAGTTTGGTAATAAGCCTTGTATCTTTTGGATTAAGTTTACTTTTGGGCTCAATTTGATGATAATTTTTTTTGTTAATTTCGGGCTAAATTATTTGTGTTTGTTCGATGTAACTGTACCACGTTTGTAGACAAGCGTGAATCGAAACCATACGTTCATGAATTTTAAGATTGAATTTTCTTTTCAAATATCCATCTTCAAATATACGTTCAATATTTTGTTTTTGATGATGTTTTAAATGAATAGCTTGCATTATACTCACAAATAAAAGTAACCCATTAAACTTGTAACCACCATTTTATTAATTTGCTAAAAAATTGAACATTGAACGGCTATTAACTTGTAACATTCGTGTATATTAATGATAAAAATTGAAAAACTATACATCCTGTTGCTATGCAAGTATGCCTTTAGAGAAATGGTTATTTGAAAAGGAGTCCTTAAGGTTAACAAATACAATTTGTTCAAAGAAAATTATTTCCAAATATTTTTAAAAAAACTAGATACCGGTTGCCGCTAGGCTATTTGTATCTAACTACACACAAAGATATTTTATCTATCATGTTTCAAGATTATTTATCTCGATCAATCTTCCCTCTAAAATTGTAAATAAGAGAAAAAAACTCCCACACGCAAATATTACACTAGGATTCAAGATAAAGCGGCCGCTAACAAATATCATCGCAAGCAGAAAATTATAAATACCATAAACGATTGTCACTAGGCACATGTACTCGGCTATCTTACTCTTTTATAATGCATGAATAAAAAAAGTTTTTAAATTTTGCGATTACAATTATACATGCTATTTGTACAATAATGTTAAGCTAATATTAAAATTGTAATCATTTCTTTAAAAGTGTAGAAGAAAACGTCAATGAATTAATATTAATTGTTTCTATCTCTTAAGTTATTTAATAAAAGATTATAATAAGTAACTACGATTACAAACTTTTCTTAACTCTTTGTATCCCTTAGGTTCGTGGTTGTTGATTTAGGCTCGGGTTTCTATAAGGGTGTCTGAATGTTAAAAACCATAAGCTTGGTTTCGGTTTATTAATGATCGTTTTTTGTGGTTTCAGATTGAGCAGGTCGGCTCGATTTTTCTGTTTCACATATTTTTTGAACACCTCTATCCATAAAGCTTAACTTTATATAAATTATGTAGTCCTTTTGAACAACAAAAAAACGTTGATACTAATGTTACAGTTAGAAGAAAAAAAACATATAAATGAAAAATATTTGCTCGCCACAAATTTAGTCACACGGTACCCGCCGCCGCATTGCGCGGGTACCCTGCTAGTCTTTATAAAGGAGTTAAGATAACATTTACAAAAGTATTTTGAATGAAAGATTTAATCCACTTAGAATGACAACAGTTACAAACTTAAAGAATTGGTAAATCATAAATGGAAGCTAAATTTTAAACAAAATTCAATGTTGAACAACAACGTCATTTTCAGTTCATCTTTTTTAATTAAAATATAGCACATCAAAATAAATAGGGCATTGATAAATACACATACACTTTTACTTGATACACATGCATTGAATGCATTGAATGCTTGTACTCATGCATTCAATATTTGTCCTTTTATGTGTATCAAGTAAAAGTGTATGTGTATTTATCAATGCCCAAATAAATAACATATGCCATTATACTTCACATATATGGACGTTCATGGAACCTATGTTTGTGGGACATTGGGATATACTGTTCTCATTATTTTCCATTAACTGAATCCAATAATTCAAAGCATGTATATATAATCCTCTCATTTGCTTCATCTTATTCATATTCACACCTCAATAATCTCCAGGTTGGTTTAATAATATATCAATAAAACATGAGAACACCAACAAAACATGTTACAAAAACAGTTAGAGATGCTGAAGCTGAGTTAAACTTGCCACCAGGTTTTCGGTTTCACCCGACAGACGAAGAGCTCATTGTTCATTACCTTTGCCATAAATCACGGTCTATGGAACCCTTCGCTAGTGTTGCTTCTCCACCGTCTATTATCGCGGATGTTGATCTTTACAAACATGAACCTTGGGAGCTTCCTGGTATGTTTAGTTTATTTCTAAGTATATTTGTCTCAAAATTACGGTTTTCGTCTTTGAACTATTGAAATTACACTAGTCATCTCTATTTGGCATTGTGCTTAATGTTTTAGTCTCGATCTAGGCCTAAGGGCCGATAAGTCCATGTTTGTAATTAGGTCCTCGTATACATGTCATACGAGGACATTTTTCTCATGGACTTATTGGCCGTCAAGACCAGAGACTAAAACATTAATCACAATGTCAAATAGGGATGACTAGCATAATTTTGATATATAGTTTAAGGACTTGATCAGTAATTTCGAGACAAACACGTAGTTACAAGTTAACCAATTACTGATTAGATTTTTACTAATTTCTTGTAGAACTGGCTCTGTTTGGAACAAAGGAATGGTACTTTTTCACACCAAGAGACAGGAAATACCGCAACGGTTCTAGACCGAATCGGGTCACAGGAAACGGGTACTGGAAAGCAACCGGAGCGGACAAACCAATCAAGTCAAAATCCGACCCGAAAGTGACAGTTGGGATTAAGAAAGCATTAGTATTTTACGTGGGAAAAGGGACTAAAGGAATTAAGACAAATTGGATCATGCATGAATATCGACTTAATAAACATTCCAAGGTGTGTTTTCACATAAGTTACGTACTTTTGATGTTACTCATTAATTGTTGATAAAAAGTGTCAGTGTTAACATTGGTATGTTTTGATGCGTGTAGTTGAACGATTGGGTTCTATGTCGTCTTTACAACAAGAAGAACAATCCGAAAGAGATGATCATACCACAAGAAGATAATAGCATTCGTCATAGTCACGACCTTCATGAAACATCACCATTAGATGAGTTACAAAGTGGTCAAAGTTATAGTGACATAAGTGACAATTTGGATACATTTGAATACTCAGACGGCGAGTTTAGTTGTAAGAATGAGGACGATGTAATGTTTCTAGACAATTTGCGACCGCAAGTGAAAGATACTAGTGAGCGACGCGACACGGGACTAATGGAAAGTTTGATGCATAAAGAGGAACTTGATGATGGGAATGAATGGCTTGATAGTTTGAGTTTGGAAGATTTGCATCATTGTTTGGAAGCAATACCTTCTAATCATGACATTTATGAAATGCCAATGATGTATCAACCAAATCATCAACATTTTTTCCAATTAGGTTTTTGATAAGTTTAGGAAGTCTGAGTAGTTGGTTTATTTCATTAGTTATTTTGATTCATGGAGTTACAATGCAAGATTTCATTCATGTAAATATCATTGGATTCTTGAGAAGTGTTTATTTATTTTCTTTTTCAACATGTAAAAGTTTGGAAAAATATTAATGCAACAAAGTATTTTTACACATGTACAAAGTTTTTGTCAACATTCATATGTAAGTTCCATAAGTGAGTACAAAATAGCATTCGACAGCAGTGGCGGAACCAAAAACTAGAGTATACGAGGTAGGCTTCGTTAAAATTTATGATAAACAAGATTTGTAACCTAAAAGTTTTAGACATGGTGCATTATATTTGAGTAAAATGAGATCTTTTACGACATAGTACGCTATGCGAAATTTATGTGATTCACGAAAACTTTCGGGAGCTACCATAAATTCGCCCTGCAGACAACTACATTTATCTGGCATACGAGCCTCATGTGTCATTTTCGCTAGATGCCTCACCATTAATGATTACCTCAAGAGCTTTACAACTTTTTATTCAGACTTCGGTTGTGTTTTTTTTCTTAATAAAATTACTTAATAACTTTTAATGGTCTAACAATCTGGACCATTAATAGCATTTGGCAATTAAGGGTTCTTTTTCCTTATGCGTTAAGAGGTTAAAAAATATTTTGTCCAACAAGACTTGAAAAATGATCTTAGTACCTCTTAATGATATATAAACTAGCTTTTTGTATTCTAATCATTCATACGTTATCATCTTTATTTTATTGTGTAGGAGTGGGGTTTTAGAAATATAAAAGAGTAAATTACAAAGATGGTCCTTGTGGTTTGCGTTAACTAACACTCTTGGTCATTTTTTTGTTTTTTTTTGCACATACAGTCACTAACTCTCAAACCTTTAACACTCAGAATCCCTTAACCAAACGACGTTAAGTTTGACTGTTAAACACCCCGCATGTGACTTGAACATAAGGGTGAAAATGTCATTTCATCTTTCCTTTCCTTATATAGTTTGGTCAAATGTTATTTCACATAAACACATACCCAGAAAACCCCTGCCGCTGCTCACTCAATCTTCTTCACCTCCACCACCACTGCTCACTCCACCACCGCTGCTCAATTCCGTCTCATGTGCAAGTCACATTATGGTTGTTTGTGGGTGAAGATGAAAAAAAAAAGAAAGATGGGTAGTGGTAGGACTCATATTGGTAGGGGAAGATGATAAAAGAGGGGGACCAAAATGACATTCTTACCCTCATGTGCAAGTCACATTAGGGTTGTTTAACAGTCAAACCTAACGTAGTTTGGTCAAAGGACTTTTAGTGTTAAAGGTTTCAGAGTTAGTGATTGTATGTGAAAAATAAAAGTCAAAGGACCAAGAGTGTTAGTCAACGCAAACCACATGGACCATCTTTGTAATTTACTCAATATAGAAAGATCTCCATATAAAAAACGTCAGCAGTGATGTCTATAGAACAAGCTGCTTCATCAAAGTCAGAATTTGACTTTCTCAGTCAAAGTCAAGATGCTAATGAATCTCAATATTTACATAAATACATAAGCAATAATTTAAGTCAGTTTCAATAAAAGCAATTACATAAGATAGTGCGTTTGCATTTTGTATTTTTCTATGTTATTTTGAATTTTCAAAAAGAATCAATATTTATTGCAATTATATGTTTCGTTTTATAAGACTGCTCGTAACAAAGATCGTGTGAAGCAAAATTTTCAGCCTCTTTCGCGTCTTTTGCGCATGAATGTTGTTTGATGCTATTTTGTTTCGATCGTCGTTAGGGAAGTAAAGGAGTAACCGGTGGTGAACATCTACTAAAATGGAGATGGTAATGGTTTTTTTATCTGAGAGCATCGTATGGTATGCTTTTGTTTAAGTGAAGTTTATAAGCAAATGTGATAACTATTTTGCAGGTAAATTTGCTAAGAAAATGATAGAAATAAAGGATAATTCATGACATGGAGGTGGCGAAAAAATGAATCATTAACATGACATAAGTTATATCTTAACATTATTTTTGTGATTTCGTGACATCCGAAAACAAAATATTGTTTCAAACTTTGAACTTTTTATTTTTACATCCAATGTATATCATTCAAAAGAAAAAGCAAAATTGTTTGTGAAAAAGTTGAAAAACATGGCAATAAAGAAACATAATAAAATTGTTTGGACCCTCATGAAAGGTCAAAGAATCTTTTCAAGGAATCCAAAAGGTATTATATTAGACAAACGGTTAGACAAACGGTCCTACTTGGCAGCCATCACTACAAAAAAAAAACCATACCTCCTAACCCACCAATAATATCATTCCACCTCACTCACACTTTTTCCATACCTCCCAACCCCTTTTTAGTGGCAACCATCACTTTTTTCATACCTCCCAAACCACCAACTTTTTTTTTTTTTTTTTTTTTTCATAAATAAATAATTTAATAAAAACATAATATTTCATTAATAATTAAAATAAAAATACATAATACTTTAAAAAGAAAATTACACAATACTTAATAATTAAAATAAAAATACATAATACTTTAAAAAAAAAACATAATTATTCTAAAAATCCGTAGGCCATCCATATTTCTCCGCGATCTCACGTTTTTTAGCAATAGTGAAATCTCGCATAGCCTGATTGGTTATGTGATCATGCGGTTCGTTAAAGAACTTCAAGGCCCGAAACATTTGCTTTTCTTTAACACTATCGAGTTGTGCCGACATCAACTGTTCGGCCAATGCATCATTTGCACGTTTTTTTTCCATCTCCTCCTCCAACATTTGTGTTTTTTTTTACGTGTACGCCTCGAATTGTTCAACAACACTATTCTTTGTCGATGCCTCGCTAACGGTCTTTTTCCCTTTTCTTTTCCTTGTGGGAGTTGTGTCGTCATTTAGATCGGGAATAACAGTATCGACATGCTCATTGCTTCCCGACTCGTAGTAAGTAGATTCCGACGACTTTCTTCGTTTGTCGGAATTAGATGCCGAAGATGTTTGAACAAAGCATGGTTGTTCCAACCATTTCGGTTCTCCCCTAACAACCTCCCATGCATCAATATGAGTAAAAGATTTGCCTTTATTTTTCTTATTATAATCGGCCAAGGCATTTTTCAATTCATTAACATCGCCACATCCACTCTCCCGAATACGCTTCTACAAGTATACAAAAGTATATAAATTAACAAAAGTATATAAATTAACAAAAGTATATAAATTAAAAAAAGTATATAAATTAAAAAATTACTTGTTGGATGTATAGCCCGTTAAAGACACCCATGGCGGCATTCATAGTTGTCCACTTCGTGTTCAAGGAATGATGAGATCGGGTAATACCTTTCACGTTTTGAGTGAAATGTTCGGTAATTCTCTCCCAAAATTTTTCTCTACGTTGTGAATTCCCGACTTTTCGACATGTCGAGACATAAACCCACGCTTTTGCCAAAGCAACCTCTTGGTCCGTCGTCCAAGCCACTTTATCCGCCTTAGTTCTTACTTTCACAACTTGAACATCTTCATCTATATAAAAAATAATAACGTATAAAAAAAAAAATTAACGTATAAAAAAAAATTAACGTATATAAAAAAAAATTAACGCATAAAAAAAAAATTAACGTATAAAAAAAAAATAATTAACGTATATAAAAAAAATTAACGCATAAAAAAAAATTAACGTATAAAAAAAATAATAACGTATAGAAATTAATACCGGTTTGAGTTTGTTGTTGCGTTTCGGGGACAGACTCAACCTCTTCATCGTAATCATCATATAGAGGTAGTTCGCGCTCAACACTAGGCTCACGATGTGAAGGACCTTCACGGTACTCACCAAACGGGTTGAACTCATTTGTCATAATTACGTTATATTGACTTGGATTCAACGGTGGTGGGGGTCGTGCATAATATTGTTCTTGAAAGAATTGTGGTTGAACCGGTGGTGGAGGTTGGGGATAGTAGGCCGATTGAGGGTGTTGTTGAGTTGCAATTTGCGGACGAAAATGTTGTCCACGAACGCCACGAGCACGACCTCTTGAGCTAGATTTTCTTTGATCCATGCTACACTTATTTTTAAGATATAGAGATAATTTAAAGATTATATAGTATGATATAGTTTGAGTATGAAATAGAATGTAATATAGTATAGTATTTATAGGAATTTTTTTTTTTTTTTTTTTTTGTTCCAAGCCCAACGTTCAAATTTGCCCAACGTTCACATTTTATAAATGCCCAACGTTCAAATTTGCTTTTCAAACGTTCGAATAATAACCCAAACCGCGGCTGTCTTTTTTCCCGGTGAAGCATACCGCCCACCCAAACCGCTGGGGTGGCGGCGGTGTTCCCCGGCGGTTTGGGGCAAACCGCTAGCCTCAACGGTATGGCTGCCAGTACCCAAAAGGTATTATATTAGACAAACGGTCCTACTTGGAGTCTTGGACTACAACCTTTAAAGAAAGGTCCCACAAACTTCACTTCTTTGTAAACAAAGTTTCCCACAATTGATTTTGTATCATCAATGACCTCATATACACTCAATATGTAATCATCTTATTCTTAAGTGTCATTAACAACAACAGCCAAACCTAATTGGATTATATAATGTTTTCTATTCCCTAAAAGATCATGAATAATATATAAGTAGACTGTGATGATTTTATATCGCAATATTTATCATTTACAAAACACACGAATAAACTAAAACTTGACTATCGAAGAACTTTAAAACATCATTCAAATATTAAAACCTTAAAATCCGTAAAAGACGTACAAAGAATAATCTTTCACAGTAATTGAAAAAAGTTAACAAAACATTAAAACAAATCATTTTAGAATATATATAAATGTGGATCTAAAAAGCTCTTACATACCTGGTTGCATCGGGGACAGTTTTATATCAACTAATGTTAACACCTGACCAAACATTTAAGCATCGGTTGCAACTTATATCTGAAATCGCAACACATACTAAATGGTCTTAAAATCAAGAATCAACAATAAAGCGCTAAAAGAAAACCTCATTTTGTTTAATAAGTATGACTTTATTATCTCAACCGTGAACACTAACAAAGTTCGATAATATTGTGGCTTATTCCAAAATGGAATCCAAGAGAAACCATCATCATCAATATTGGCCGTTTTTTAACATGAAATTACAGAGTAATAAAAATTATAAGTTTTTGTTGATTATTCTCATTTTTACAGAATTTTATAGATGGAGAAGATTTTATTTTTTCACTATAATAATTTATATATTAAAAAAAAAGGACTAAATCCTTCTAATGATCTTTTCTTTCACAATATTTTAAGATGTTGATTTATGAAACATATCATCAATGCGATTTTTATCTACTAAACTTTTTTGGGTTATGCTAATAGTTCCTAGGGCTGTCGTTAACAAATTTTATTTCATTACAATGGGTTGTAATAAATCATTTCATCCAATAGAAATGCACAATATTCTAAATTAGTATCTTGTTTATCCGTTTTTATGAAAACTAATATCCAATCATAACCAGCAATAAATTGTTGTTTAATAACCTTATTTGCTTAGTCACAACCCTTGTAGCTAAAGAAGCTATTCTCCCAAAAGATAACAATAATAATAATAATAATAATAATAATCCTATAAGTTTCTAATAATAATAATAATAATAATAATAATAATAATAATAATAATAATAATCATTTACTCCGACGAAGAAATGCCAAAATGACTTTTTGTTTAAAAGAAATCATCAAGGAAATACCGTTAAAATGCCCCAAATACATCATTAGAAAATATAATTAGAGAGACAATCAAGTGAAAGTTTAATGTTATTATATAAAGAAATGCTATATTCACAAAAAGTTAATAAAATTATATTTACGCAATGACTTAGCAACCAATTATGAAAGGTAAGAAAGAAAGATTATGATGCAAAATTATTGAACTGCCACATATGCCAATTTATTGTGTAAGTATAATGTTATAAATTTTTTATGAATGTAGTATTGCTCAATTATATAAACCTATAAATATGATGGGTCATAACTCATAAGTTCCCAAATCATATACAAAGGTTCAATGAATGGAGGAAGTGGACCTGGTTGTTGACCCTTTCCGCTTGTTTAATTAGTTTGAATAAACTTAAAAAAAGATTCCACGAATGGACCCCAACTCATGTCATAATGGTTCATTGCTTGCGCAACAAGCAGGAATTCACCAATGGGTATTGATTAACCAAATAATGTAAATATTTTCATTTTGATAGTATTCAAAAGAGTAATGCTAACTTAAATCAAAATATTATTTTTGAGATCAATTTCAAATTTAACTTAACTCAGAGCGTATCGTATATAATTGGTGAGCATGCCACTCGGTCAGTCATCGTCAAGCGTGAATTTACATTGCAGATATATTTTGACATTTTTTAGAAAAGGCATATGTAGAGAGGTAATATATTTCGGTGAAAAGAGAATGGTCACGATTGAATTATAAACAAAATTACACAGTTTAAGTAAAGTATAATTAATACTAGTTATCTTGTCTTACATTTTATAAAATAACAGTGTTACATTTAATTAATTAATTATTATATTCGTAAATGATTGTAATAATCATTTAAAGTAAAAGTATTGTGTTAATCGTGATCAAATTTTCCTATCCATTTTAGTAATGGACAATTAACTTGAAACAACTTAAAAATAAAATGCGGATAAATAACTTGGAAACTTGGAAAGGAGAGGTCATGAAAGCTGATGTGTTATTATAGTTAGTCATGCATAGTTGACACAAGGTAACATGACATAAAGTCGATGTCTTCATGTCGTATTGATAATGATCGTCACATTGTGTAAGCCAAATTAAAGTGTCTAGCATTGCATGTATGTGTGATTGTCGTTGTCGTTTAACTCTATCAACAACCTTTATTAACTTTGTCAATAAAAACTTGAATTTTTTCTACTAGAAAAAAAAAGACTTTGTTTTGCATGTGATTAGAATCTTCTTGGAAACATCATATTATATAACATAAACACCATCTTTGAATCCTATATTAATTGCACCCCACGTATATAAACACTCCTATGTGGATCATAAAATTTCCATATTCACACTTCAAAGTTATCATATAGATATTTAACTATTTAACTAAACTTTAGTCGCTATTTTAGTCCCTATTTTAGTATGCATTATAATGGAGAGAAAATTGTGAAACGCTTATTTTGAGACATATCGCGTAACCAAAATGACGTTTGTCGTGACTGTGTTTGATGATGAAAGTACCTACATCATAACAAATCGTGATCCCTTTGTGGGGTGGGTTGGGCTGAGCCCTTGGGGAGTGTTTGGACTGAGAAGTGGGAACACATAAAAAGCGTAAGCAATGATGTATTTTATAATAAAGTTGTCGAGTTGCTTTGTCTCACGTCAAACTTTGAGTTTTTTTATTAATTTCAAAGTCAAAGTAGCAAATGAATCTCAATATTTTCATTGCCTACTTGACATGAGAAATATTCAATAGTAATTTAAAGTCGTTAGTATATTCAGTAGTTAGTTTTAATGGTTATAACTTGAAACCATTTATATGAAAATGACGTTTTACTTATGTCACTAATGTATTATTTAATGCTACATCACACTAATCGTCCTTATTTGATTTTACTTAAAATCACACTAATCGTCCTTATTTGATTTTAATTACATAAATAATCTCTAATTTTCAAACTATATTCATTAATATAATCCTTATTTTGAAAGTATGGACTATATGTGTAATAACGATACGGACAAGCCGTGTACTAAAAAACTATAGATTGTTACACAGATAATACTTATTTTTTAAAATAAAGAAAATCGATGCAACTAGATTGAAAATTAAGTTTCACTAGTGCAATTAAAATAAAATAGACAAGATGATGAATGTGATTTTGGGTAAACCACATAAACGAAACATATAACATTTTCTTTTTGGGATCTACTATACCCCCCCCCCCCCCCCCCCCCCCCAAAAAAAAAAAAAAAAAAAAGTTTTGTGCCTTCCACCCTCCATTGTCTCCTCTATTTACAGTATAACATAGTTTTTTTATCAGTTTCTGTTACGTATTTTTGTCAGTTTTAAGCTTTTAACTTATTAAACTTTATATTTTGCGGCGGGGTGTTTAGATAGTTGTTTTTTGTTGACGATTTGTGTTTTACGTTTTGTGGGTTGTATGATGTAATTATTTGGGTTATTTGCCGAGGGAGCATTGTGTCGGTGGTCCGTGCATTGTCGCCGGGAGCATTGTGTCGATGCTCAGAAATATACGCTTAAGACATTTTTAGTTAAAACGTTTAAAACATAAGTGTCTGCAACAAATATGAGTAATACAATTATTCGTCAATCCAATTTTGCTTCAACCTTCTACTCCAATTCAATCGCATTATAATTCAAATACCTTTATAATTTAACATTAACAAATTTTGACAAATGATATGTATTATAATTGCGGTCATGCTATTCTTAACAATATGCAAAGAAACATGCTGATATAAGCCAATATTCACAAAAATGCTGCTATTGTAGATGCTTAGGAAACACATGATTCTTCTTTCCCTTGGGACCCTTGAACTCATTTCTTCCTTTTTCGGTGGGATTTTTATTCTCCCAATAAAGAGACGTAGCAAGCTTTTCAACCTTTGTTTGCTCTGCCTACATATCCTCTTTAGATCGTCTCCATTTCCGGTGGTATGTCTTCTAATTGATTGAATGACCAGACAAAATTCAGTGTACCAACTGTGATGAATATGTCCCATCTGCACAGAATAATATATATACCAACTTTAGACCTTAGAACATCTAGGATGATAGACATTTTGTTAAAGTCCAATTATTTCATCAACAATTTGGGTTGTATCAAGGTGAAATAAAAAATAATAAGATAAAATAATAAATTAAATTATACACAAAATCTACCATATTTAGTCAGGAAAGTGTGAATCTCATTTATACTAATCACCTTTTTCGCCCTAAGGAATAAGACAGCGCGAACAGTGACCTATATCTAACACCCTTGATGGAAATGGAAGCTTTACTGATCCAAGAACACTGATAATACAGGCATCCCACGCTCCAAAGCAAATTTAACTTGTTCCTCATGGTTGTCTCTTGGTGCAAATGACGTGACCAAAACATTTCTCCTCATCATATAAGCACCACAACTTGCAACCTATGTCAAGATTAGACAATTCACTCTAGTCATACACACAATTCCAAAAAATGTATTAGCTGGAAACTGGTAACAAAAGGAGAGAAGTTGGATGAAGCAATCAGATAACATAGCATCATTTTTAGATCAATGCAACTACAGGCTACATCATTGTTTCTCTATATCACAACAATGTATTACTAAGTGGGTTGAGGATTAACGTCCCACCTGAGACTGAGATCCAGTTTAGTGGGTGTATGAGTTTGAAGTTCAGAAGAAAAAAAAATCACCATTCATTATGTTTTAAGATATATATGTCAGAATTACAACAGCTAAGATTGTGTCAATTTTAATCCATTTAGTAACAATGAGTCGATATCTGTATTCTGTGTCAAACGGGCCAAATAAAGCTATTTAGCATAAAAGGGAATAATTTGAAAGTTGGCAAAAATCAATTTGGGAAAGCCTACAAAGTCCTAAAATTGCTTTATAATCGTAAGTATAGCCATAAATATTGATAAATGGGTCAAAAAGTGAACAATTGCTGGTCAAGACAAACCAATTTGATTCGGCCCATACTGACCCGTTTCGACCTTACCCCATTTTGACTTGTGTAACCACCATCCCGCGCTGTCTAATGGGCCAAAGTTATATGTAACTAATTGGTTCATTTGAAAAACAATTTATCATAAGCGACTACCGTTCCAGAATTGTACAACGAAGTGATTAGCATACCAGAGTGACGCAAGGCTCTAAGCCCGTACCTTATAAGTAAGCTCTTTATGCTCTCTCCGCTCGCTCCTTTTCGAAATTGTCTGCACCTAGCAGCTGCAAGTGGTGACTGCATAAATAAAATATTGTCATTATTTCACTCTTATAGATGAACACCCTAAAGTTAACAATGAAGATAGACTCCAGGCCGGATGTGCTATGTTTAAATTTGAGAACTGACAAATCAAGATCACCACATGTTTTAACTTACCATAATCTTCATTCTTAGACTCGATTTCATCACATCCTCTACAAAATATTTCAGACAACTAAAACCAATTGTGTTCTCATAATGTGGTATTCATGTTACAGTAGGCTCACATTGATGAATCCATCTCCCACTATACCTTAGAGTAAGTAATTCGATTCTAAAATGATGAACTTATACATGGGCCATTTGGAAAAGCTTATTTAGCCTATTCATGGCCTTATTGGAGTTTAGCAAAGCCGAAAAGCTCGCTCTTTGGAAGAATCATAGATATATGCTACTTACAGTTTATATTTGGAAATGAGAATTAAACCATCTCCAAAAGCTTGATATTTCCCAAGGAATTTGCAGCAACCAAAGTGGATGGCTGCAAATAATAGTGATGGCATTAGAAATGTTATTTTCGGATATAAAATGTTATTATCAGACATTGTTGTTTCAATAACGAAAAATTGAAGTGTTATGGACCCTTCGTATAATTTGTCCAAATATTTGATGCTAGCACCTAATATAATTCAGTTGTGTAACGGCCACTTAATGTTCCATATATCAGATGTTATTGGAATGCTAAGTAATAGCGAGAAGAGCTGCTATTATATTAGCAGTAGAGGCTATGAGTTTACATAACATACTATTTCAACATCAATTAGCTCTTTTTCTTTAGTTTCTGCAAATTGTTTTTGTAACACCCCAACCTGACAAGGGTAAAGATATCACAAAATGGTTTCATATCAGATCAAAACAAAGCATACATTTACAGTAATACAAGAATTCTCAAAGGTTACAAATGAAATACTGAAATTACAAGGTTACAAATGAAATACAAATTCTAAAATATAATAACTTCTAATTAACTCTAATCCAGAATAACTATCAAGTCTTCTAAGTCCAAGGTTCTCTCCACTCATTCCCAGCTTCCTACTAAAACCTGCCGCAGAAAAAGAAATGCAGCTGAGCTTAAAAAGCCCAGTGAACAGATATATATAAACGAAAACGAAAGCAAAAAGGAAACGAACATATATGGTATAGTGCAATGGAATAACATAAGGTATAGACAAAGGTACAAAGTAAGAAAGGGAAAAGGGAAGGTCAGTAATCCACCACGAGCCCGAACACAAACCAAATATAGTAACCATGTCTTCATAATCATATAGAGGGGAGACCTCTCAGATAATCAGATAATATGAGGGGTGTCCTCATTCTTCAAATGGAGTAGCTAGCTCCCGAACTTGTGAAAGACGTGGATTGCACCCAGCATCAGTCACCGAACAATATATAATATCAAATCATGTTAAGTCCACGAACACGGACACGAACCTAGGATTGCAACCCATACGTCCCCCGAACAATAATATTGGCCATAATAAATAATAAAGCGCGCATGTCAAAATGGGAACGGTGTGAGAAATCACTCACCCACACGTGAGTCATGCCACTGGTGCATCAATGACACGGCCATGTTACCTTCATGGCTAGGAAACGAACTTGGCTCGGGTATCAAACTGAAGGGTCAAAGGTCCAAATCACAGCAAAGATCCAAATCATATCAAAGGTCCAAATCATTACAAAGGTTCAAATAGTCAAAGTCATCGAATCATGGTCAAAGTCCCAGTATCAAAGCAAAGGTTCAAATAGTCTAAGTCATCATCGGAGGTTCAAATCAAATGGTTCATTTAAATTAACTCTTTATCAAATGATTTTCATAAAAATGATCTTTAATAACGGTTTTCACAAAAGTAGTCTCATAAACGTTTAGTAAAATTCCAAATAAAAGTGGTATCTCATATTTCATAAACATCATTTTAAAATAAGTTTTCCTCAAAACATTTCCATGATATAATTAAAAAGGTTTTCACATCTATTTACCAAAATCAAATGAACCTTCGAAGTATCAAGTGTCTCGAATACTAATATCACAAGGTAACGAACGAATATCAAATGAATCAGTATAGAGGCTCAAAGCAAAAGGATCATATCGAACATCAAAGTCAAAACGAATCAAACAAACGAACCAAAGTGTAGGGGAACATAGCAATGGCATAGGGAATCTTAAAAACGAATCAAGATCAATGAGTCATGAGAGGGAAAACACCCTTACTGAAAAAGGGTAGAATATATGTACCTTATACCGCACATGCAAACATATCTAAAATACCAAGATCGAAAACAACTCCATCTTCAGCGAATCTACACGAATACATGGTCGTCTTATTATTAATATCTTCTTCAAATCATATTTCTTATTTTAGTCGGCTTTCCATTTTTAGTAACTTTCCCTTTATAGCAACTTTCCAAAATTAGCAAGTTTCCATTTTTAGAAAGTTTCCTTATTTAGTAAGTTTCCAAAAATAGCAATTTTCCATAATTAGACAAATTCCAAAAAGTAATTACGTTAAGTCATTTAATAAGCATCATTATGGAATTAGGGTACATTTTAGCAAGTTATGATAGTTTAGGGTTAAATATAACAACTTTCCCTATTTTAGGGTTTCAAATGTAATTATGCCCAAAGTTAAGGTCCAAAATGCAAATATCACAAATTATTCATTTTAATCCATAAGTTCCCAATATATACGATTCCAATACTTCCACTTTAACAATTTTACAAATTTATACCCTTTTGTTAATTTAAATTACAAAATAAACCTTATAATTACATAAATAACAATCTAACCCTTACCATATTTATATTAACACATCAAGCCCTTAATTTATCAAAATTACAGAATTACCCTTCAATTTAAGATATGGTACGAAATACCCTCCAAGTTTCATAATTTACAAAACAAGTCCCTTAATTATTAAAGTTTATAAATTCGGATTGCAAATTATTCATAATTACACATTAAGCCTTTAAATATCCAAAAATACACATTAAACCCTTTATATAAAATATTATACGAATCAACCTCAAGTTTCCAGAATTTACACTTTTAGTCCCTCTATTTTAATTAATTTATAAACCGAATATAAATAATTATATAATTACCAAATAAACCTTTAAATTACAAAATTGACACAAGACACCCTCATATTATATTTTTCACATATTACCCCAGATCTAAAATGACTTACAAAAATATCCCACGAGTTTTAAGAATTACAAAACACACCCTTATAACTTTTATTTCCAATCGGTATCACTTTAAAATTATCAAACCCTAACCAAATCAAATCCAATCATTACAACATCATCAAACAACCTTAAAACTGCATTAATTACTCAGATCTAACCACAAAAGCTCAAACCCTAACCCATTCGACATTGTTTTCATTTTATTTCGAATTCTTTTAAAATCCGGTTAACACAAATAATTCGCCAATGATGATTTAAGCTTCGAAAATTACAAGGGTCATTTTTATAGTGTTATATAGCACGAATAGGACCTGGTAAAAATAGTCTTGAAGGACACAAAATTCGTGATAACCGATTTACGAATTATTTGGTTTTAGGGTTCTAGATCGTATTTTAATTCAAACGACTTGAGTAGCATGCATGGATCATTATAGTCATTTTATATAGATCATATATGATGTAAAGAGTGCTGTAAAAATACCAGGTAGCCTTTAGAATGATCGGATGAGGTGTGGGAAAATCATACATCTCGGCTAGACTAGAAATCGAACAAAATTCAAAACCAAGCAATCCAAGCCTTCAATATTCGAACTCCTATTTTTCTAGACTTCTTCTAACACCAATGCATCCAGGAAAAATGCCAAGAAAATTTTAGAGAGTGGTGGTGGCCGATTTAGAGTTTTTTGTGTGTGTTTAGGGTTTAGCGAATGGAATAAAAGGGAAACAAATAAAACCGTGTATAGAATGGAGGGGAGGGCATGATTTTCGGCCAATAATGATAGATGAGATCAATTAGCTGATTTTGCACAAGTTTCCTTATTATTGCAATGTTTATCCCTTTTCATTTGATTTAATTTATTTAACAATATAATTTAAATATATATATATATATATATATATATATATATATATATATATATATATATATATATATATATATATATAATATATATATATATATATATATAAGTAATTTCGGCATATTAATGTTTAGGTGATATGACAAATATTTTTAGGACATTTAGAGTGTTACAATGTTCATGCAAAAATTATCATAATTCATATGTTGCTAGTTTCCAAGAGTTTGGTATTTATTTGATGCTTTATGTACTCATTAATCAAATTTTAAAGTTACAGGGGCAATTTGGTCTTTTTGCATGATTTCAAATTTTGGGTATTACAACTTCTTCCCCTCTAAAAGAAAATTTTCTTCCCCGAAATTTGAAGTCGCAAAGTGAAACGAAGTCGTAGCAAGTCGCAAAAGATCATCACAACAATCTCACGCCCGAGGAGGTTCTTCCAAAATAGATCTTCAGGCCAAATAGTTTCTGTAACACCCCAACCCGACAAGGGCAAAGGTGTCACAATAATGGTGGCACATCAGAACAAACACAAGCATATGACATAAATAATACAACAGAATTTCAAAAGGTTACAATGGAAATCTAGAACTACAATGTTATGATACAATAATTTCTAAGTTCAAATATAAATTCTTCTAGTCATCCTCAATAGCTAGTAAGATTCTTCTAAATCCAAGGCACTCTCCACTCATACCCAGCTTCCAAACTAAAACCTGCCGCAGGAAAAGAAATGCGGCTGAGCTACGAAAGCTCAGTGAACAGATATAACGATAACAAAAACAGTAACGAATAAAGGTACAAAGTAATCAGAATTTAAGGTCATGCAGATAAAATCAGAGTTAAGGAATAACTAAGGAATAAGGTTTAAGGAAAAAGAATAAGGAAAAGTAAAGGTTACAAATAAGGAACAATAATCCACCACGAGCCCAGAAAACAGATAATATCAGATAATCATAATCACACAGAGGGGATACCTCTCAGGCAACCAGATAATATGAGGGGTGTCCTCATGTATCAAATATATATGGAGTAGCTAGCTCCCAGAGATTGTGAAGGGCATGTATTGCACACAGTACCAATCACCAGACATGTAACAAATCATATATAGATAATCCACTAAACAGAAACAGATCTAGGATGCATCCATACGCCCCCGCAGACAAATCGTGGCCATATATATACTTGAGCTCATAACAGATAACAGATAAGGGACGGTGTGGAACATCACTCAACCACACTAGAGTCATGCCATTGGTGCATCAATGACATGGCCATGTTACCTTCATGGCTAGGGTCACAAATTTTGGCTCGGGTATCAAACTAAGAGTTAGATATCAAATCAAATCAGGTTTCATATTAAGTGGTTCAGGTCAAGTTGCATTTCAAGTGAGTCATATCCAGATTTATATCAAGGTTTATATTAAAAGGTTTATATCAGATGGTTCAATATCAGAAAGGTTCAGATCAAATAGTTCAAAACAGATGGTTCATAGCAAAGGTTCATTCAAAAAGGTTTCTATTAAAGTCCACTTAAAGCAATCCTTTAAAACGGTTTTCATAAAAATGATCTTACCAAATAGTTTTCGTAAAAATGATCTTTTAAAATAGTTTTCATAAAAATGATATTTTAAAATAGTTTTCGTAAAGATAGTTTTAAAAATAGTTTTCTTAAAACATTTTCATAAATAATTAAAAAGGTTTTCTTATTCAGTTATAATATCAAGTGTATCAAGGTTTATAGCAGAGTTCAAGGCAAGGTTCAAAACAAAAGATCAAGGCAAGGGTTCAAATTAAGGTTCAGATTAAGTACAACAAATCAAGGTTCACAAACAGGGGGAACATAGCAATGGCTTAGGAAATCCTAAATGAATCAAGATAAGAAATCAAGAGAACGAAGGCACCTTACTGAAAAGGGCAGAATATCTGTACCTTATTCGCAGAACACAAGAATAGCAAATGACAAGGATCAAGTTTACTCCTTCCTCGAACCTAAAGGAGTAGAAGACAGAATTTCAAATGATTTTTAGGTATCTTTCCAATTTAAGTAAGTTTCCACTTTTAGAAAGTTTCCTTATTTAGTAAGTTTCCATAATTAGCAGGTTTCCATAATTAGAAGGATTTTAATATTATAAACTTAGGTTAAGTCATTATTAAACATATTATGGACATAGGGTACATTTTATCAAGTTTTAATAGTTTAGGGTTATTTATGACAACTTTCCATATTTTAGGGTTCTAAATGTAAATTCACCAAAGCTAAGGGTTTAACATGAAATATATCAAGTTACTTACTTTAAATACATAAGTTATTCAGAATGACACTTTTTATCCCTTAAGTTTCACAAGTTACACTTTTAGTTCCTCTATTTTAATTTATTTAAATTCGTACCCTATAATTACCAAATAAATCTTTTCTTGCAAATTTTACACTTAGGACCATCATGTTATATTTTTCCTACATTAATACAGACCTAAATAACATTACAAAAATATCCCACAAGTTTCAAAGTTGGCAAAACACACCCCTCTTATTTAATTTCCTAATCGATTTACTTTTAAAATTACCAAAACCAAACCCTAGCCTACCCAATCATCAAGCAATCATTACCCAATCATTACATGCATTAATTACTCAGATTCACACTAAGAAAGCCTAACCCTAATCGTTATTTAGGGTTTTTCTTATTTTTCTTAATTTTTCATTAAATCCGATAACCAAAATAATTCAAGAACACAAGATTCAAACTTCCAAAAATCAAAGGGCTATTTTTCCAGACTTATATGAACACCATAGGACTCAAAATAATTATGAAAAACCCTCAGAAAAATCGTATGAACTGATTTGGAATTTAAGTGTGTTTTAGCTCTTTAAAGTTCGTATGATCATTCTAGCTTGCATGATTTGTTTCTACCAATTTATATGAGTCATATGTGATCTAAATAACATTAGAAAAATACTAACTTGAATTTATAACGTAAGTATTAGTCATAGAAATTATTTACCTTGCGGATGGATTTAACAACCAAAATAAAATACCACGATCGAACCAAGCTTCCTACCACCCAATTATTATTTTTCATAGCTTCTTTAAACTCAGATGAACACCAAAAAAATACAAGAACTCGTCCAGAAAATCGTATAGAGGCAAAATCGATTTTAGTGTGTCGACTTTAGGGTTTTTAAGGTTTCGGATTTTATTTTTAGGAGAAAATAAATAGAATTTGGTTAAATAAATGTTATGGCCGACTTAGGAGGGGGAAACTATGCTTAGTATTCGGCCCATATGCAAATAAAATCAAGGATATACACTTCCCTAATTTACATGGTGTTTATCTTATTTAAATAAATTTATAAATATAATTAAATTAAATTAAATAATTTTGGTATATATATAAAAGTGTAGGTTGTTTATTTATTTATTTGGACATGTAAAAATGTTAAAATGTTGAAATAAAATTACTTGGCTTCATACCTTGCTCATTCCCGAAGGTTTGGAATTTATTTGGTGATTTATGTGTGATTTAATTAACTTTTATAGCTTCAGGGGCATTTTGGTCCTTTTACACACTTTCTAAATTTCAGGTATTACAACTTCTTCCCCCCTAAAAAAAATTTCGTCCTCGAAATTTGCAGGAAGCAGAAAGAAAATAGAACGGAAAACTCATACGGAATGCGAACAAAATTTCAAATTAATTTAATTGTATCAACAGTAGAGAGCTCTACAAGAGTTCAAGATTTATAACTGAAATCAATAGAACGCAAATCGATGGTCTAAACTTGTCCAGACATCTAATGAACAAGGGCAGAGTATACGAACATGTAGGATGAACCTAAAGTCTCACTAATTACGGATAATCCAACGGGAATCAAGTTCTAAACTTCTTAGGTGCTCCCCAAGATATCCTATGGCCACAATGAGGGCACGTTATATGGTGTAAGTATTATCACATTTAAGTATGGCCACAATCAGGCGTCATAATACTAGCACCACATAAATATGCCTTCATGATGATCATACTTTATCTCGAGTCGTAAGCAAACAACCTATCTTAATCCACCTAGTACTTCTACAGTCTCAGAGATCAGCAAGATCAAATGTCATGGTCAAAAGGGAAACAAAACTACTCAACCGGCTCTAACCAAAAACAAGACACGAATCAGAGTGATGCGGAAGCAATAATACTTAAACAATTGCCTTATAGTCTACCCATTCCTCACTGGTCAAAACTTAAGTTCATATCAAGAAATCCTAAAGCAAGTTCTCAAGGTGTTCTCCTATGTTCTTACAGTGGAAGCCTAATGGTCCTAAACGCACAGGTCAAGGGTAAATGTATTACAAGTCGCAGCCTGTGCTCTGATGCCATAAATTGTAACACCCCGACCCGACAAGGGCAAAGGTGTCACAATAACGGTGGCACATCAGAACAAACACAAGCATATGACATAAATAATACAACAGAATTTCAAAAGGTTCCAATGGAAATCTAGAACTACAATGTTATGATACAATAATTTCTAAGTCCAAATATAAATTCTTCTAGTCATCCTCAATAGCTAGTAAGATTCTTCTAAATCCAAGGCACTCTCCACTCATACCTAGCTTCCAAACTAAAACCTGCCGCAGGTAAAGAAATGCGGCTGAGCTACGAAAGCTCAGTGAACAGATATAACGATAACAAAAACAGTGACGAATAAAGGTACAAAGTAATCAGAATATAAGGTCATGCAGATAAAATCAAAGTTAAGGAATAACTAAGGAATAAGGTTTAAGGAAAAAGAATAAGGAAAAGTAAAGGTTACAAATAAGGAACAGTAATCCACCACGAGCTCAGAAAACAGATAATATCAGATAATCATAATCACACAGAGGGGATACCTCTCAGGGAACCAGATAATATGAGGGGTGTCCTCATGTATCAAGTATATATGGAGTAGCTAGCTCCCAGAGATTGTGAAGGGCATGTATTGCACACAGTACCAATCACCAGACATGTAACAAATCATATATAGATAATCCACTAAACAGAAACAGATCTAGGATGCATCCATACGCCCCCACAGACAAATCGTGGCCATATATATACTTGAGCTCATAACAGATAACAGATAAGGGACGGTGTGGAACATCACTCAACCACACTAGAGTCATGCCATTGGTGCATCAGTGACATGGCCATGTTACCTTCATGGCTAGGGTCAGAAATTTTGGCTCGGTTATCAAACTAAGAGTCAGATATCAAATCAAATCAGGTTTCATATTAAGTGGTTCAGGTCAAGTTGCATTTCAAGTGAGTCATATCCAGATTTATATCAAGGTTTATATTAAAAGGTTTATATCAGATGGTTCAATATCAGAAAGGTCAATATCAGAAAGGTTCAGATCAGATAGTTCAAAACAGATGGTTCATAGCAAAGGTTCATTCAAAAAGGTTTCTATTAAAGTCCACTTAAAGCAATCCTTTAAAACGGTTTTCATAAAAATGATCTTACCAAATAGTTTTTGTAAAAATGATATTTTAAAATAGTTTTCATAAAAATGATAAATAGTTTTCATAAAACTGATCTTTTAAAATAGTTTTCGTAAAGATAGTTTTAAAAATAGTTTTCTTAAAACATTTTCATAAATAATTAAAAAGGTTTTCTCATTCAGTTATAATATCAAGTGTATCAAGGTTTATAGCAGAGTTCAAGGCAAGGATCAAAACAAAAGATCAAGGCAATGGTTCAAATTAAGGTTCAGAATAAGTACAACAGATCAAGGTTCACAAACAGGGGAACATAGCAATGGCTTAGGAAATCCTAAACGAATCAAGATAAGAAATCAAGAGAACAAAGGCACCTTACTGAAAAGGGAAGAATATCTGTACCTTATTCGCAGAACACAAGAATAGCAAATGACAAGGATCAAGTTTACTCCTTCCTCGAACCTAAAGGAGTAGAAGACAGAATTTCAAATGATTTTTAGGTATCTTTCCAATTTAAGTAAGTTTCCACTTTTAGAAAGTTTCCTTATTTAATAAGTTTCCATAATTAGCAGGTTTCCATAATTAGAAGGATTTTAATATTATAAACTTAGGTTAAGTCATAATTAAACATATTATGGACATAGGGCACATTTTAGCAAGTTTTGATAGTTTAGGGTTATTTATGACAACTTTCCATATTTTAGGGTTCAAAATGTAAATTCACCAAAGCTAAGGGTTTAACATGAAATATATCAAGTTACTTACTTTAAATACATAAGTTATTCAGAATGACACTTTTTATCCCTTAAGTTTCACAAGTTACACTTTTAGTTCCTCTATTTTAATTTATTTCAATTCGTACCCTATAATTACCAAATAAATCTTTTCTTGCAAATTTTACACTTAGGACCATCATGTTATATTTTTTCTACATTAATACAGACCTAAATAACATTACAAAAATATCCCACAAGTTTCAAAGTTGGCAAAACACACCCCTCTTATTTAATTTCCTAATCGGTTTACTTTTAAAATTACCAAAACCAAACCCTAGCCTACCCAATCATCAAGCAATCATTACCCAATCATTACATGCATTAATTACTCAGATTCACACTAAGAAACCCTAACCCTAATCGTTATTTAGGGTTTTTCTTATTTTTCTTAATTTTTCATTAAATCCGATAACCAAAATAATTCAAGAACACAAGATTCAAGCTTCTACAAATCAAAGGGCTATTTTTCCAGACTTATATGAACACCATAGGACTCAGAAAAATTATGAACAACCCTCAGAAAAATCGTATGAACTGATTTGGAATTTAAGTGTGTTTTAGCTCTCTAAAATTCATATGATCATTCTAGCTTGCATGATTTGTTTCTACCAATTTATATGAGTCATATGTGATCTAAATAACATTATAAAAATACTAACTTGAATTTATAACGTAAGGATTAGTCATAGAAATTATTTACCTTGCGGATGGATTTAACGACCAAAATAAAATACCACGATCGAACCAAGCTTCCTACCACCCAATTATTATTTTTCCTAGCTTCTTTAAACTCAGATGAACACCAAAAAAATACAAGAACTCTTCCAGAAAATCGTATGGAGGCAAAATCGATTTTAGTGTGTCGACTTTAGGGTTTTTAAGGTTTCGAATTTTACTTTTAGGAGAAAATAAATAGAATTTGGTTAAATAAATGTTATGGCCGACTTAGGAGGGTTAAAATATGCATAGGATTCGGCCCATATGCAAATAAAATCAAGGATATACACTTCCCTAATTTAAATGGTGTTTATCTTATTTAAATAAATTTATAAATATAATTAAATTAAATTAAATAATTTTGGTATATATATAAATGTGTAGGTTGTTTATTTATTTATTTGGACATGTACAAATGTTAAAATGTTCAAAATAAAATTACTTGGCTTCATACCTTGCTCATTCCCGAAGGTTTGGAATTTATTTGGTGATTTATGTGTGATTTAATTAACTTTTATAGCTTCAGGGGCATTTTGGTCATTTTACGCACTTTCTAAATTTCAGGTATTACAGTTTCTCATGGCTCGAATCAAAAAGAAGTGGGTTCAAATTTCCTCAGAAGGAGACAAATTAGATGGATTCTGATCAAAAGGTCCATGCAACAAAATAAATGGACGATAGGCGAATCTTCTGGAAAACTCATATAGAATACGAACAAGATTTCAAATCAAATTGACTGTGTCCACAGTAGAGAGCTCTACAAAGAGTTCAAGATTTATAACTGAGGTCAAACAGATTGCAAAACGAGAGTCCAAACTCATCCAGATATCTAATGAACGAAAACAGAGTACACGCACAAGTAGAATGAACTTAAAGTCTCACCAATCACGGATAGTCCAACGAAGATCAAATTCTAAACTTCTTAGGTACTCCCCAAGATATCCTATGGCCACAATGAGTGCACGTTATATGGTGTAAGTATTATCACGTTGATCAGGCGTCATAATACTAGCACCACATAAATATGCCTTTATGATGATCATACTTTATCTCAAGTCGTAATCAAAACCACCTATCTTAATCCACCTAGTACTTCTACAGCCTCGGAGGTCAACCAAAATCGAATGCCAAAGTCAAAAAGGGAAACAAAACTATTCGCAAGAGTATCAAAATCCCAGATTTCCTAGCAGAAACGAGGTACGCCGTCACAAGCATCATATCTTCCACAATGCGCCAAAATCTCTCAAACAAAGTCATCACCAAACATACGAAAAATAAACACGAATTGAAATGCTTCTAGGGAACTTAAATAATAAGAGGATCTTATTACGATATAACGAAACTGAAGAGGGTCAACGGAAATGAAAGTTAGACGCCAAGAACTTCGGCCTTCATAGAATCAATTCTTCCAAACATAAAGGGTCTGTTTCAAAAATCCGTTCATTCAACACATCCAATCTCTTCAAGTCCGGTTAATCTGTCTTCTTTGGTCCGTTAATCTGGAAGTGAAACAAAATCGAGTACTTTTGTCTGGTTCATCAAGCCTCCTGCAGTTCTTCTTGGAATGTGATGGAGTAATGTGAATTTCTGGCACGATCTTTAAGTTCCTTCATCATCCAGTCTGCTTCCGCTCTCAATTCATCTTAGTACAACCAAGATGAATAGGGAAGTGAGACTGTACGTCTTCGTCAGCTTCCGGGTCGCCATCTTCCTTCTGTATCGCCAACACTTGTAAGGAATGTCTTCTCTCTTCAGGGTAGTCACCGCTGTTGTCAACTCCAGGTCAGGTAGAGAAGTAATACTTCTGATGCATTTCTAGTTGTCTTGATGCTTACGCAAAACCTTCTGTGTTGCAAGGGAGCATAGCCGAGACTCTTTCTGAAATGTCTCAAAATTTGTTCCGTCTGAAGGTATGGAAACAAATTTCTATTTTAGCTTTCCAAAACTCCGTTCTCAATCAGACTAAGCTGTTTCTCTCTGGTCACGAAATTTATCAAGGGTAACGCAAGTTGTACACGTCTTCAGAATTCTGATGCAAGGTTCAAAAGATTTCAGTTTACCATTTTGTTATCGGTCTTGACCATTCAGTGATAGTTTCAAAATTTGCGGGATTTAAAGGGATATTCTCAATCAAGAAAAACCATTGTCTCAACAGATATCAATCTCTCAGAATGCACAAGTGATCGTCAAATTTCTCACAAAGTGCAAAAATGATTCTCATGTCCTACTTCGTCTCCGAATGTACTATTAAGTCATACAATGACCATTTGCCCAAGTACTCACGAGAAAACATTCATTTATCAAATTTACAGAATAGTCAGAGGTTTAGCTAATACTATTAGCGTCACAAACCGTCATATCAGTCGTTACAAATACGGAAAGCGATCTCAAGAATAACCTCAATTCATATTTCCATCTGAAGGAAACTTCGTGCTCTGAAATTAAACAAACACAAAGTCGTTTCAGGGTGGAGAAATAAGGGTTCCTAACAGCAATACGGTTCAGCTTCCAGTAATCACTACATATCTCCTGTCACCATCCTTCTTAATCGCGAACGAAACTGCAATACGCCCAGAAGATACACTTAAGCAAACTTGCTTCTTGGTCTTCGGTTGCTGCTCTTCCCGGTTTGCTCAAATCAACTGGTATGATCCCGGACACATCTGAAAGACACCTTCGCTTAGTGACTAGACAATCTCTCGGTATCATGTCAAATCCTTCTTCACATTCCGGTGGAAAAACATGTGGTTCAGTCACGAATCATATTTAGAAAACTCAGGGTGCCAAAACTCTCAAGATAAGATTCATTCATTGGTGTACGAAATGAGTTCTAGGAAAAACTTCATAACCGCGAACGTAACACACGAGTCTCCAGAGTAATAGTGATAGCAAAGGGTTTAACAATTGGTAATCGTAGTAAGGAGTTAAAAATTGTTGCAAACGCCAAAGGTGAGACATAGAAGGGTAGTTGTCAATATTTGAGTGATCAATCAACCAATTCCTTGCCAGAATAAAATCGAAGTTTAACTATTCGAAGAAAGGCAGATCAGCATAGCAAGGCTTATCGTTCAAAAGTGAAAGGGAAAACATTCTTATACTCGTGGTTAAAAACCACAAGACTTCTCATAGGGACATAGATGGGTAAGACGAAATCAAATGGTGTCAGAAAATTTATAGATGCTTATCAAAAACAAGAGACAAGTCACAGAATGTATTCAAGTACGTCATTGTCAAGGAGGTTTTCAGAATGCTCGAAGAGGTATCAAAATGATTAACAAAAGGATCAGAAGTCAGAGTCGGACTCTGCAGACAAGGATCAAATAGTGTCAGGCAATATTATGCAGTTCTCAATGCCTTCCAGATTTATTTAGGTTCAAATCTTAGGTGGTGCAAAACATAAGCTTTCGCTTTCCAAAAGTGATATCAACAGGATCTAACCAAAAGCAAGGCACGAATCAGAGTGATGCGGAAGCAATGATACTTAAACAAATGCCTTATAGTCTACCCATTCCTCACTGGTCAAAACTTACGTTCCTATAGGGAAATCTTAAAGCAAATTTTCAAAAGTTGTCTTACGAGCGCCTACAGGGAAAACTTAGTGGTCCTAACTTACACAGGCCAAGGGTAAATGTATTACGAATCGCAGCCTGTCTCTGATACCATAATTGTAACACCCCAACCCGACAAGGGTAAAGATATCACAAAATGGTTTCATATCAGATCAAAACAAAGCATACATTTACAGTAATACAAGAATTCTCAAAGGTTACAAATGAAATACTGAAATTACAAGGTTACAAATGAAATACAAATTCTAAAATATAATAACTTCTAATCAACTCTAATCCAGAATAACTATCAAGTCTTCTAAGTCCAAGGTTCTCTCCACTCATTCCCAGCTTCCTACTAAAACCTGCCGCAGGAAAAGAAATGCGGCTGAGCTTAAAAAGCCCAGTGAACAGATATATATAAACGAAAACGAAAGCAAAAAGGAAACGAACATATATGGTATAGTGCAATGGAATAACATAAGGTATAGACAAAGGTACAAAGTAAGAAAGGGAAAAGGGAAGGTCAGTAATCCACCACGAGCCCGAACACAAACCAAATATAGTAACCATGTCTTCATAATCATATAGAGGGGAGACCTCTCAGATAATCAGATAATATGAGGGGTGTCCTCATTCTTCAAATGGAGTAGCTAGCTCCCGAACTTGTGAAAGACGTGGATTGCACCCAGCATCAGTCACCGAACAATATATAATATCAAATCATGTTAAGTCCACGAACACGGACACGAACCTAGGATTGCAACCCATACGTCCCCCGAACAATAATATTGGCCATAATAAATAATAAAGCGCGCATGTCAAAATGGGAACGGTGTGAGAAATCACTCACCCACACGTGAGTCATGCCACTGGTGCATCAATGACACGGCCATGTTACCTTCATGGCTAGGAAACGAACTTGGCTCGGGTATCAAACTGAAGGGTCAAAGGTCCAAATCACAACAAAGATCCAAATCATATCAAAGGTCCAAATCATTACAAAGGTTCAAATAGTCAAAGTCATCGAATCATGGTCAAAGTCCCAGTATCAAAGCAAAGGTTCAAATAGTCTAAGTCATCATCGGAGGTTCAAATCAAATGGTTCATTTAAATTAAATCTTTATCAAATGATTTTCATAAAAATGATCTTTAATAACGGTTTTCACAAAAGTAGTCTCATAAACGTTTAGTAAAATTCCAAATAAAAGTGGTATCTCATATTTCATAAACATCATTTTAAAATAAGTTTTCCTCAAAACATTTCCATGTTATAATTAAAAAGGTTTTCACATCTATTTACCAAAATCAAATGAACCTTCGAAGTATCAAGTGTCTCGAATACTAATATCACAAGGTAACGAACGAATATCAAATGAATCAGTATAGAGGCTCAAAGCAAAAGGATCATATCGAACATCAAAGTCAAAACGAATCAAACAAACGAACCAAAGTGTAGGGGAACATAGCAATGGCATAGGGAATCTTAAAAACGAATCAAGATCAATGAGTCATGAGAGGGAAAACACCCTTACTGAAAAAGGGTAGAATATATGTACCTTATACCGCACGTGCAAACATATCTAAAATACCAAGATCGAAAACAACTCCATCTTCAGCGAATCTACACGAATACATGGTCGTCTTATTATTAATATCTTCTTCAAATCATATTTCTTATTTTAGTCGGCTTTCCATTTTTAGTAACTTTCCCTTTATAGCAACTTTCCAAAATTAGCAAGTTTCCATTTTTAGAAAGTTTCCTTATTTAGTAAGTTTCCAAAAATAGCAATTTTCCATAATTAGACAAATTCCACAAAGTAATTACGTTAAGTCATTTAATAAGCATCATTATGGAATTAGGGTACATTTTAGCAAGTTATGATAGTTTAGGGTTAAATATAACAACTTTCCCTATTTTAGGGTTTCAAATGTAATTATGCCCAAAGTTAAGGTCCAAAATGCAAATATCACAAATTATTCATTTTAATCCATAAGTTCCCAATATATACGATTCCAATACTTCCACTTTAACAATTTTACAAATTTATACCCTTTTGTTAATTTAAATTACAAAATAAACCTTATAATTACATAAATAACAATCTAACCCTTACCATATTTATATTAACACATCAAGCCCTTAATTTATCAAAATTACAGAATTACCCTTCAATTTAAGATATGGTACGAAATACCCTCCAAGTTTCATAATTTACAAAACAAGTCCCTTAATTATTAAAGTTTATAAATTCGGATTGCAAATTATTCATAATTACACATTAAGCCTTTAAATATCCAAAAATACACATTAAACCCTTTATATAAAATATTATACGAATCAACCTCAAGTTTCCAAAATTTACACTTTAAGTCCCTCTATTTTAATTAATTTATAAACCGAATATAAATAATTATATAATTACCAAATAAACCTTTAAATTACAAAATTGACACAAGACACCCTCATATTATATTTTTCACATATTACCCCAGATCTAAAATGACTTACAAAAATATCCCACGAGTTTTAAGAATTACAAAACACACCCTTATAACTTTTATTTCCAATCGGTATCACTTTAAAATTATCAAACCCTAACCAAATCAAATCCAATCATTACAACATCATCAAACAACCTTAAAACTGCATTAATTACTCAGATCTAACCACAAAAGCTCAAACCCTAACCCATTCGACATTGTTTTCATTTTATTTCGAATTCTTTTAAAATCCGGTTAACACAAATAATTCGCCAATGATGATTTAAGCTTCGAAAATTACAAGGGTCATTTTTATAGTATTATATAGCACGAATAGGACCTGATAAAAATAGTCTTGAAGGACACAAAATTCGTGATAACCGATTTACGAATTATTTGGTTTTAGGGTTCTAGATCGTATTTTAATTCAAACGACTTGAGTAGCATGCTTGGATCATTATAGTCATTTTATATAGATCATATATGATGTAAAGAGTGCTGTAAAAATACCAGGTAGCCTTTAGAATGATCGGATGAGGTGTGGGAAAATCATACCTCTCGGCTAGACTAGAAATCGAACAAAATTCAAAACCAAGCAATCCAAGCCTTCAATATTCAAACTCCTATTTTTCTAGACTTTTTCTAACACCAATGCATCCAGGAAAAATGCCAAGAAAATTTTAGAGAGTGGTGGTGGCCGATTTAGAGTTTTTTGTGTGTGTTTAGGGTTTAGCGAATGGAATAAAAGGGAAACAAATAAAACCGTGTATAGAATGGAGGGGAGGGCATGATTTTTTGCCAATAATGATAGATGAGATCAATTAGCTGATTTTGCACAAGTTTCCTTATTATTGCAATGTTTATCCCTTTTCATTTGATTTAATTTATTTAACAATATAATTTAAATATATATATATATATATATATATATATATATATATATATATATATATATATATATATATATATATATATATATATATAAGTAATTTCGGCATATTAATGTTTAGGTGATATGAAAAATATTTTTAGGACATTTAGAGTGTTACAATGTTCATGCAAAAATTATCATAATTCATATGTTGCTAGTTTCCAAGAGTTTGGTATTTATTTGATGCTTTATGTACTCATTAATCAAATTTTAAAGTTACAAGGGCAATTTGGTCTTTTTGCATATTTTAGATTTTTGGGTATTACAGTTTTCTTATTGATTCCAGGGGCGGCGGCGTTCTTGAATGATGTCTATCTGAACCGAATTAGCACTTCTCAGATCAGGAGAGGCCTCTCAAGCGGAGTCAATAAGAACTGCAGAAATGAAAAAAGAACATAAATCTTTGGAAGAAACACAGATACTAAGTGATAAGTGAACCGCTTACCTCTTAGTTGAAGGCCATGTGACCAGCACAAACCATGTCAGTCAGCAAGAGTAGTAAAAACTGATTTTTTTCCTAAAAGGGGATGTTTGGTAATACATCGTCACTACAATTTAAAGTGACACTAATTTTCTAACACTGATTTAAGCTGCAGCAATTAGCCAAGAATAATAAAAATATAATATTGAGTATAAGGGGATGTTGATAAACGTTGGTGGTGGCAGCGTTGGTAATGAAGGTCATTTACTATAGCGTGTCTTCTACAAAACAGATTTATTTGAAACAAATAAGTGTTAATCCAAAGGTTGTAACTTGGTTACTTTCTAAAAATTATTGAGTTGTGGTATAAATGCAAGAATCTAATTATCCACTTTGATAATAAAAGCCCAAAAAACCAATAATATTGTATTAAGCTAAACCCATAAAAACCCAAAATTGTAACAGATCACATACCTTTTAGTCCTGACACTGGCAGACGCAACACACACACACGAAATTACACTATTAGAAATGATTGTTCACAGTCATGCAAGTTCGCCACTTCTCATAGGTCCTCGCTGTTCCTTAACTTTGCGATCTTCTTTTGTCATTAGGAATTAAGAGTACTCACTCATCGACCAAAACGGTGTTTGGCTGTAACCTTGTCTTCACACCTTCATCCTGCAAAATCAATAAAACTCATAATAAAAATCAAAAAAGTATTCTTTCTTCTGTAAAAGAAACAACAATTAGTTGATTAATTGGATCAACTAGATAAGCACGACGGATTTTAAAAAATATTCATCACGAAGTATGATTTTGACAGAATTATACTTACATGGCGGTAACTGTTAACTTGAATATCAAATTTCGTTCTCACAACACATTAAACAAAGCCTACACAACAAAGCACACACACACAAAAATATTCTTAGATAAAAAATTACTGGGAAAACAAAAGGAACACAACGTCCAAATTCTAAAATCATACCCTTTTTTGTATACATTATTCTAAAAAAGACCGCAAATTATTCCTATTAAAGCAACTATACCTGCAACAGCAAAGATTATCATGAATTAGTTTATCGGCTACATGATCCTCGACAGAAATAGAAGAAAAAAAAAAAAGGAAGTTAGAAAAACTTACCATGGTTACGTTTCTTTTAATATTTTTATCAAACACGTGATGTACACAATGTCGTTCTACACTTTTTTCAATATAATCCAAACACCCCTAAAGTGTGTGTTAAGTGTGTGCCGTTCGCCATCCATCCCACGTCACTGAACTCAGGATCTTTTAGATACACCTGGCACACTTTAGAAAGAACCTGTACAATATTAATGTGTTAAAAAAACCTTGAGAATCATTTTAGATTTAATTTAAACAATCTTAATTCTGAATGTAGAATATGGTATTTACAAATAAAAGCTTACTTCTTTTTCTGATAAGCATTTTGCTTATATTTTAATTTGCAAAATAGTAGCTTAAATAGATTTTATGACAATTGCATTTTTACCGATTAAACAAAGTAATAATTCCAGCAAGATACATGATAAATAGACACACAAAAGTAGGATTCACCTTAAGTCGAAGGGCGAGGTGATCCGACCAATTCAGAACTGAACCACGATATTTTAAAATATTGTGCACCAAAAGTGAACCGAAATGTCTCGCTTGATTTTTTCGGTCTATTAGTCGGGCATATTTGGTCTTTGTAAGAACCAAACTGTGCCAACTGGAAATAAAATTGGGCCTTAGGGTCTAAGTTTATTTTCTATTAATCTAAACCTCTTCTAATAAGCTCTAAAGGCAAAGGTTATAAGCATGTCGAAACAATGAAATGGGTCAAGGTATATAAGCATATTGAAACAACAAATTGGGTAAATGTCAATAAATTATTTGTTTCCTGCTTAAGATATTTAATAAGCAAATATATATACGTAACTAAAAGGTGGGCTTACTTGGAGAAAATCAGTGCAATCAACACCAACCATTCCACGACAGTGATTACTTATTCTATATAGATTATAGCAAAAAGAAGGCTGTTAGGGAAATACCTGAAAGAGGCGAACTGGAAATCCATAACCTTAATTAAAACCCCCTAATTCTACTGACAATAGTAACCGATCAAACAAAAGCCTGGAAAAAAAATTATTAATCCAAACACAAATTAGAGGATCTCTGATGTGATGAAGCTACCGGCGCTTCAGTCGGTGCACTTGTAGGCGACGCCAGTAGACGAAGCCATTGTTTTGAAATAGTGTGGATCATTCATTTGTGTTTGCTATTTAACTGCATCAATTAATGATAATGAATCAAAGAAGGTTGTGGATCTATGGTTTATGTTAAAAGATGAGGAAGAGATGGTCAGTTGGTGGGTTTGATGAGAGGGAAAAATGATGATGATGATCGGTATAGTAAGTGAAGAGAGAAGCTTCTAGTGAGAGGAAGAAGCTGTGAAAATTCTATGGGGGGGTGGAAATATAATAAAAAATCCTCGGCCATGAACAGTGCTTATAACAGTGTTTTACAATAAATAGAAGCATGTGATACACCTTCTTGATGCAGCCCCATTCCTGACAAATATATAGATATATAATGAGACTTTACACATTAATATATATTGCTAATGGTAAAAGCATCGCTTTTGTCACACGTTAATCCAATATGCGTGTGCATCAAGAATGGTTGTTTATTTATTTTATTGTATAAACAATTTTTATTACAGGAAATATGACGTTAAGAAGAATTACTTTTTATTTAAGAGATTTTTAAAAGGTTAAAAATATTGAAAAGCTCATATGGATTAATGGAAATGCATTATTCTGCATACGTAGTAAATTTGAGTATTTTTATTTGCCAATAAAAATCAAAATTGGCTTAAATTTGTTCAAATTATCTAAATTTTATCTAACAAATAATATGTATAAAATCACATGTGTCAATTTTGTAAAACCAACAATTTTTGAAAAAGAGGAAGTAATTTATAAAATTTTAGTTGTTAAATTTTAAATAAATTATATGAAATTAAGTATATTTATCAGTATCCTTGTTTTTTAATACCTTTATATATTTAATAAATACCCTCTAAACTTTATAGCCCTATACTTTATATTTTACTAGACGAGTACTCATGCATAACAACGAAAATTTTAACGGCAAGTTTGAAATATGAATCTATAAGTCAATAAATTTAAAAGTTCAAATATAAAAACTCTTTTTCATCTCACCATATATAATATTATATATGGCCAAAAGTCAAAAGTCATTTGCCAAATTTTGAAAACTATTAACTGAGATATGAAAATTTTCGTGGCTATTAATATGAAATATTCGGCTCAAAAGTCAATAAAGTCAACATTAATTTTAAGGAATTCAAGAGCCAAAAAATGGAATGCATGCTTTATATGTAGTATAGATAAAAGAAATAATAATAATAAAAAAATACAACATATATATTGTTGATAAATATTATTATCAATATATATATATATATATAATATATATATATATATATATATATATATATATATATATATATATATATATATATATATATATATATATATATTAAATTAATGTATTTGCAAGAAATTATAAATATAAAAATGAAAGCACGAGTTGTTGTAAATATGTAAATAAATACACGAGATTGTACATATACGAACGACTCATGTTATTCCTCTTTATGTGATTAAGTAATGATATCCCGAAAAAAAAATATTTTTAAACTATTAACATTCAATAACGACTCATGTTATTTATCTTTATAAGTTTAACCCGCGCACGGGTTTAAAAATTAAATACGGCCTAAATTATGGTTAACAGTGATACAAATATCAAAAATGAAGGCACGACTTCACGGGTTACTGTGAGATGAAAATAAATAGACTAGATTGTACATATAACAATGATACATATTTTTCTAGGGTCATTATGTGCTACTAAACACACATAATTTCTAGAATAAGATATCAATAGTTAAATTTAAACAAACTCAATCTAAATACCATGCTATTTAAACAAAGTCAAATTCTTCGTGCAATAAAAATCTATACAAAGTATTAATCGATATTAACATATAAAATATATAGAAAAATTATTCGTATTAAAAATTTAAACAAGAATACAAGATCAACCTAAATACCATGTAAATGCATGCATGGGTATTTTAACTATATTCATATTAAAATTTTAATATAAATTTATAGAAAAATCTTAAATATTACAAACCAATGGATTTATCAATTGTCATAATATTTAATTTCAAAATAAAGTAATTGAAATATTATTACCCCTTATATTACGTATCCAAATCTTATGCATCCACGAGTTCTAGTAATAGAATACACATAGTTTATTTTTACTTTTTGTAAAAGGGGTATTGGATATTTTAATTTTAAACATAAACATTTGTCAAATGTTTACTATTCACCAAATAGTAAATATCCAACAAAAATGGCAAAAAAAAAAAAAAAAAAAAAAAAAAAAAAAAAAAAAAAAAAAAAAAAACGATTTATGTACTTTACTTATGATTGCAAACATAATCCTTGAAAAATTGCAAACAAGGTCCTTACCATTAATATTCCATGTAGTTACCTACTGATTTCATAAACGATTCCTGAATCAAATCTAAGGTATGTTTGTGTAACGAAAAAAAATTCACGTAAAACACAGCGCCCCGAAGAGGAGCGCGGGTGGAAAATTCCTTGTTTATCTAATGATTCATAAAAATTAGAATGAGAAAAATAAGAAGAAACTACAACCACACATTTCAAATGCATCTACAAAAATATATGCATCTCCTCTTAATTTCTATCTTGGTATTTGAATTGTGTGGCTAGAAATCATTCTCATCCTTCTCATTTTATTTTTCTTCTTATCGGATCTTTTTTCAAAATTACTAAAAAAAAAAAAAAAAAAAAAAAAAAAAAAAAAAAAAACTCGTTTACTTTCAAACTATTGCAATACATTTTCTATGAACCTAAGTAAAATGTCTTGAAATAAAAACATACGAGAATGGCGCCGGGCCGCCGCGTTGCGGGCGGGCCTTTTTTTTTTTTTTGTCGTTGTTCAGTAACATCCAAACACTCGAAACTACTTATCTACGTAAAAAACAGCATACGCAAATTAGCACATAAACTAATCAGCTATGGATACAACAAAAATTAACCTTTTTTTGCAACATTTGTCATCTTAGTCTTGTGTTTAAGACTGCAATCCTTTCAAACTCCTTAGCACTTTACTTAAACTCCTTAACCTTTGTTGTAACATTTGTCATCTTATTTTCAATGGACACTGTGTATAACCAAATGATCAAGAAGGCCAGTCGATTCTAAAAACATCTGAGACAACCCACATATTCATCTCCACAAAATGCACCTGCAAGGTTGCACAAAAGTAGTAAGCTTCATGCCACATTGATAAAAGAAAGAAACATACTGAAAGAATGCTAGTAGAAAAGATGGTACCTCACAGCATCCTGAGCTCATAGCCTGTATGCTAACAAATCATGTACCGCTGTATAGGATCTAATCATCGACCACGGCTCAAAGATGTAGGACAACCGCCAGCAGCCTATACAAAGTAGACATGTCTATCTTAATACACCAAATTAACCTTATAGGAAAAACATAAGGGAGTGTTTGGGATTACCTATTAAACTGCCTTTCCGGTACGTAGCAGGTTCCAACACAGAAGTATCTGTCCGAGACGGGAATATAAGGTGCCTAACAGTAACTTTTCAAGATGGACGTTACCTAACATACACAATGCCATTTTTTTAGTCAATACGGTAGTGCAACGTAACAGGTTTGTAAAAGTAAGCGTACCCGTGTAGACTTAAAGAGGTTTTTCTTGGAGAATGATTTTGTAGAAATCTTCCTCCGACTCAGTAGTTGCAGTAGGATCGTCTTTTCCCATTTCCTTTTCAGCAGCCACACTACCGGTAACGGCTGCATCAAATGCTGCGAGACTTAAAAGGTAAAAAAAATAGCAAACGACTTTTAAGAAAACTATAAATAATGAAATTTTGATTATAAATGCATACTTGACTGTTTGGCTTAAAGCTGATTATTCTCAATCTTGTTTAAGCTGTGTATTCCGAATCTTGGCGCCGTCAAACGAAATCCTGTCAACAGAAATCTACTTTTGATTGTCTAGTCACCTTCCACCATGAATGGGAAATGTCAGTCGCCAAAAGGCTTTAAACTTTTGAAAATCCTGCAAATTCGGAGGTAAAATATGTAATTCCGAGTGATCGAGATTGCCTTTATCGTGTAGCCCAACGCGTAGTTTTTGAGGAAAATCCTACAAATTCGGAGGTAAAATATGTAAGGTTTCCAGAAAGCGGATCACAGTTTTTAATCCTCATAGACTATCGACTCATAAACCCTATGGTTCCTTAATTTGGGCTCGCCAGCAGTTTATAAGCCAAGTGGTGGTTTGAGCATATAGAAAAAAGGACATATCTCTCAATATAACGATGCAGAATTTTACCAAACTCAGACGCCCCACTTTACCCAAATACAGAAAGATCCCACGTCAAGCTCACCTTATTAGGCGTCATTCCTTGGCCAGTATGTTGCGTCCATGCATCATTTTCATGAGAACCACAGCCGGTATTTACTCGTCCAACGGAGCCACCTGTTCCAGCAAATTGCAACTTAAATTAGGCATCTTGTAATAATCACTTATACTTTTCAGATCTCTAAAGTAAAAAATATCAAGGTTTAAATTTTAAAATACAACTCTTGTTGGAATGTAAACCTATAAATTACTCATAATGACCCCAATAATGCAAATATCATAGTTGCTATTATGCAATTTCGAGAATTTAATGTTAGAAAACAGCACGTACATGTGTTTCCCCACGTGTAAGAAGAGTACTTCCACGTGCTCTAGGGAGTAAGTCGTATTCTGAGTCAATACTACCTATGTTGGATCTATATCATGAAATCGTTAATTAAAAATGAAAGCAAAAAGTTGTTGTGATACCTTCTGTCCTATTGCAAGAACCTTTAATACTTTCATATTAATCTTCCTCTTGCTGCAACCAATTCGATTCAAATCCTTAGATTATACAAATAAAAAAAATAAAAAATGAATAAATAAATAATAAACTTCTTACATTTCAGGAATTGTTTGATCGAAACGTTTGGTTTTGATGGGTTGATTTGAACGTGTGTATGGTCATTGCAGTAACGCTAGCCTTCGTACACACATACACAATGGAATAATCCTCTTCCACAGTAAAAATTGCTGGGAATCAAAAATAAAAATAAATAAATAAATAGATAAATAAATAATAATCTACCATTAACTTGTTTAGGTACATAACCCAAAAGATTAGGCTGTAATCATACCTTATTCCATATACTAAATCTTCTGCAGCCGCAACACCCACCGATTTTGTAAGGCAACTTGTTGCTTCATATCACCCGTACCTAAAATCACCTTGCACCTCAAAATCAATACCACATCAGTCGGCCCGCTTAAAATTAGGGCAAAAAAGATTACGAAATTAAGAACCCTAAAATCCATAATTGATTTTCATTGATGTTTTGAGAATGATGTGTGTGGGTGTAAGTTGGTTTTTTAATGAAAAAAAGGCTTAAAAACAAACAATAATTATAAAAGTAACTTACCATTTTCTTCCATACCGAACTCAAAGCAAAATTATGGTTTAATTATTTTGATGTTCTGGATTTGTGGATTTATTGTTTTGATGTTGTTGAGCTCAAGGAAGCCTCTAGACATGTCAAAACAAATAATTGAGGCAGCGAGACTTCTAGGTTCTTCTCCATCTTCATTGTATAACTCTGGACCAAACCGATACCAGTTGTGGGCTCAAATGAGGCGGATCAAAATAGCCCGAGAATTTTGGCGGGAAAAGCCCTATGCAATACGACGTCGTTTTGATTGTGAATTAATAATATATATAATTTAAGACAAGATATATAGTCATTACGTTAATTTTTTTACATTTACTTTTAGGAGAAAAGTTCATTTAGGGACTAAGTTTTTGTAACATACATAGGAACAAATCCTCATCATCTATCTAATTTGATCTAATGGTGGGATTAACCTAAGATTTAATATGTCAACCTAAGTTCATATCTTTTTCTTGTATTTTTGTCTTTCTTATTTATTCATTTTTTTCTTTAATTCACGTTTTTTTTAATTCATTTTTTTTCACTTTCTTACGTTTTCATACGTTTTCTTACGTTTTTATACGTTTTCGTCCATTTTTGTCCGTTTTCATACATTTATATACGTTTTCGTCCGTTTTCAGACGTTTTTGTCCGTTTTCGTCCGTTTTTTAAGTTTTCGTCCATTTTTAGACGTTTTCAGACGTTTTTATACGCTTTCATCCGTTTTCATACGTTTTCGTCCGTTTTTATAAGTTTTCGTCCCTTTTTAGACGTTTTTGTCTGTTTTCATACGTTTTCAAACATTTTTGTTCGTTTTCAGACATTTTCGTCCGTTTTCGTCTGTTTTTTTACGTTTTCGTCTATTTTCAGACGTTTTCGTCCGTTTACGGATGTTTTCGCCCGTATTTATACATTTTCATTCTTTTTTTCCGTTTCTGTCTATTTTTGTCCGTTTTCAAACATTTATATACGTTTTCATCCGTTTTCATATGTTTTCGTCCACTTTTATATATTTTTGTCCGTTTTCATACGTTTTCAGCAGTTTTTATCAAGGTTGTAAAAATCGCTAGGCGCTAGTGAGGCGGTCGGGTAGGGCCTAGCAATTAATCGGTGTGGCGGGGATTAATCGGATTGGATTTTTTATGCAGAAAATTGTAATTTTAGATATTATATAATATTATATGTATGAGATAAGTATAGTGCATCAAAGTTCAAATATTTCAAGTGTTCAAATATAAACATAATACATAATTCTTCAAAGTTAAAAGTCAAACATAGATATTACTCGGTTAGTTGACCATTTTTAAGCGATCTTTGACCGACTTTGTCCGATTAATCGGTTTGTTGACCATTTTTAAGCGATTTTGTCTGATTTTTAAGCAATTTTGTTGACCGAATTTTAATCGATTTTGTCCGATTAATCTAATTAGACCGATTTTGTCTGATTAATCGGTTTGTTGACCCATTTTTTAGCGATCTTTGACCGAACCGATTAAATAGGCCAATTATGATAAATCCGGGCGTTTAGTGACCGATCAGTAATTATGCGCCGATTAATCAGCCGCCTGGGACGATTTTTACAACAGAGGTTTTTATATGTTTTCGACATTTTTTTATACGTTTTCATATGTTTTCGTCCGTTTTCATACGTTTTCGTCCATTTTCATACGTGTTTTTACGCTTTCATACGTATTCGTTCGTTTTCTAACGTTTTCGTCCGTTTTCATACATTTCTGAATATCACAATTGATATTCTTAATGTCACTAGTGATATTATGTGATATTCAGAATATCACTTGTGATATTAAGAATATCAATTGTGATATTAAGAAACGTATGAAAACGGACGGAAACGTATGCAAACTAACGAAAACGGAAGAAAACATATGAATACGAACAAAAACGTAAGAAAGTGAAGAAAAAAAGGTGAATTAAAGAAAACGTGAAAATCACTTGTGATATTCTGAATATCACTTGTGATATTCAGAATATCACTTGTGATTTTCATGTTACAAAACATTAGTTGAAAATCACTTGTGATATTCAAAACGTCTGAAAATGGCCGAAAACATTTCAAAACGAACGAAAACGTATGAAAATGGACGAAAACATAAGAAAACGGACGAATATGTAGGAAAACGAATGAAAACATCTGAAAATGGACAAAAATGTATAAAGACGTCCAAAAACGGAATAAAACAGATGAAAAACGTATGAAAACGGACGAAAACGTATAAAAACGGACAAATGCGTATGAAAACGGACGAAAACGTATGAACACGGGCGAAAACGGATGAAAACGTGTGTAAACGGATGAAAACGTATAAAAACGGACGAAAACGTATAAAAACGGGCGAAAACGGACGAAAACGTATGAAAACAGACGATAACGTAAGAAAACAGACGAATACGCATGAAGACGAAAAGAAAAAAAACGTAAAAAAAAAAATGTTAATTTAAAAAAACAGAAAAAAAAAATGTAAATAAATAAGAAAGACAAAAAGACAAGAAAAAGACATGTAATTAGGTTGATATATTAAATTTTAGGTTAATCCTTACTATTAGATCAAACTAGATGAATTGTAAGGATTTATCCCTCAATATGCAAGAAAAACTTAGTCACTAAAATAACTCACCTCTTATTATTAATGGTAGTTTGATACACAAGTAGAAAAATACTTATCAAAATCTTTTACCTTTTGTCATATATTCTTACCACGAGATACAATGAATCTAGTCAAATGAACTAGATAATTGTTCCATATTTGTTTGCTTCGACTCGAATGGACCCTTTCTAAAAATGTTTAGGGGGTGTTTGGTTGGGGGTATTTGGGTGTAAGGAATGGGAAATGCAATGAATAAACATGTCTGATTAGTAATAGGGAATGCAATCATTGTTTAGTAGTGGGTAATGAGACATTACTCAGTAAATTGGGAGGAATGATAATGATTACCCATCACCACCACCACCACCACCACCAGTAGCAGCCACGACCACCAACACCACCACCATCACCAGCCACTACCAGCAGCCAACAACACCACCACCACTACCACCACTAGCAGCCACCACTACCACCACCACCACCGCCGCCGCCGCCACCACCACCACCACCAACCACCAGCAGCCACCACCACCACTAGCAACCACCACCACCAACACCACCACCACCACCACCACCACCTGCAGCCACCACTACCACCACCACAAGCAACCACCACCACCAACAGCCACCACCACCACCACTAGCAGCAACCACCACCAGTAGCAGCCACCACCACCACCAGCAACAGCCACCACCACCACCACTTTGGAGGTTAATGTGTTTTTCTTAAATCAAACACTATCAAAGATAATGATAATCTTCATTCCATTCCTTTATATTCCATTATATTCCCTTTTACATTTGCTATTCTCATTTGCCTATTTGAGCTAAGCGCACCCTTAGTTTGAAGATATAAAAACCAAAAACAATTCATTAGAAAATATGGGCCCCGACATATGTCTTGTTAACCAAGTTATAAGAACTTGTCGATGGCACTTTTCCTTGCAGTATTTGCATTTATTCTTTTTACCATTAGTATTATAAATTTGAACAAAAAGAGTGCAATATCCATTAAAAAAAATAACATTTACAAAAGTATTTTGAATGAAAGATAAATACATACTCGTATAATTATTAGGGGCCGTTTAGTTTGTTGCTAGGAATCACAATAGGTATTGGATTTGGTATGGATTGAAAGAAATAAAAATTGAATGATAGTATTAATGTTGTTTGTTTTATAAAATGTAATTTAGATTTGGATTTTAATTTGGATTTTGATTTGATATAGGAGAGTAGAAAAAATAATTGATTGATAAAAAATATTTTAAAAATTAATTAAAGTATTTATTAAATTATTGTAACTAATGTTATTAAATAAAAACAGTTAAAATATTCATATACTCGGAGTACTTTACAACTTTCGAGGCAAAATAATACCAAATGTCAGAAAAGATATATCACCCTGGTGGTTTCGTGGATACCCACTGCCAAAGGTGTCAACAACTTTTTCAAACCCATTGCTACGAACCAAACAATTAATTATTCTATGATAGGATTACTTGAATCCAAAAAGGCTCAAACAAACGCACCCTTAGCTCAACCCTAATCCACTTAGAATGACAACAGTTACAAACTTAAAGAATTGGTAAATCATAAATGGATGCTAAATTTTAAACAAAATTCAATGTTGAACAACAACGTCATTTTCAGTTCATCTTTTTTAATTAAAATATAGCCCATCAAAATAAATAACATATGCCATTATACTTCACATATGCACGTTCATGGAACCTATGTTTGTGGGACATTGGGATATACTATTCTCATTATTTTCCATTAACTGAATCCAATAATTCAAAGCATGTATATATAATCCTCTCATTTGCTTCATCTTATTCATATTCACACCTCAATAATCTCCAGGTTGGTTTAATAATATATCAATAAAACATGAGAACACCAACAAAACATGTTACAAAAACAGTTAGAGATGCTGAAGCTGAGTTAAACTTGCCACCAGGTTTTCGGTTTCACCCGACAGACGAAGAGCTCATTGTTCATTACCTTTGCCATAAATCACGGTCTATGGAACCCTTCGCTAGTGTTGCTTCTCCACCGTCTATTATCGCGGATGTTGATCTTTACAAACATGAACCTTGGGAGCTTCCTGGTATGTTTAGTTTATTTCTAAGTGTATTTGTCTCAAAATTACGGATTTCGTCTTCGAACTATTGAAATTACACTAGTCATCTCTATTTGGCATTGTGGTTAATGTTTTAGTCTCGATCTGGGACTAAGGGCCGTGAAGTCCATATTTGTTAAGTCCTCGTATGCATGTCATACGATGACATTTTTGTCGTGGACTTATTGGCCGTTAGGACCAAAGACTGAAACATTAATCACAATGTCAAATAGGGATGACTAGCGTAATTTTGATATATAGTTTAAGGACACGCTCAGTAATTCCGATACAAACACGTAGTTACAACTTAACCAATTACTGATTAGATTTTTACTAATTTCTTGTAGAACTGGCTCTGTTTGGAACAAAGGAATGGTACTTTTTCACACCAAGAGACAGGAAATATCCTAACGGGTCTAGACCGAATCGGGTCACAGGAAACGGGTACTGGAAAGCAACCGGAGCGGACAAACCAATCAAGTCAAAATCCGACCCGAAAGTGACAGTTGGGATTAAGAAAGCATTAGTATTTTACGCAGGAAAAGGGACTAAAGGAATTAAGACAAATTGGATCATGCATGAATATCGACTTAATAAGCATTCCAAGGTGTGTTTTCACATAAGTTACGTACTTTTGATGTTACTCATTAATTGTTGATAAAAAGTGTTGGTGTTAACATTGGTATGTTTTGATGCGTGTAGTTGGACGATTGGGTTCTATGTCGTCTTTACAACAAGAAGAACAATCCGAAAGAGATGATCATACCACAAGAAGATAATAGCATTCGTCATAGTCACGACCTTCATGAAACATCACCTTTAGATGAGTTACAAAGTGGTCAAAGTTATAGTGACATAAGTGACAATTTGGATACATTTGAATACTCAGACGGGGAGTTTAGTTGTAAAAATGAGGACGATATAATGTTTCTAGACAACTTGCAGCCTAAAGTACTCAAGGATACTAATGAACAACACGACTTGGGTCTAACGGCAAGTTTGATGCATAAAGAGGAACTTGATGATGGGAATGAATGGCTTGATAGTTTGAGTTTGGAAGATTTGCATAATTGTTTGGAAGCAATACCTTCTAATCATGACATTTATGAAATGCCAATGATGTATCAACCAAATCATCAACATTTTTTCCAATTAGGTTTTTGATAAGTTTAGGAATCTTGAGTAGTTGGTTTATTTCGTTAGTTTTGGGGCAAATTAGATTCATGGAGTTACATTGCAAAGTTTGGAAAAATATCATTGGATTCTTGAGAAGTGTTTATTTATTTTCTTTTTCAACATGTAAAAGTTTGGAAAAATATTAATGCAACAAAATATTTTCACGCATGTACAAAGTTTTTGTCAACACTCATATATAAGTTCCGTAACCTGAGTATAAAATAGCATTCGATAACCAAAACTCAAATATACGAGGTACATTTCGTTAAAAAATTATTATAAACAAGACTTGTAACATAAAAGTTTTCGACATGATGCATTTGAGTAAAATGAGATCTTTTACAACATCGTATACTATGCGAAGTTCATGTGACTCACGAAAACTTCTTATAACTACCACATTCGCGCTGGATGCCTCTCTATTTTTATTTTTTTTGTAACATGGGTTTCTGGCTTAAAATTGGGAGTTTCTACCGACTAATCTTACGGCGACTACGTTTTTGGATAGCCCGGAGTCGGCGCACGTAAACCTCCGTGACCACAAGGGGATTAATTTTCTCCCCGTTGGATTCGAACCCTTGACCTAATGATTGCAAACACGGATTACCTCAAATGGTTTACAATTTTTTTATTCAGACTTCATGTTAAACTGCATGGTTTAAATGTCATTATCTTCAATTTTACATTTTCTTTAACCTTTTAGTTTATTAACATTTGAATAATCATCTCGTAAACTTATGTCACAATCAACACTGTGTGAACTGAAACGCAAGGGTGAAATCAGAGCTAAAAGCGATCACACGCACAATAATTTTTAGTTGTAGTATAAGGAATAAATTTAACAAAAAAGAATACGATTTTCAGTTAAAATTAATTGGCCAATGATGTACAAATCACCATGACACATTGTGTGAAAAACTTTATGTAAAATTTATGTGATCCTAACATTTCCTCGTTAACGAAACAAGAACACTAGATGAAAAAACTTGTCTTAGTGAGCAAATTAAATGAAGGAAATACAGTAAAACCTTTATAAATTAATACTTGATAAATTAATAACCTCGATAAAATTAATAATTTGTCTAGTCATAACTTGAGACCAATACAAATTTAGACACCAATCGATAAAATAATAAGATGGCAATTTTTTTGAAACCCCAATGATATACTGGTCTCAACGAAACTATAAATTAATAATTACTAAAAAAATTCCACAATTTCTTCAATGCTTTGAACCTCGTAACATTCATTAGTATACATTCATTAATTTCTTCAATGACTTTAATTCATAAATTGTTAATTAGAACTTGTTTTTTTAATTTATTTTTCATCTTTAACTAGTATACATTGTAACTAATATATTAGACTTGGAAATTTAATGGTTATACGTAAAACCTCTTTAAATTAATAAATTATTAATTTATCGATAAAATAATATATCACTAAATTAATAAAATGTTCCGGTTCTAACATCATTAATTTATAAAGATTTTGCTGTACGTTATCGTTTTTATTTTATTGTGTTTAAGTTTTAGAATTAAAAAAAAAAAAAAAAAAAAAAAAAAAAAAAAAAAAAAAAAAAAAAAAAGGTCAGCAGTGAGTCTATGGAACGAGCTGCTTCATCCAAGTCACACATTGACTTTTTCAGTCAAAGTCAAGATGCTAATGAATCTCAATATTTGCATAAATAGATGAGCAATAATTTAAGTCAGTTTCAATAAAACCAATGACATAAGATCGTGCGTAGGCATTATATATATTATACAAAAACCGTGTCTTTGATGAACAGTTCTACAGTAAACCAACAGTGCTGGACTCCCTCCTTTTTTGTGTCAGCCCACTTGCGTTATCCAGCCCATTCTGCTGTGTATTTTAGTATCTCCCCCCCTTCCACAACCTTCGATTCCCTTCCACAACTTTCGACACACACAGCTGCCGACTCCTGATCTCTTCTGTGATGGTCATCTTCAGTTTCAGGTGTGCAGTTTTTTTTTCCCTTCTTTTTTTTTAATTAAATGTGTGGATAAAAAGATTAGATTTTTTTGTTGAAAAAATTAACCTTTTGGTTAAATTTGTTATTTTTTAGGGTCATTCTAAAATTTGTAAAATTATTTTGGTTCTAGGTTATGTTACTGAAACCTTTATCTTGGCGGCGCCTTTATTATCACGCAGCTATCGAGGGGGGCCAACATAAAGACCGCCAGTAATACGACGGTGGATTATCAAAGAAGGTATTGAAGATTGCCAAAGACAAAAACAGGTATCTTTCAGCTCATGGTTCATATTGATTCGTGGTTTTTAGTTTTAAGCTTTAGTTTGAAGTTTGAATCTTTAGTTTTATGTTGGATTCTGATTAATTTTCTTAAGTTTATGTTTGATGAGAATCATGATAGATCTTATAAGTCCATCAGTTAAATGCTTGATACATGATATAGAACTTATTTTATTCACACATGTTAACTTACATTTATTTCTAAATTTTAAAACTTTCTGCAAAAATTAACCTAAAATCTGTTTTTAGATGTTTTGATGTTCTAGGATCACGAGGTCAATAACCGAAAAGTCAAAGTTCATAAAGGTCGTGGCACTTTTGAAACTAGGGAATGGAAAAGTTTAAGTGTAGGAGATGTTGTCAAGGTAGAAAAAGATGAGTTCTTTCTTGCTGATCTTCTGTTACTGTCATCGAGCTATGACGACCACTTTGTTATGTTCAAACAATGAAGTTAGATGGTGAAACAAATCTAAACTTAAAACAGTCTTTAGAAGCAACTTCTACGATTCACGATGACTCAAATTTCAATGATTTTAGAGCCACTGTAAAATTGTTGCACGTGTTGTTTTTTGGATATAATAGGCTATGATGAGACTTGCTGGGTTGGGCTTAAGTGATAGTTGCCTTACTTTGCGGAAAAAGCCTATTGGTTGAAGATCAATTCTTTTTTAAATATTTTGTGTTTTGTTGATTTATGTGTAGGAAAGGAGTTATGGGAGGAATGGCAAATGTCGATTGGGTGGATCACAATCTACAAGGAGACCTCAAAAGGTGATTAACTTGATACTTCCGGTGAACTTTTATTGTATAGGATACTATGTTACTTTGTTCTAAAGATTGTATTGTTCATCATTTATGATGAGTAGTAGCCTAAATGCATATTGTTTGATCCTGTTTGCTTTTGTAGGTTTTCAAATCCTCTATTCTTTGTTGCTGCAGTAACAGATGAGCCCACGGGGTTTGATTAATGCTGGTGGTTAATTGCAGGTATGTAATTTAGGTTTGTGGGTTGTTGTGTAAAAGCGATGGATTAACTCCTGAACAAAGACGAGAAAGGTTTATATCCTTCTCCTTATTTATTACTGTATTTGTTAGAATGCTTATTCTGTTTAGAGGTAAATTAATGTTGCTTATACAGTTATGGGTAGTAACAACTTAATCATCTTTTTTGAAGATAGTAAACAGAATTAGTTTTGTAACAATTGAAACACCCTTAAAAAAAGTCTGGACCAATTTGTTTGCTCACGTTGTCGGGTTATTATACCGTCATCAAAAAAGAAGTTACATATGCTGGCAAGACAAATGTACCATCTAGGACTTTGATAAATTTAGGCGTTTTGGTCAGCCGGTAATAATGTAATAAATACCGAAGCTTGATTTGCTCGAGTGTTTGTTTAAATGTGGTTATAATGTTGATGTGATGCTGTAGTTTTTGAGAATAACTTCAGTCACTTGGGAATTTGACATGTTGTTAATTACTTAATTGCTCTAAAAACTGTAGCCACCTCTTTATATCGATATGGTAATAATAGAATCCAATTAAGTGGCAGATACGTACCTTTGCCTCATCTTTTATTAAAATTCATGATTTGCTAATTTTCAGGCGAGCACTTCATAATTGTTAGATGTTCTTTAACTTTACAGGAAGATTGAACCATTTGCAGCAGATGTGAGTGAGGCCACCCGAGCCAGAGATGCAGCAGTGTGAAATCGAGACAAAAGCGGGCTGTAGGAGGGTTGAACAGTTCAATGGTCAAGGCATCTCTGCTGCTGCTTATTAACAAAGATGACGGAAATAAAAGGTGAAAATGCATTTGTATTTAATACATTTTCATTAGTTGTATGATTGTGCATTAGTGTATAAGGCAATCCATTTATGTATCGCAGAAGTGAGGAGAAGCGGCAGAGTGAAAGGGAAGCACCAGTTGTTGAAGAAGATGGCTGCCAATTACTGCCACGTAATAAGATTGTTTCAGATCATGTATGTTTTTATAGTTGGTAAGATTATAATGTTATGTTAATAATGCTGATACACAAACTCCAGGTTGGTTTTTAGCCATTTTACATTTACGAATCATGTATATTAGAGGTGGTTTGGGGCTGCTATTAGCCTCCAGGAACTGAAAACCGAACATGACACTACAAAAAAGAAAGAAGATATGCTATGTCTCCAGTTAGAATTTACCCCCAAATCTGATGTAACTATGCTAGGCTGCATATGTAGAGAAGTGCAAGTATGCACACATACTCAAAACAAAAAGTTTATGAACCATTTTTTTTAATTAGTGGTTGTGCAAAAGTACTGTGGGAGTGTTTGGAATTGTGTTTTGCAACTGATTAACCCATTTTAAGTTGGATCACGTAGGTCGATTTTGGGTATTGACTTTTTGGATCACGTCTCACTGAATTAAACAAAGATCAGGTCTCACTGAATTAAACAAACGAGAATATATTTAGAAGCTAAGGCAAAGCACTTAAAAAACAAATTTATTTCCTTATGAATTGTGTTAAACTTGAAACTGACTTTAGTTAATTCGGTTTGTAGTTGAATTCACTGTCAGTAACTTTACATCATAAATAGATTAGTTGTCTCTACGTTTCCTCAGGTGCTTAGCTTTATGAATTGAGATTTACTTTTTAATAGTTTTGCCCAATTTAACTGTTTGTTGATACTTCGCTGCTCATTGCACTTTGCTGACTTCTCTAAAAAAATTTATCCCATGTACAGATAATTATCAAAGTAGTATTTTGAATTCTTCCCTTTTACATTTTGTGTTTATTTACCAAGTACTAACACTTTCGATCTGCATGTTTACTAAGTATCTCCTATAAACACGACTGTTATTAGTTGTAATCGAGTTATAGCTCATGTCTTTGGATGCATGTGCAGGGTCTCTTAATCGTGAGTTCTCCTACGAATAAGTTTATAATAGTGTTGATGTTTATAAGAATTTGATGGGAGAACAACTTAATTCCTTGACTCACAAAGAGCTTCAACGTATGGAGCAGCAAGTCAATACAGCTCTACACATTACGTTAAGAAAGGTATAATATTTTACCACACAACTATTATTTGCATGCCAGTTAAAATAGACACATGAAAAGAAATTGTTTTAGATACTATAATTTAGGTGACGCATTGTGACTTGCACATTTGTTTCTTCTAGGTTGGCACAGTTTGAAGAGGAACACAACTATCATCATGAGTAATGTAAGTAACAAGGATTCATTAAATCCATTAACTGTCATCACTGTTTCTCAAATTAAGACCAATGGTATATTAAAGTTTTTTTAGAAAATGTATCTTATGCAGCTGCACCAACTATGTAAGCAAACTGCTATGCCACTCTTGCAATGTTACTTAAACTTGCGAAATCTGTTTTACTCAACCTTATCAGCTCCTCTATTGTCCAGAAACTCACAGCAAACACCCCGCGGCAACGCGCGGGTGGTCCTACTCGTTTTATACATTTTGAGTTTTCAAAAAGAATCTTTTCAAGGAATCCAAAAAGTATTATATTAGACAAACGGTCCGACTTGGAGTCTTGGACTTCACTTTTTGTAAAGTTTCCCACAATTAACCAATAACTACTCATCTTATTTTATTACTCCTTTTTGTATCATCAATGACCTCATATACATTCAATATCTAATCATCTTATTCTCAAGTGTCATTAACAACAACAGCCAAACCTAATTGATTATTTAATGTTTTCTATTGAGAAATACTAATCATTCTGCTTACAGGATCCTGACAAGTGTCAGAACTGACGGTTTGGATGCAGAGAGAGAATGAGTGAAAAAAATATATATATAATATTGTTGTTTGTGTAGGAGGATTAGTAGGAGGATATTATAGGAGGCTATAGCAATGCTATGCTCTTTTCTATTCTCTAAAAGATCAAATTGTGTCAAGGTTTTCTAAGAGCAAATTGAATGTCTAAAACATTATTATCGTAAAAGTTACATAGTTAATATTGTTGTAAACTTGTAATAGATAAGAAAATGATAAACTTTTGGTGATTATTCTCATTTTTACAGAATTTTATAGATGGAGAAGATTTAGTTTTTTCACTATAATAATTTATATGTTTTAAGAAAAGGACTTAGGGGCTGTTTCTTTTTTTTCTTGTTTCTAGTTAGTGTCTGTGTGGATATATGTGTCCTGTTTCTAGTTAGTGTCTGTGTGAATATATGTTTTTTTTTTATGCTTAATAGACCATCTTAATACGAGTTTTTTCCCGAACTAGTGTAGGTGGAAAAAATTTATAAAAATTCGAAAAATTTATGAAAATTCGAAAAAGTTTATAAAAATTTTAAAAAAATTCGAAAAATTCAAAAAATTTATAAAAATTCAAAAATTTTATAAAAAATTATAAAAATTCGAAAAAACTTGTTAAAATTTTTAAAAAATTCAGAAAATTTATAAAAATTTATAATTTTTTAAAAATTCAAAAAATTTGTAAAAATTTATAATTTTTTAAAAATTCAAAAAAATTATAAAAATTCGAAAAAAAATTTAAAAAATTCAAGTTTTTTATAAGTTTTTTTGAATTTTTATAAATTTTTATAAAATTTTTGAATTTTTTGAATTTTTATAAATTTTTTATAAAATTTTCGAATTTTTTGATTTTTTATCAATTTTTCGAATTTTTATAAAAATTTTGAATTTTTCAAATTTTTCAAATTTTTCAAATTTTTTTAAAATTTTTATAAATTTTTTCGAATTTTCATAAATTTTTCGAATTTTTAAATTTTTTTTGAATTTTTATAAATTTTTTCGAAGTTTTCTAAATTTTTCGAATTTATTTTTTCCACCTACACTAGTTCGGGAAAAAACTCGTATTAAGACGTCCTGGATAGAAACAGCATCAAATTTTGCCCCCTTTCACATTAAGGATTCTCTTTTGCAATAAGTTAAAAAAAAACACCAAAGTTTCCTGTTTCCAGCCAGTTTTGTTACCAAACAGGATATTAAGCAGAAAGTAAACAACCCCTTAATCCTTCTATGAAACAGTATCATCAATGCGCTATTTATCTACTAAACTTTTTTGGGTTATGCTAATAGCTTTTAGGTGGTTAACAAGTTTTTTACTAAAATGGGTTGTAATAAATCATTTCATTCAATACAGATGCACAACTTTTTACTAAAATGGGTTGTAATAAATCATTTCATTCAATAGAGATGCACAACTTTCTGAATTAGTATTTAGGGCGTGCCTGATAAGTATAGGGGAAAGGGAAAGGGAAAGGGTAAGGGAATGCAAAGGAATTGGTGAGGTGGGTAATCATTACCTTACCCCCAAATTTACTTTATAATGGTTGATTACCCACTACTGGGTAATCAATACCTTTGCACTCCCTAACCAAGCACCATTATTTGAGTGAGGTGGGCCCTTTTGAATACCTTACCCATTCCCCACCCCCCTTAACCCCTCACCAAGCACCCCCTTAGTTTTTTCATTTTTATAAGAACCACTATCCAATCATAATCAACAATAATTTTTGTATAATAACTTTAATTGCTTAGCCACAACCCTTACAGCTAAAATAAATATTCTCCCAAAAAAAAAAAAAAAGTCATTTACTCTAACGAAGAAACCACCTAACGGACTTTTTTGTTTAAAAGAAATCAATAACAAAATACCATTAAATGCCATAAATTAATATTAGAAATTGGGTTTTGTTAACATGTGTCCACTGGGCACACATTAACGTGTTAATAAAAAGAATATTTTGGTTCATTTAAGTTAAAATTATGTTCAGATATAGTAATTTATCAACTTATTTAATATGTATCGAATGCATTTTTTGATTAAATAAAAAAGTTTGAGTTTATTAATTACATGCTAACTTGTGCCCATTGGGCACTCGTTAGCAAAACCCAAAGAAATTTTAAATAGAAAGACAATTAAGAGAAAGTTTAACTTTCTTTTATATAAGCCTATATATAGAATATGACGGGACGGGTCATAAGTCCCCAAATCATGTACAAACAATGGGTTCAATGAATGCAAGTAGTGGACCTGGCTGTTGACCCTTTCTGCATGTTTAGTTTGAATAAACATCAAAAAAAAGATTCCATGAATGGACCCCAACTGATGTCATAATAATGGTTCATTGCTTCCGCAACAAGTAGAAATTCACCTATGGTTAACGAAAGGGGATTGATTTGCACATCATTATTTTTTCTATAAACACACACCATTTTGTATAACACTGTAATACACAGAGAGTACACAATACAATACTGTAATGCACAAAATATGGTACAACAATAAAAAAAGTTATTGTGTAAATCACCTCCCATCAAAAAAGACCCCCATCTTTTATTTATTTATTCCAGAAATATTCCTAACATAAAAACACAAAGATAAATAAGAATATGTAGTGTAGCTTATTTAACATTCAGATTATATTTCATCACCCACCGATCTAGAAGGTAAGTAACACAAATAGGGATGTCAACGGGTGGGTTTGGGGCGGGACGGCCATCCTCATACCCAAACCCGATTATCAATGTTCTACCCAAACCCGCCTCAATCCCTATCGAGGATCTAATCAGAGCGCCCCGTTGGGGCAGGATGCCCCCCAAACCCGCCCCGTATTAATCGGGGATCTTATCAGGTGTCCTCTTTGAGTGCAATTCTCGATTAAAGCCGCACCATTTCACATTTATTATTTTTTTTTACCGTTAGCAATAACTTGAAGAATTAAGAACCTATTATTAATCAACAAACAAGCCTTATTAAGTTTTCAACGATATACATAAATAATAAATAATGCTAAATTACACCGCCAAAGATTAAAACTTAAAAATATGACATTAAACAAGTTTCTAAAATCACTATTTTGCAATCTGACAAAGATAAAAAAACTAACATTATTAGAGTAATATTTTTTTTATTACATAAATAATAACAAAATATTATATAGGTATATATATATTTGTATATGTGTATATATTATTCGGGCGGGGCGGGTTGGGGCGATGATTCCCCGCTCCCCACCCTAAACCCATTTAAAATCCCCATTTAAGCACTAAACCCGCCCCGTAACCCGATTAGCATGCCCCTCCCCGCCTCAATTAGTTCGGGTTTCGGATTTTCCTGTCGAGTTCGGATTTTTTTGCTATCCCTAAACACAAACAACAATGATTCGTAATTGAACGAGTAGACAATAGTTAAATGTTTACAATACACAAAAGATTGAAAATCAATGTGATAAACTAAACAACCTAATAAATATGAGAAAGATTACAATGAGTGTGCATTCCAGCTCCTCCATTAAAGCTTTCCATATTATGATGTTGACAATGTTTTTTTTAATTATGGGGTACTTTTCATTAAATTTCCTTTTAAGAATAGTGCATTTAATTTATCAAACAAAATTGTCTTTCGTCCATCAAGAAGTTGAATTCTTCCGACATCAATCAAACCATTTCCATATTTTTCTTGCATCTCGATCATAAATTCCCAGTTTCTCTTTTACTCCGTTTTAACTAATTTCGGGTACCCGGAATTTCGGATACATAAATCCGATATCCAAAATTTCGGATATTAGTTTCGAACACCCGAATATGCAAATATGTTATTAATGTTTGCAAAAATGTTTGTGTAAGTTACTTAACTTTATTTTTGTCCACCCAAGTTACTAAATGTACGTTGCATACTGTTCATTCAAGTTACTAAACATTTAAAAACCATTCACTCTAGTTACTTCAAAATTTGGCCACCGTTTGTTGACCACTAACACATCATTAAATTAAAGGGTTAATATACAAATGTGTTAGCAAACTTTACGAAAATATTCACCTAAGTTACTAATTTTTGGGTATTATAGACCGGAGATAGGGTGAAGTGGCCAGTTACTTTCAAAGCAACTCGAAGGGTTGTATTCCCTTCTTCCCTTATGTTGCCATTTGTGATGTCGCATTTGAGAAAAAGAGAGTCTACATATTCCATTTGTAGCTTGAGGTTAATATGGTACTTCAGTCATATTTCATTTGTACTTAAACGTTTTTGGTTAATCTATTTACCAGGGTGCATGATTACTCCCCTTTACCAAAAAAAAAAAAAAAAAAAAGTCTACATCTAGGGTCTCCATCTCTACATTAGTCCGAGCCAAACTTAGGTTGGCTAGAAACAGGTAGATGAGGTAACACCTTAAGATTATCAGAATCACCAACTTCAGCTTATCACGAGTGCCCATATTTATTCCATGTTGCTCGTTGCGTCTAGCTCTTCTAACGTTTGGGGCCATCTATATCAATTAAGACAAATAGTTGACAAAAGATGTTATAAAAATACTCAATTTCCATGAATTGAATGTGTTAGTTTCATGTAAGTAGTAATTAAAAAATGAATGTGTTACTACTTAGTACGTTTTAGGAAACAAAAGTAATATTAAGTTAAAGAAGATGATGGCTTACATTGCGATTATTGCGATTGAAGTATATGTCCTCTGCGAAGTTGAGGGCGTAATCCATTACAATGTCTAAGCTCATGCTGTTTTTGTTAGTTTTGATGGACAAATATTAAACGTGTATGTCTAGAATCGAACTCGGGACCACGGAATTGTACACATTAGGCATGAGGAATTAATGTAATAATAATTAATATATAAACCATTATGTATTTAATTATTTAAACACAAAATAACGACTAACGGATGTTAAGTAATTAACGGGAATTAACTAACGACCGTTAGGGAATAAAGGAAGGACTATAGATGAAATTAGAGGATCAAGAAGGTTCCGGAATCCTTTGGGTTGTCTAGAACCGATCGGCCATAGGGTTTCCTAAGCCCAACCCATGCCAAACTTGTCCTCCAAGATTACTCATCTATAAATACAAAAGCTAGGGTTATAGTTTCTTACTCTTGCACTTGCTATAACCCTAGATCTTTTGTTTTCTCTTCTTCTTTTGTTTAGGCCGATCTAACCGTAACCCTTAGGGTTGGTCGATCCAAATTTTTCATAAACAAAACTTGTTTGGTTTATTTTGTGTTTAAAGATCTAGCAATCTCATTAGTTCGGTTATAGTATGTGTGTACAAGATTATGGTATCAACTCACTATAGTTGATATTCTTGGATTGAGATACAAAAAGGTAAGGGGTATCTCGTTAATCCACTTTGATAATTAAAGAAGAAGATTGAAGTTGATTCTTGTTCTTGCTAGAATCAAAATGTACGTTTCTTTAATTTTCGGTTAATCTTTTATATGTTAAAATTGATCCTACGCTTCCGCATAAGTGTTTGATTGTTTATTAGAATAATATATGATTGTCATGATTATTAAATTCTAACAGTGGTATCAGAGCCAGGTTAACATGTAATTGAATTACCGAAACACATAAAAAATCGAATCTTGGATTAGGATTTAAGTTACTAGATTTTTAAGGTTAAAAAATCGAAACCCTATTTTTTTAAAGGGGGGGGGGGATGCCCCATAATTAAAATTTTAGTTTTGTAACCCTAAAATTGTAACGTGTTTATGTGGTTAATGGTTACGTATCTTGTGACTTGTAATTAATCCATGATGAAACATGCATGTTTATCATGGATTAGGGTATAAATTAGTTGTTAAGTTGATTGTCACATGTAATTTAGATAGATCTAAAATTGGGGAAGACCTCAATTATTTATATTAATGAATCTATTTATGTGCTATTTGGTATATGTTTGCTAAGACTAACGCAATCGATTCGTCGATGCATGTGGCTCACCTACCATTGTAGGGGATAGTCTTAGTTAAATATATGCATATTAAAAACATAGATAGATTATTAATAGGGTTTTATCAACAAGTTTGCATGTGGCTACATGATTTAATGGTTAAGATTATGTGTACTTATTTGGTTATTTATTTTTATTAATTACTTGATTTTTTGTTTAAATTGTTTGACAAGATTGTAAGCAAAAAAGGGTAATTTTTCGAATAGAAAATAAATTGACCTTATAACTATGAAACTTGATGTGATAAATTATACATATTGCAAAGTCTTATGTGCCGACAGTGGTTCGCTTCGCACGGTAATTTGCTCCCAGGCGAGACTAGCAATATTATAGTTTATAACATGTTTTTTAAGACTTATAATCATAAAATTTTAATTGAGTGATGAGTTTTGTACCAATAGTGTGAACGGCTCACCCAGTTTTGACAAACTATAAGAGGGGTATAAGGAGGATTGACATTAAATTGTCAAACCGAAAGAGACGCGTTTTTAATTGGCATTTAGTGCTGACGTTTGTCTCTCCGCTCCTTTGTGCGTCTAATTGGAGCTACCAAGTAAGCTATTTTATGTACAAAATCATCTTAAGGGTGAATTGACCTCAATTCCACGTGCCACTTTGTGGTAATTATCCGAATAACTTGGGTCTTTTGACTCATGCAGCAGTAGGATATAGTGGGCATATTAAAACTTTGTTGATTTAAATCTTAGCCTAATTGGTAAATAAAAACGTTTTGAAAACTTATGATACGAAGATGTGTGCATGCTTCTTCGTACATATTTTGATTGACACATCAAAATTAATACCCTAAAAATTTAAGTCCATGCTATCTAATTATAAGAAACACTTGGAGTTATTATTTAGCGTAAGTGAGACCTTACCTAGATTTTAATGACAAGGTAAATTTCCATTATGCGTGAGACCAGTAATGGAGAATTTGCAGTTTCTAAATTAGACGACTTAATTAAGTTGTTAGTGAGACCTAGAAACTTAAGGCATGAGATGGGATGAAACATGCTTACTTTGCAAATTGTATTTGGAAAATGTAAATCCCATAATGATCTAGGAGTCGAAAATTGTTTTCCGATTATTGTTCGAGAGATTACCATATTTTGTACTTTCACTACTAGCAGATCAACTGATGTAGTGAAACTATGGAAATTTGGATCCTAGTTTTCAAGAAGATTAAATGGATATATGAATATTTCCTGGGTATTTTCTTTTCTTGAAAAATTGTATTATCAGAATACTAATATTTGAACTTTTCTTGTAGAAATGGCTCAACCCGAAAATGCTGTACTAAGTTCTGCTTTCAAAAATCACTTTGAAAGGGAAAAATTGACTGGCCTGAATTTCAACGACTGGTATAGGTCACTCAGGATTGTCTTGAGAGTGTCCAAAAAGCTAGAATATTTGAATAAGCCTTGCCCTCAAGAACCAGCTGCTACTGAACCTGAAGAGGTCAAAGAAGCCTGGAAATTGGAGTATGAAAAGCACAATGAAGTTGCGTGCTTGATGCTTGGAAGTATGGTTCCCAAATTGCAAAAGCAGTTTGAGAACTATTTTCCTAAAGACATGCTGGAAGAACTCCAAAAGACTTATGAGAAGCCACCAGTTGTTGAATTGTATGATTTGATCGATGCATTACACAGCTGCAAGCAGGGGGAAGGTAAACCTGTTCGTGATCATGTGTTGGAAATGAAGATGTACATGGACCAACTACAACTAATCAACTACGTCTATCCTGAGAATGTGTGTGTGAACTTAATTAATATGTCATTGAACAACGATTTTAAAGGTTTTGTTCAAAACTATAACATGCATTGTTCAGGGAAGACAGTCACGGAATTGCTCGCAATGCTCGTGGACTATGAAAATGGTTTACCAAACAAGGCACCTACTCCTCAGGTATTAGCTATACAAGGAGGTAGGATCCAAAAGCCAAAACTGCAGTCAAATAAGAAGGGTAAGGGTAAGGTTGACAAGGGTAAACAAGTTATGGCCTTGGTATGTGTTAAATTACACATACCTTTTACCTAATAAAACGGACCAAATTGACCAAAAACTAACCAAATATGCCAAATATGTTGTGTTTTTGTGTTTATGCAGGTGCAGGTACGGATATGTGAGAAATGGACAAAAATTATGAGAAAACGGCAAAACCGAGCACGAAAATGGAAAGAGTACAAAAAGCCAAGGCCGGGGAAGAAATTTACAAGTTTGGACCGAGACTATGCTCAAATTGTCAAAAGTCAACCCTTAAGAATATCAAAATGTCAAAAATGGTCCTTGGAAACACTTTACAGATTTGGCAGTATTGGTCCCTCAAAATTAAAACTAATTCCAAATCTAATGCTAAGCTAAACCAAACCGGATCCCAAATTAAACCCAAACCAATCCCATTTAGCTAAACCCTATTTCCAGCCCAATCAATAACAGCCCAATCCCGTTTTATTTAACAAACCATGGTCAAACCAAAAATAGTCAACCCCTTTCCCATCTCCCTTTCCCGCCATAGCAAAAGCTAAACCCACTAACCCATCTTTTCCCTGCCATGTCCCCTCTGTTCAATCTCAAAGCCACCCTACTTCCCCCCCTTATGCGCAACAACTCAAAAGTCAACCAATTCCAACCTGGCAATCCACCAGACCACTTTTGGCGCCAAAATCAAGATTGAAGGCTCAGATTGCACAAAGATAATCCAAAGGTTCAGAATGCACAAGAGATGAAGCACAATTGATAGAAGACCCTCAGCTTAGCTATAAATACAGAACCTACCTCCCACACAGAGATTTTGTCCAATTTTCATGTATTTAGAAAATTTAGGCCGTAGTTACTCATTGTCTCATTTTAATTTTGCATTTTAATTCAGTTGTATTCCAAACTTCTAATAGTGTAATTTCATTTTCAGTAATATAAATTCAGTTTTTCATTTAAATACTTGTTCAATTTAGTTTTTACGCATTTAAATTCTCTCAAACAGTTATAATCTGTTTTCAAGCTCTTGTTACTGTTTCATTAAGCTCATTTAAGCTTAACTATAGCTTTTTGTGAGTTTACAATGTTCAACTCTGCTTTAATTTCAAAAATCAGAAAAAAAAAGTCAAAGAAAGTCAACAGCTAGTCAAATAAGCCAATTTGAGGATAATTCAGATTGGGAAGGGCTTTTGGAGCCTATTTCAGTAGCTTGTAGACTGAATTATAGTGTCTTTGCTTGAGCACGGACCTTTGTAAGTTTTTCATTTAAATTCCATTTTTGCTTATTTACTGTTCATTAGCTTATTTTTCTGCTTATTTGCCCTTTCTTTGCTTATTTGTGCTTATTAGATTCTTTTGATGTTAGTTTTCCACTTAGTGTAAGGTTCATTTACATTTTATACTTAGAAGCTAAAAAACCAAAAAAATTAGCATATATAGATATGGCTTAATTTAGTGCTTAATTTCTGTTGAATTTTGCTTTTTAGGACTTAATACAACTTAATTAATATTTGTCTTTCCAAGTTATAGCTTAAAATAGTCTGCTTTTGTGTAAAAAATAAATCAGTCCATTTCAGGGGGTGTTTGGCACAATAGTGAAAATGGGTCAAAATGGATTTTTACTGTTCATGTGCTATTCGGCCAACTTTGATTAGGTCTTATTCAATTGTTTTAAGCTGTTATTAAGTGGTTTTGATCAATTTTAAGTGTTTTTTAGTTTCTAGTTGATTTTTCTAATTTTTAAGGTTTAATCTGCTTGTTTGAGCTTTTTGTTGAGATATGCTGATCTAGCCCTTGTTTTTGCTAAATTTGAGTGCATTATAATGTATTAAGTTGTTGTTCAAGAGTTAGTTTTGTTTCAATGGAATTTGAGGCAATTTAGAACCAATTTCAGTGTTAGGACTGCATCAGTACCTATTTCCATATCTGTCATGGTCTGCTTTTTCATAGCCAATTAATAAGCCCTATTTAAGCTCTGACTAAGCTAATTTCTGGGTCTTCTAGTTCTTAGGTGTATGAGCTTTTAGTATCTTGAGCTTTTGTGGATTTCTCCTTTTATCTTAGTGCTTATAATTAAGTCCAAATATGCCTCAGTGGGCACTCTTTGAGTCTGCATGCTCACTTTGCTCAATCAGCTCATGTTTTTGAATTTCCATAAGTTCATTATAAGCTCATTTGTTCTGAAACTTTGAACTTTTACTATTTGATTGCTTATCTACTTGTTTCCATTTTTTTGATTTTTTTAAATTAGCTTTTGATAGCTTTTAAGTAGCTTAAAAACTACCTCAGTTGGCATTTTTGCCCTGCACACCTCATTCCTCAATTGCTTATTTATAGTTTTGTGCTTATTTGCTTAATATTGTAGCTTATTCTGCTTATTATTGCTTGTTCAGAGTGTATCTAGTTTAGTTCAGCTTATTTTAGCTTAATTGTAGCTTTAGATAGCTTCTTGCTTATTTCTCATTACCCTAGTCTCTTTTCTCTTCAATAGCAGTCTGTCTTAGCTTATTCTGGCTTATTTGTTAGTTTTCAAAAATCGTTTTTTGTTATAAAAGTAGCTTATTAACTTGTGCTTATTAAGTTTTCAAAAAAAAAAAAAAAAAAAAAAAAAAAAAAAAGTTAGCAAAAAGGTGCACCAGGGATTCGAACCTGGGACCTCTAGCACACCAAGCCTCACACACACCACACTTAACCAACTGCGCCCTTGGGTCTTTTCTGCCCAAGGGAGTTGGTTAATTCCTTTTAACCCATTTTGTCCCTTTAAGCTTATCAGCCCCTTTTGCTTATTTCAAGCTTATCTGGATAAGCTGGTTCAGCCATTTTATTTTTCATAGAATTAGAATATCTTTTAGGACTTTCCTGTAATTTTTCATAATTTTCCATTTTCAGTTAGTATTTTTAATTTATTTTTCTTTTAAAAACAGTTTTTAATTCATAGAAAATAAAATAAAAGTCAAAAAAATATAATTCTTTTTTTTTAAAAAAAATTTTCTTTTATTATTTAGAACTTAGGAAAAATTGTTTCGCATTTCTAGGGTTAAAATTTCTAAGATTTCACGTTTTAGGCTCGGAATTTTTCGGTTTAAGCGCGTTTTCAGTTTTCCTTTACGTTTTAAGTTACGTGTGCTTTAGATAATCATTTTCCTTGCTTATTATATTGTTTTTAGTTTATGTTTATAAATTTTAGTTTAAAAATCCAAAATCTCACTTATTTCACTATTCACGACATGTTTCACGAATTCAAAATCATAAAATTCCATTCATTCCTTCGTTGGGAAAACGACTCGGGTTTACATAATTTCCTGTGTAATCCTTGGGAAATATTTACGTATTGATTTGTGCGAATTAATTTTTGGCACCGCTGCCGGAGAAGGTTTGAAGTGAATTTTTGACTCCCATTCGATGATGAGTGTTTTGAAGATCCTTCCCTGTGAAGTTATCATTTTCTCTTGTAAATATTTTCTTATTATTTTTATAAAAACCCAAAAATATTTTCCTTTTTAAATTTTGTTTTTCTTTTAAATTTTGTTTTTTTCTTCTATCTTAGTTTGTTTTTCCATTTTAAAAATCAAAAATATTCTTCTTATTCCTCTTATTCGTTTAATTATTTATCTCTCACCCTCTATCCGTTTAATTCTTTTTTATGTCTTCATCTTACTATTATGGTTGTGAATGGTGTGGGGGACCTCCAAGTGGTGGAAATTGCCCCGGTTGTAGCATTGTAAATTCGGGAAACGGGTTTGTCTATGACCAAAATCCCTACAATGAAACAACCAATTTCCTTAACCAACCCCCACACCATGAGATGGAAACATATTATTGTGAATATTGTGGAGGTCCGCACCAAGGTTTTGACTGTCAAACAAGGAACACGCTTGTCTATGAGCAGGTTTCGTGTAACAATCAAAATTTTGGTTATGACCAATATCCATATGATTCACTGAGTCACTCACAACAGTTTTACTGTTGTGAATTCTGTGGAGGTCCGCATTATAACTCCGATTGTCAAACGAGGAACCTGCTTGTCTATGAGCATGGCCCTTGTAACAATTCTGATTATTCTTATCATGACCAACCTCCACAGTACCAAATGATTCAAACACAACCTCAGCCACTTCCTCAAGAACTTCTCCATGTTCTAGGTTTACTAAAAGAAATTAAGGATTTGGTTAATAAACTTCCCCAAGAAGATCGTCATGAAAAATCTATGGAAGAATTACTAGCCGAAGAACGAGCAGCACAAAGGCGTTACATATTTCTCAAGGCTGCCATTCTCGATGACGATGATGAGGAAGACGACGAGGAGAGTGCTATTCCTTTGAATGATATCATTTCTCAACTCCCTCAGTCTATTGCAAACACATCTATGAACTCCAAGGACTCTCTCATTATGGGGGATGAGCATCTTAGCACTATTCCTGAAAAGGAATCGGACGAATTCATAAAGTCTAGTGTTGAGAACCTTTTCCCAATCCCAAGTGAGTCTGAGGATATATCCGACAGTGAATGTGATGGGTCTTTTCGTAGTGATTATCCTCTTGACACTGCGGAAGATTTTTTCGGGATTTTCTCTAACCCTCTTTTCAATTCCAACGATGATTTTTCCTCTAGTGATGACGAATCACTTTCTGATGAGGACGTTCCAAATGAAAGTATCAAAGTCTATTCAAACTCTCTTTTTGAATTTGATGACGAGTACTTTTCTAGCAACGTAAATCCTCTTTTTGGTGAAGTGTTAGAGAATGATGAGGTCAAGGACTCTATTATTTCTAAACTTGATGATATGACCTCAATTCTTAATCCTGAGATTCAAAAGGACATTCTTTCTCCGACATATGTGACATTCCCCTTTGAGGATCGCCATTATATTGACTTCACATATGTCGTTCGAGTTTTTCTACCTTTCTTCACCTATATGGTGACTTGTCCTTTCCTTTTCTCCTTTGGGAGTGAAGACACCATTTTTGACCCCGGATCTCCATTTATCATCCTTTTGAGCCGGGTATATCTCATCGGAGTGGAACTTTCAAGAACTTTAATGTTTATCCAAACATATTGAATGAAAGTCCGATGGAGATTTTCTCTTCCACATGCTTCCCCAAGAACAAATGAATTCGGGGCGAGTCAAGCTAACGACTTGATCATAAACAAGCGCTTCGTGGGAGGCAACCCATGCTTATCCGTGTGTTTTGTATTTGTGTGCTAATAAGTGTAACATGAGGAGTTCTATCTCTTCCATTTCTTGTGTTTGGTGTTTGTTGTCTTGTGCAGGATTTGCCCGATATGTGAAGACTCTCGTGCTCATGGTTTTGTCTATCTCCACTCGAGTCTCATCATACAGGAAATCTGGTATCCTTAATCTTATCGACTAACGTTATCTATTTGGCATAATTCATAAACGGCCTTAGATTTACGTAGGATGACCCTTACCTTTAAAACATTGGGGACAATGTTTCGTTTTAGTCTGGGGGTGATCTTTCGATTTGATTTTACCTTGCATTTTGTCGTTTACCCTCGCAACCCTGTTTTTCCACCAAAAATCCAAAAAATGAGAAAATTTTAAAAATTTTGCAAAAATATCATAAGTGTTTTGACACATTGTTGATTTTCCGCTGGTGAGAGTAGGAATAAAATTTTGACTTGACCGGGCGTGTTGAGCTCTAGATTGTCCCTTTAACCTTTTTGACTAAGCATTCGCGGATCTTTTTATTAAAGATTTTAAACTTGCAAAGAACGAGAAATGATAGAGTTGGTTATAAGTTGTGATGCTAAGCAAGGATTAGTTGGTATCTTAAAGGCTCATTAGTGTAATTTGTGGTTTTTCCTCCCAGAAGCTAAAAAAGTGTTGTTTTCAAACTTTTGAACATTAGAAATCGTTTTGTTACAAACTTTTATACAACTTTGATATAGAGTACGAGTTCAACCTTTTATTTAAATTTTGGAGTAAGCATTTAAAAAAAATGAAAAAATGAAAAAAAGTGGAATGATATTGCAAAATAAGAAAATGGAATGATATTGCAAAATGAAATAAGTTATGATGTTGCAAAAGTAGAGATGTATATGTTGTTTATATGAATAAATGTAGGAAACTTGTTTTTTCTTAAATTTAAATCGGAAGTTGAACTAGTATTCGTCAATTTTGTCATAAAGGTTAAATGGTAATTTTGGTAGATTGTTGATTTCAAAGGTCCCGAAAGCTCCGGTACTATTCTCTGTGAGGTGTCAAAAGCCTGGTCACCTAAAACCAATTAGTTTGGGATGTACCGAGAAGAAAGCCGTTACATGGAGTGATTTCACCTTTGAGTCTCTAATCTCTAAATGATCGTTTGTTGCTATTTATTTAAGTATTTAATACTAACTTAGTGGGAATATCTAAAATCTTTGAAATCGAAATTCCGTTGATTCCGGTACTATTCTCTGTGGGGTGTCAAAAGCCTGGTCACCTAAAACCAACTGGTTTGGGATGTGCCGAGAAGAAATCCGCTACATGGAAAAGGCCCTTTTTGATCCTAAGATTTTCGAGGTTCCCGGTAAATTAGTATGTGACTTAAACAAGTAACAACCATAATAATATCGATTTCTGTGATCAAACTTTTGAAAATGAGCACACTTGCCAAACTTATAGAACAATTGGGGAGTGAAAAATTTACAAATTACATTCATGAGTAGCGTTAGCATCTTAACTTGTATTTAACAATGATTTCGTTTTTAAGCTTGGTTTGGGGACTTGTGAAAAATCAGGGACAATGAATTTTATCCGTATGGTCACTTCTTTATGAGTTGTGTTTCCTACTCCGTGATCCTTAAAGTTATTGTGAAATAATGATAGTCAACAAACCGTCACAAGAAAAAGAGAAAAATACAAAAATAGTGTAAGTGTGAATAAAATGGAAAAACGGGGCGTTTTTAGAACTTTTGATTTCTTAATCTCTTTTGAATATTTTCCTACTTTTTAAAGTTAGTAAAAAGAGGTTGAAATCTTTGGTTTTAATAGCGTGAGTTGATGACATTGCGTGAGGACACGGCAACACCTTAGTCTGGGGGATTTTAGTATGTTTTAAATTACACATACCTTTTACCTAATAAAACGGACCAAATTGACCAAAAACTAACTAAATATGCCAAATATGTTGTGTTTTTGTTTTTATGAATGTGCAGGTACGGATATGTGAGAAATGGACAAAAATCATGAGAAAACGGCAAAACCGAGCACGAAAATGGAAAGAGTACAAAATGCCGAGGCCGGGGAAGAAATTTACAAGTTTGGACCGAGATTATGCTCAAATTGTCAAAAGTCAACCCTCAAGAATATCAAAATGTCAAAAATGGTCCTTGGAAACACTTTACATATTTGGCAGTATTGGTCCCTCAAAATTAAAACTAATTCCAAATCTAATCCTAAGCTAAACCAAACCGGATCCCAAATTAAACCCAACCCAATCCCATTTAGCAAAACCCAATTTCCAGCCCAATCAATAACAGCCCAATCCCGTTTTATTTAACAAACCGGGGTCAAACCAAAAATAGGCAACCCCTTTCCCATCTCCCTTTCCCGCCATAGCAAAAGCTAAACCCACTAACCCGGCTTTTCCCTGCCATGACCCCTCTGCTCACTCTTCAAGCCACCCTACTCCCCCCCCCATGCGCAACAACTCAAAAGTCAACCAATTCCAACCTGGCAATCCAACAGACCACTTTTGGCGCCAAAATAAAGATTGAAGGCTGAGATTGCACAAAGATAATCCAAAGGTTCAGAATGCACAAGAGAGGAAGCACAATTGACAGAAGACCCTCAGCTTAGCTATAAATACAGAACCCACCTCTCATACAGAGATTTTGTCCAATTTTCATGTATTTAGAAAATTTGGGCCGTAGTTACTCATTGTCTCATTTAAATTCGGCATTTTAATTCAGTTGTATTCCAAACTTCAAATAGTGTAATTTCATTTTCATTAATATAAATTCAGTTTTTCATTTAAATACTTGTTCAATTTAATTTTTACTCATTTAAATTCTCTCAAATAGTTATAATCTGTTTTAAAGCTCTTGTTACTGTTTCATTAAGCTCATTTAATCTTAACTATTGCTTTTTGTGAGTTTACATTGTTCAACTCTATTTTAATTTCAAAAATCAGAAAAAGTCAAAGAAAGTCAACAGCTAGTCAAATAAGCCAATTTGAGGATAATTCAGATTGGGAAGGGCTTTTGGAGCCTATTTCAGTAGCTTGTAGACTGAATTTTAGTGCCTTTGTTTGAGCAAGGACCTTTGTAAGTTTTTCATTTAAATTCCATTTTTGATTATTTACTGTTCATTAGCTTATTTTCCTGCTTATTTACCCTTTCTTTGCTTATTTGTGCTTATTAGATTCTTTTGATGTCAGTTTTCCACTTAGTGTAAGGTTCATTTTCATTTTGTCCTTAGAAGCTAAAAAACCAAAAAAAAATTAGCATATATAGATATGGCTTAATTTAGTGCTTAATTTCTATCGAATTTTGCTTTTTAGGACTTAATACAACTTAATTAGTGTTAGTCTTTCCAAGTTATAGCTTAAAATAGTCTGCTTTAGTGTAAAAAATCAAATCAGTCCATTTAAGGGGGTGTTTGGCAAAATAGTGAAAATGTGTCAAAATGGATTTTTACTGTTCATGTGCTATTCGGCCAACTTTGATTAGGTCTTATTCAAGTGTTATAAGCTGTTATTAAGTGGTTTTGATCAATTTTAAGTGTTTTTTCGTTTCTAGTAGATTTTTCTAATTTTTAAGGTTTAATCCGCTTGTTTGAGCTTTTTGTTGTGATAAGCTGATCTAGCCTTTGTTTTTGCTAAATTTGAGTGCATTATAATGTATTAAGTTGTTGTTCAAGAGTTAGTTTTGTTTCAATGGGATTTGAGGCAATTTAGAACCAATTTCAGTGTTAGGACTGCATCAGTACCTATTTCCATATCTGTCCTGATCTACTTTTTCATAGCCAATTAATAAGCCCTATTTAAGCTCTGACTAAGCTAATTTCTGGGTCTTCTAGTTCTTAGGTGTATGAGCTTTTAGTATCTTGAGCTTTTGTGGATTTCTCCTTTTATCTTAGTGCTTATAATTAAGTCCAAATATGCCTCAGTGGGCACTGTTTGAGTCTGCATGCTCACTTTGCTCAATCAGCTCATGTTTTTGAATTTCCATAAGTTCATTATAAGCTCATTTGTTTTGAAACTTTGTACTTTTACTGTTTGATTGCTTATCTACTTGTTCCCATTTTTTTTGATTTTTTAAATTAGCTTTTGATTGCTTTTGAGTAGCTTAAAAACTACTTTAGTTAGCATTTTTGCCCTGCACACCTCAGTCCTCAATTGCTTATTTATAGTTTTGTGCTTATTTGCTTTATATTGTAGCTTACTCTGCTTATTATTGCTTGTTCAGAGTGTATCTAGTTTAGTTCAGCTTATTTTAGCTTAATTGTAGCTTTAGATAGCTTTTTGCTTATTTCTCATTACCATAGTCTCTTTTCTCTTCAATAGCAGTCTGTCTTAGCTTATTCTGGCTTATTTGTTAGTTCTCAAAAATAGTTTTTGTTATAAAAGTAGTTTATTAACTTGTGCTTATTAAGTTTTTTTTTTCAAAAAAAAAAAAAAAAAAAAAAAAAAAAAAAAAAAGATAAAAGATAGCAAAAAGGTGCATCAGGGATTTGAACCTAGGACCTCTAGCACACCAAGCCTCACACATACCACACTTAACCAACTGCGCCCTTGGGTCTTTTCTTCCCAAGGGAGTTGGTTAATTCCTTTTAACCCATTTTGTCCCTTTAAGCTTATCAGCCCCTTTTGCTTATTTTCAGCTTATCTGGATAAGCTGGTTCAGCCATTTTATTTTTACTAGAATTAGAATATCTTTTAGGACTTTCCTGTAATTTTTCATAATTTTCCATTTTCAGTTAGTATTTTTAATTTATTTTTCTTTTAAAAACAATTTTTAATTCATAGAAAATAAAATAAAAGTCAAAAAAATATAATTCTTTTTTTTTAATTTTCTTTTATTATTTAGAACTTAGGAAAATTAGTTTCGCGTTTCTAGGGTTAAAATTTCTAAGATTTCACGTTTTAGGCTCGTGATTTCCCGGTTTAAGCGCGTTTTTAGTTTTCCTTTACGTTTTTAGTTACGTGTGCTTTAGATAAATATTTCCCTTTCTTATTATATTGTTTTTAGTTTATGTTTATACATTTTAGTTTAAAAATCCAAATTCTCACTTATTTCACTATTCATGACACGTTTCACGAATTCAAAATCACAAAATTCCATTCATTCCTTCGTTGGGAAAATGACTCGGGTTTACATAATTTTTTGTGTAATCCTTGGGAAATATTTATGCTTTGATTTGTGCGAATCATGGCCTATCAACCTATGCCCAAGAAGAACAACCCTCAGAAGAACAAGGTGAATCCTAACAAGAAGGATCAGGCTTGTCACCACTGCCATGAGATAGGACATTGGAAGCGGAACTGTCCACTCTATCTCGAGGAGTTGCGTGTGAAAAAAATGAAGGTTGAGGTTGGTAAACCCAACACTTCAGGTAACTTTTTCATGATTGAATTATTTTCATTAACTCATAAAATAAATTCCTGGGAATACGATACTGGATGTGGTATTCATATTTGCAATACACTGCAGGGATTTAGAGTTGAAAGGAGACTGGCCTATGGGGAACAATATCTGCACGTGGGCAATGGAGCACATGCAGCTGTTGAAGCTATAGGCGTATTTAAATTAGTTTTGCCTTCGGGCTTAGTACTGTTTTTAAATAATTGTCATTATGCACCTACTATTGTTAGATGTGTGGTTTCCTTTTCGTGTTTATTGGATATTGGTTTTCAACATACTATTTCAAGCAATGGAATTTCTGTTTCGTTAAATAATTTTTTTTATTTTAATGCTATTGCTGTGAATGGTGTATTTGAGATTGATATGAATGAACAAAATAATTATAATTCAATGTATAGCATCAATAATAAGAGAATCAAGAATGTCTTGGATTCATCTTATCTTTGGCATTGTCGACTTGCTCATATAGGCAAGACTCGTATGGAAAAGCTATAACGTGATGGGCTTTTACAAGATATCAATGATGAATCATTTGATAAGTGCGAATCTTGTATATTTGGGAAGATGACAAAGAAACCTTTCAATAATCGTATGGAAAGGGCTACTTATCTACTTGGTTTGATACATACTGATGTATGTGGACCACTTAGGCATGTGTCAAAGAGAGGTGCTAGCTACTTCTTAACCTTTACTGATGATTTCAGCCGTTATGGATATGTTTATTTACTTAAACATAAACATGAGGTGTTTGAAACATTTAAGGTTTTCAAAGCAGAAGTAGAACTGCAACTTGGAAAGAAGATTAAAGCTCTTCGATCTGACAGAGGTGGTGAATACCTGAGTCAAGAGTTTAAAGATTATTTAGCTGAGAATGGAATTGTCCAGCATCTCACATCTCCATATACTCCACAACAAAATGGTGTATCTGAGAGAAAGAATCGTACATTGTTGGACATGGTGTGATCAATGTTTAATCTTACAACTCTTCCTTTATCCTTTCGGGATTATGTCTTAGAATCTGCTATTCGCATTTTGAATATGGTTCCAACTAAAAAGGTTGATAAGACACCTTATGAGTTATGGTTTGGGAAAACGCCTAACTTGTCTTATTTAAAGGTCTGTGGTTGCGAGGCGTTTGTTAAACGTGACTCAGTAGATAAACTCCAACAGAGATCTGTTAAGTGTATCTTTGTAGGATACCCAAAGGAAACGATGGGTTACTACTTTTACTACCCACCTGAAAACAAAGTAATTGTTGCTAGGTATGGAGATTTTCTTGAAAAATATCTCATATCTCAAGAATTCAGTGGGAGGATCTATGATGTAAAACCCTAAAATCTGAAAACATGAAAAATGACCAAAATGCCCCTGCAACCATAAACTTTGATTATTAAGCTTGTAATGTACCAATTTGATTCCAAACTTTTGTAAATAAATCCCATATGAAATAAAATAATTGTACGTGCCAAGAAGGAAAAAAAAAAAATTAAAACATTACAAAGTTACCTAAATCAAAAGTTATACATTTAAACTTTATAACTAAATTATGAAAAATGTTATTTAGGGAAAATTCAATCAAATCAATTCCATCTGATTTGGTCTTTGATGGACCGAGATTTATGCTAATTTTTCTCCCCATTTGCTCGGCTCCTTCACATTATAATTCACCCTTATCACCTCCTTCTCCACAAAAACCAAACCGAAGCATTCCCAAAACCCTAAACACCAAAGTTTCTGCCTTCCTTTTTCCTGCTGCTGTCGAGCATCAAAAGCCACAAAAGGAGCCTTGATCTTGTCCCATTCTTGTGTTATTCATCACCATAAGGTAAACATGTTATGCTAGTGTCAATCCATTCGAGTTTCTAAGCAAAAACCCTAACCATTTGTGTCTCTTGTTCCTTTTTCTGCCGATCGACCAAGAAGGAGAAGCAAAGGATTTTCGTTGGTGGTTCAATTATAGGTGTTCTTGTTCCTTCGTGAGATCTTCTAGGGTAACGCATCATCCATCTTGTTCATGTTTCTTGTGTTTATTCGAATGATAGATCACTAATAAGTTACATAAAATCATAAAAGTAAGGAAACCCTAAAAACCCTAGTAACATGGATCGACTGAAATTTGTTTGGCTATTAATTCGATTTGAATGTGTTTAAAGCTGTGATAAATCAACTTAAATATGTTGTAGACTCGCCTAAAAATGTTTTATGTGAAGAACAAATGAATGGGATTAATAAAACCCTAGTAATTACATGTTATACTAAAAACGGCTACTGACTTGGAATTGTACTCGACATTAACCGGCTATAAATAAATGATGTGAATGGGTATTGTAATGGTTTTTGAGTCTAAAACTAAGTTCAATGAAGTGGCTACCTGGAGAAATTTATTTTGTAATTTTTAGAGGCCTGTAAGGCTACTTTTTGATTTTTAGAAAATCGTGTGTCTGGTCGTATTTGTAAAGTCTGGAAAATCAGTCCGGGTTTTTCATTTATCATTTTCAAACCATAAAGAATTAGGATGTTTCCTTTTAGCTGAGTAATATATCACATGTTGGCTAATTACCTGAATTTTTTTAGAATTTTATAAATTTTCTAGACTGGGAAAGAAGATGAAAAATGGTCGGGTGTTTGTAATTAATCCGGTTCTGGAACAGGTTGGGAAAAAGGATTTTTAGTTCGTATCTAGACAACTTAATAAAATCTGAAAAAATTACATAAAATACTCAAGACCCTGTGGAACGTCTCTGAATTTTTATAGATTTTATTTCGAAGATTTAATATGGTTTGCAAATTATTTAAAACGAGTCCAGTTAATACCTGAAAACTGTCAAGACATATAAAAAGGATGTAAAGTGTTATTTTCCTAAGCTAAGGGTTATAAATTGTGAATCGTGGAACTTGAGGGTATAATTCGTATAATAAGTTAATTTGAAGGTACACTCTGTAATCTTGGAAAATAAATGCGTGTTGTGTTAATAAATTAATGAGAAGGGTTAAAATGTAAGCTATGTAAATCTAGGGCTTCATTTTGTAACTTTGATAAGTAAAGGGGTATAAAGTGTAAATTATGAAACCTAAAGGACTAAAAGAGTAACTTGATGAATCTAAAAGCTAAAATGGAAAGTTACTTAAAAAGGAAGGGTTTGTAATTCTTGTCTACCCCTCTAGGTGTGAAGAAAGAGAGGTCCTGATCCACTCTGTGTCATCCATTTCTGATTTGTGTTTGCTTCTGAAATAAGGTACGGATATTCTGACCTTCTCTGTAAGGTTTCCTGTGATCCCTTTCATGTTCTGATCTGTATAGCCTCTGGTTGATATCTGAGACTTGACCTTCTGATAATGAACTTCTGCATTGATCTCTTGTCTTGAATTCTGATATGAACCCTGATGTTAACCCTAATATGATACTTGACATTGATACCTTGCTATGATTCCTTTGTCTTGAACCTTTGACCTATTATATGAACCTAGACTGCGAAGCCTTTTAATTCTGACCTGGAAAATGATTTGAGGAAAAGCTATTTAAAATGAAGTTTACAAATATGATACAATACTCTTTTAATTGGGATTTTACTAACTTGTATGAAAACTATTTTAAAAGACTATCTGCATGAGAAACCATTTTAAAAGATCATTTTATGAACTCTACTTTGAAGGATTATTTTTATGAAGACCGTTAATAAATATTATTTTAAATGGATTCTTAATTAGAAACCCTTTTTAAAAGAACTGTTACTGACCTGCTGATTATTGACCACCTGATATTGACCTGCTGATATTGACCTGCGGATGTTGAACCTTCTGATATGACAACCTGATTATGATGTGAACCTTTGACATGTGACCCTTGATCCCAGTTTGATACCCGAGCCAAATTTGTGACCCTAGCCATGAAGGTAACATGGCCGTGTCTGTGATGCACCACTGGCATGACTAGTGTGTAGCCCTAGTGATTTGGTTACACCGTCCCCATCTTGATTCTGATATGTGCACACTCCTGTTATTATGGCCAATATGATTTGTTCTTGGGGGGCGAATGGATGCATCCTAGTCTTGTTCTGGTTCTGATATATCTGGTATGTCTGGTGACTGGTACTGTGTGCAATACATGCCTTTCACAACCCTGGGAGCTTGCAACTCCAACCCTGGAGGTATCCCCTCAACCTTGTCTTGGTATGCTGAGGTCACCCCTCCATACACCCTGGTATGTGATTTGATATGATATGTTTCTGGGCTCGTGGTGGATTACTGTCCTAAACCTTTACTCTCTCTCTCTGTACCTTGACTTATCTATTTCATTATGCTATATCTGTCCTTGTCCTTTTACTTTCATTTCTTTTGCTTTCGTTTCCGTTTATTATATATCTGTTCACTGGGCTTTGTAAGCTCAGCCGCACGTTTTCTTTTCGTGTGCGGCAGGTTTTTAGTTGGAAGCTGGGTCGTTATTAGAGAGAGCCTTTGACCTAGAAGATCTTGCTAGCTAGATTGGATTAGAGATGATTTGAAAAGTTATTCAGACTTAGTGATTATTGTATATCTCACTTGTAACCTTGTAATATCAGATTTTCAGTTGTAACCCTTGGAATCCTTTTGTATTATGTATGTCATATGCTTGTGTTTGTTCTGATAAGAATCCGTATCTGTGACACCTTTGCCCTTGTCGGGTTGGGGTGTTACATATGATCTGAAAGATGATCAAGATGATACATTACCTTCTGAAAACACTAGCGAACTTCCTGTGGAACCTGAAAGTCTGGGTCTTCCACCTGAAGTTGTTCCCATTCGCAGATCTGCAAGGACTGTGAAAGCACTTGAACGTCTATGTTTTAACGTAGAGGTTGAGAAAATTATATTAGGGGATCTTGGAAACCTGCTAATTATAGAGCTGCCATGAATGATCCTGAAAAGGATAAATGAGAGATTGCTATGAATGAGAAAATGCAATCCATGAGAGATAATCAAGTCTGGATTGAAGTAGACCTTCCTCCCAATGCCACGGTAGCTGGAAGTAAGTGGCTCTTCAAGAAGAAAACTGACATGGATGGCAATGTACACACCTATAAGGCTCGTTTGGTAGCTAAAGGCTTTACCCAAACATATGGTGTTGACTACGAGGAGACCTTTTCTTCTATAACTGACATAAGGGATATTAGGATTCTCATAGCCATAGCAGCGTAGTATGACTATGAGATTTGGCAAATGGATGTCAAAACCGCCTTCTTAAATGGTCGCCTAGATGAAGACATCTATATGGCGCAGCATGAGGGGTTTGTGAATCCAGAATTTCCAAACCGTGTATGCAAACTTCAAAGATCCATTTATGGATTGAAGCAAGCATCACGGCAATGGAATAAGAGATTTGATGAAGAAATCAAAAAGTTTAGGTTTACTCAGAATCTGGATGAGCCATGTGTATATCACAAAGCTAGTGGGAGTGATGTTATTTTCCTAGTCCTATATGTAGATGACATATTAATCATGGGTAAAAATATTCCAAGATTGAAAGAGGTGAAAGCCTATCTTGGGAAATGTTTTTCCATGAAGGATCTAGGAGAAGCAGCATACATTCTGGGAATCAAGATTTATAGAGATAGATCAAAGCGGTTGATTGGATTAAGCCAAAGTGCTTACATTGATAAAATATTGAAGAGATTCAATATGCAAAATTTCAAGAAGGGATATTTGCCGATGCAAGAGAATCATGGCTTAAGTAGCAAAGCATTTGCTTCAACACCTGAAGAGGTGGCACGCATGAAGAGAGACCCTTATGCTTCGGCTGTGGGATCTATTATATATGCGGTGAGATGCACAAGGCCAGATGTGGCGTTTGCTCAAAATATAACCAGTCGATATCAACAGAATCCAGGTGAACTCCATTGGATTGCTGTTAAACATATTCTCAAGTACTTGAGAGCTACAAGAGATATGTTTTTAGTATACGGGGGAAATCCAGAAGCAGAACTTGGTGTTACAGGTTACTGCGATGCTTCTTGGAAATGTGATAAAGTTGATACAAAGTCTCAGACGGATTATGTCTTTATCATTAATGGAGGAGCTGTGGATTGGAAGAGCAAGAAGCAGAGTACCATAGCGATGTCTGCAACAGAAAGTGAGTATATTGCTGCTTCAGAAGCTGCAATGGAAGCTGTCTGGATTAGGAAGTTCGTTTCAGGGCTTGGAGTTATGCCCTCAATCGAAAAACATATAAAGATGTATTGTGACAATTCAGCCGCAATTACATTTGCCAATGAACCTGGAATCATGAAGGGCACCAGACATTTCCCGATTAAATATCACTATGTTCGAGAACAAGTGGAGATAGGTGAAATCGAATTACTCAAAGTTCATACAGATAATAACCTAGCTGATCCTTTAACGAAGGCTTTACCTGGTGGAAAGCTTAATCAACATGCTGAAGGCATAGGACTTCGTTTAGCTAGTAGTTTCATGCCCATATATGATTAGTGTTTGGATAATGGGATGTTATGAATAATTATTATTTTAATAAAATAAAATGCTTGTTATGTTTGATTGTCATTTTCATAATAATATATCCTGTATTTGCATGTTTAATCCTTGAATATATTGATTATTCTAAATTGTCCGTTGTCGCTTAATGATATGGGAATATCATTAAATTAAGACAAATCTGAGTATTGGTAGAATATACTTGAAAGTATATTGATGCGTTGTCATGCCAATTTCACATGATATTCAATGAATTGAATATAGGACTTATCCCGACTTCATGAGTTTACTTTATGGATCTTGTCATCAAGTAAATCATGTATATATAGTTATCCTCAGACTTGAGATACCAGATAACTGTCATGGATGTAGTGCATTTCTGTGAAGCAATTTACTGCTATACGTAACTGGTAGCTATAAAGATTGTTTTCAGGAGTGTTGCAAAGTTCATGGGTTATGCTCGTAGTCAAGAGAGAATTTGTTCCTTCAAATTTGTTTTGAAGTTTAATACTGTTGGGCCCCTCGTAGGGTTGACAAGATGTTTGTGCGGCCGCACCCAAGATCTATCTGGAATACGTTCAAATGATTTGGTAATCTTGCTCAATCAGAAACAAAGAGAAATAGAATGGTTAATAAAGAATGACTAAGATCCATATCTTTATTAACGTAGTATTAAAAACAAAAGGATAAGTATGATGATGAATCATCGAATTGTTTTTCCAGGAGACCACCACCCGAGTTGTACTAGGGGCATTGGCGTGTTGCTAGACGCTAACCAATGTCATTACACTATTAATAGATGTCCAAGTGGGAGCTGTTAGTTTTGATGGACAAATATTAAACGTGTATGTCTAGAATCGAACTCGAGACCACGGGATTGCACACATTACGTATGAGGAATTAATGTATTAGTAATTAATATATAAACCGTTATGTATTTAATTATTTAAACACAAAATAACGACTAACGGACGTTAAGTAATTAACGGGAATTAACTAACGACCGTTAGGGAATAAAGGAAGGACTATAGATGAAATTAGAGGATCAAGAAGGTTCCGGAATCCCTTGGGATGTCTAGAACCGATCGGCCATAGGGTTCCTAAGCCCAACCCATGCCAAACTTGTCCTCCAAGATTACTCATCTATAAATACAAAAGCTAGGGTTATTGTTTCTTACTCTTGCACTTGCTATAACCCTAGATCTTTTGTTTTCTCTTCTTCTTTTGTTTAGGCCGATCGAACCATAACCCTTAGGGTTGGTCGATCCAAATTTTTCATAAACAAAACTTGTTTGGTGAACATCTCTTGAAATGGATATGGTAATGGCATTTTTTTTTTCTTTTGTATGAGCTGTTGCATGGTATGTTTGTGTTTGAACGAGGCATGAGTATATTGTATATAGTACCAAGTGTGATAACTATTTTCGGGTAAATGTGCAAGAAGATGGTTGAAATAAACAAATGATGTTTTATTGACATTTGAGGCGACGAAAAATAAATTATTACACATGATTTAAGTTATATAGTAAAATTGTTTCAAACTATTGTTTTCGAGATTACGTGACATCCGAAAACAAAATATTGTTTCAAACTTTGAACTTTTTATTTTTACATCCGATGTATATATCATTCAAAAGAAAAGAGAAAATTTTGTGTGTGAAAATATAGTAAAATTGTTTGGACCCTCATGAAAGGTCAAAGAATCTTTTCAAGGAATCCAAAAGGTATTTTAGTATATTAGACAAACGGTCCTAATTGGAGTCTTGGACTACAACCTTTAAAGAAAGGTCCCACATAACTTCACTTCTTTGTAAACAAAGTTTCCCACAATTAACCAATAACTACTCATCTTATTTTATTACTCCTTTTTGTATCATCAATGACCTCATATACACTCAATATGTAATCATCTTATTCTAAAGTGTCATTAACAACAACAGCCAAACCTAATTGGATTATTTAATGTTTTCTATTGAGAAATGCTAAATTCACCTACCAAAACCTCCTGCTTATCATTATGCTCACAGGATCATGACAAATGTCAGAACTAACGGTTTAGATGAAGAGAGAGAATGAGTGGAAAAAATATATATAATATTGTTGTTTGTGTGTTGAAGGATTAGTAGAAGGATATTGTAGGAGGCTATAGCAATGCTCTGCTCTTTTCTATTCTCTAAAAGATCATGAATAATATATAAGTAGCTGTGGATAAAAATCTAAATTGTGTCAAGGTTTTCTAAGAGCAAATTGAATGTCTAAAACATTATTATCGTAAAAGTTAAATAGTTAATATTGTTATAAACTTGTAATAGATAAGAAAATGATTAACTTTTAGTGATTATTCTCATTTTTACAGAATTTTATAGATGGAGAGGATTTAGTTTTTTCACTATAATAATTTATAAGTTTTAAGAAAAGGACTTAATCCTTCAATGAAACAGTATCGTCAATGCGCTATTTATATACTAAGGCTATGTTTGGCAAAAGTAGCTGTGAGCAGTAGCAGTAAGCAGTAGCAGTGAGCTGTAAGCAGTAGTTGTGAGCTGTAGCCACAGTTCACTGCTCACCGCTCACAGCTTCTTAAAGAAGCATTGGAAAAATGAGTTTTCTTAAAAAATAGCAAAGCTAGCCGCTTTTTTACCAAACGAACACTAAAAATCAAAAAGCTCGGTGCTCACCGCTCATCGCCTCAAAAAGCTCCAAAAAACTCTGCGCCAAACATAGCCTAAACTTTTTTGGGTTATGCTAATAGCTTTTAGGTGGTTAACAAGTTTTATTTTACTAAAATGGGTTGTAATAAATCATTTCATCCAATAGAGATGCACAACTTTCTGAATTAGTATTTAGTTTTTTTTCATTTTTATAAGAACCACTACTCACTCATAATCAAGAATAATTTTTGTATAATAACTTTAATTGCTTAGCCACAACCCTTATAGCTAAAGAAGATATTCTCTAGAGAAAAAAAGAAAAAAGAAAAAAGTCATTTACTCTAACGAAGAAACCAACTAACAGACTTTTTTGTTTAAAAGAAATCAATAACAAAATACCATTAAATGCCCTAAATTATTATTAGAAATTGGGTTTTGTTAACATGTGCCCACTGGGCACATATTAACGTTTTAATAAAAAGAATATTTTTGTTTATTTAAGTTAAAATTATGTTCAGATATGGTAATTTATCAGCTTATTTAATATGTATTAAACACATTTTTTAATTAATTAAGAACGTTTGAATTTATTAATTACACGCTAACTTGTACCCAAATAAATTTTAAATAGAAAGACAATTAAGTGAAAGTTTAACTTTCTTTTATATAAGCCTATATATAGAATATGACGGGACGGGTCATAAGTCCCCAAATTATGTACAAACAATGGGTTCAATGAATGCAAGTAGTGGACCTGGCTGTTGACCCTTTCTGCATGTCTAGTTTGAATAAACATCAAAAAAAGATTCCCTGAATGGACCCCAACTGATGTCATAATAATGGTTCATTGCTTGCGCAACAAATAGAAATTCACCGATGGTTAACCAAAGGGGATTGATTCGCACACCATTATCTATAATACTTATAATGGGTGTATGGTCAAAGGTGAAAAATGAAAAGTCAATGTTGTGGAATGTTGAAATTAATGTAATCCCCATTTTGCCCTTTCTATTCTTCCTTCGTACGCTTCTTCAATTTATAGGCCGGACATTCTCTCATCTTAAAAAAAACACACGCAACACATACAAAACACACCATCTCTCATCTCACCAATCACAACCTCCACCATGCCACAACCCACCACGTCGCCGCCTCCAACACTTCACAGCCACCACCAAGTCCGAGCCACCATCACCTCGCCGGAAACTCGCCATAGCCGAAAAGCTTTTCAGGTAATGATGTTATTTTGGTGTTTTTTTTTAAAGATCTATAAATTAAAGAATTTTAATTCGGTTTTGAAAGGTAATTTTATAGATTTGTAGTTGTTCTTTTGTAGATCTAGGTTTTCATAATATTTATTAACTTTTTTTTTGTTACAGCCGTTGTCACCGCCACTCACCGGAAAAATCAGTTTACACAAGTTCAACTTCGTTCCCTTAAATCCAATGTTACCTCTTTTTATATATTTTTTAATAGATTTTAAGATTTTATATATACCCTTTTAATAATTTTTGTTTAAATGTGTAGTTTATTGCATCAGTTGATCAAAATGGTCAAGTTAGTGGGCAGGATTTGCCTATATTGCTTGCAAAAATCAAGCCTTTTAATGAGATGTTTAAGGAGAAAGAAATTAGGGACTTGTTGGCCGAATTGGGGTTTGATATGACCAATGGGATTGATTTCGAAGGCTTCCTTAGGGTAAGAAATAAAAAACTGCTGTTTTGATTCCATATGAAGTTCATTCACCTCTTGTATACATCAGTTTTCATTAAGGTTAGAAAGAGTTTTGGAATTTAAATATTATTGTGGTGCTCACATGAACAAAAAGAGTCGTAGTAATTCATATAGCACGTGTTTTTATCCATATTCATTGTTCAGTTACTTATTTAAGCTTTTTGTGAAAATTTGTTTAGTTTTAGATCTAAAGATATACTTGTGTTTGTTCATTGGGTTTTGTTTGGACCACCCTGTGCTCTGATTTTGTAAGTACAACCCCAAAGTCCCACTTCTCTTGAGTGTGTTCGTTTGTCCTGTATTTGTGAGGGTTCACATTAAGGAATCAATCACACTACCAATTAATAGTGTGGCTTGCATTAGTTTACACTTGCTTCAGTTTACGCTCGCTTCATTAAGACTTAATCTTTTATTTTTTATATGCAACAAGCCATTGACAAGAATGAAGAAAAGATCTGGAACATCAGTTATTACTTATGTACTTTTATCTTTTATGTTGTTATGTTTATGAGCAAGTGTTTGTGAGTGGGTGTCATTCGCAAGATTTTCTGCTACTTTGCATATTTGTTTTTTGTTAGCTTATCCTTAACATCTTTAGCAATAGAAGAAATTACTTATAGTGTGAAAATGAATATTCTTTGGAATAATACAGAACCATTCAATCAATCACTTTGAATATTTAAAGTTGAAAGTCTATCTCTAGCCCCTAGAAGTGCTACCTTCTTACAACATATTACAACCCAAGCCATAAAATCTTCGAAATGAGTTCCTTGTTTTGATAATCTCTTAGTTAAGAGTTAAGATATCACATATGTTTTTTTACAAGTTTCTGACATCTTTTGACTTTACTAATTTTACAGTTGAATGTTCGCAAGTGCAATGAATGTGGGCAACCTTTACCTGAGAGCTTTGAGCCTCCTGCTGTTGAGCCTTGGACAACTGGTATATTTGGTTGTGCTGAAGATACTGAAAGCTGTAAGTTTTTCTTTTGGTTATGGGGTAATCCAAAAGTATTGAGCTGTAATGTTGTTTCGTAACTTTCTTTTTCCCCATCCTTCACTCAAATTAAGCGTGGCTCTAAGACTGTCCACTTCTGTACTGGTATATATGTGTGTTCCTTTATCATGCTGCTGGCTTGTCTCAACTTCCCTGTTATGTCATATCATCAGGCTGAACAAGACTTTTTTGTCCGTGTGTTCTCTTCGGGCGTAATTATGAAAACTTGAGAGAGGACTATTCTTCTGCCAACATTGCTTGTGTTCTTCATGCTATTTTCATTGAGGGTGGTCTGGCACTTGCTGCAACTACAGCAGCATTGCATGGGGTTATTGACCCGAGGACATCCTTTCTCATTTGTGAAGGGGTGTTGTTTGGTTGGTGGATGTGTGGTATACTGGTATATATACTGGAATTGTTCGACAAATGCTACAGAAGAAATATCATCTCAAGGTAACAGCAACTTTTCCTGTAGCTATTTTTATCTACCCGAATGTTGACATTTCAACCCAATATACTTTTGAATGGGTTAATCTGGGTTATGTTTCATTGTTAATGAGTCAAATGAAAAGCTATTAGCTAAAAGGAAACGGGTCAAATTGATTGGACTTAGCCTTACGTGTGTTTTGATGCATGCACCCCTCTTAGACTTTGTTTAAACGTTTGACTATTATTGGACTTAGCCTTACAATTATCATTAGGCGTTGGTATTCATGCTGGTGTTCATTCGCCAACTCAGATGAACCAGAATTTCATGTTTTCAAGCAGTTGCAACAATGAAGAACTTGTTTCCGAAGGTAAATACTGTCATTATATTCAATTTTTGCCTATATATTTAGACTCGGTTTACTAACGGTCGATCAAAATGTGGTTTAGCAAAAATTACTGAAATCAGCAACCAAGATAGCATGAATTCTCAGAGTGATGAATGTGATCCCTTTGTACCACCAGAAGTTAACGAAGAACACTCCGATCAGAATGAAAACGACAAGAATGAAAGGTTTGGATTCTGACTTATTGTATTTTTATTATACTTTTGGTTTGTGGTGTTTTAATTGTGTATCTTTTGTTGTGAATAGCAGCTTGGAACTTACGCTCCCTGATAACTTGTTTGCTTCACCCACCAAATCGACCGCCACTGACCAGAAGACTATTTTCTCAACTGATATGCCTGAAACCATTGTGCTGCTGCAGTTCCTAACAATGTTACTTCCAATTGTGCTGCCGCTAGAACCTCCGTGCATTATTAGTTATCTTACTATACATATAATGTTTTATTTTCAGTTTCACTAAATGTTTTTACATGTTCTTTGATACATTTTAAAAATTTTACATCGAGTTGAATTATCGGATGTTACAACATTTTTCCATTACATTTTGATTACTTCATGTTTTATGTATACAAGGTGTTTGCCTCTAGATAATCCAGTCGATATGCATTTTGGTTATTTCACGTTTTATTTCAACCATAACTTTTTGCCGCTAGAAAATTCCGTTGCTATGCACGGGTACTCGTCTAGTTTTTTATAAACACACCATTTTATACAACAGTGTAATTGACAGAGAATACACAGTACAACACTGTAATGCACAGAGTGAATTGTAAGAATAAAAAAAGTTATTGTACGAATCACATTCCATAAAAAAAGACCTCATCTTTTATTTATTTATTCCAGAAATATTCCTAATATGAAAACCCAAAGATAAATAAGAATATGTAGTGTAGCTTATTTAACATTCAGATTATATTTCATCACCCACCGATCTAGAAGGTAAGTAACACAAACAAACAACAATGATTCGTAACTGAACGAGTAGACAATAGTTAAATGCATAGTTGTTAAGATCCCGATCCTGATCTTAGAATCTTACGATTTTACGATTCTACAAAGCAAAAACGATCCGGATCCTACGTAGGTTCTTAACAAGGTTAACATCTTATAGGATCCCGATCTTGACCATAGGATATTAAGATCTACTCCGAACCGGTCTTACTTTTATCGAACCTTAAACTAAAAAACTACAAATTTATTATTTATGTTTTTATATAATTTAAAAACAACATATAATTCTTCTTAAATATTTCATATTCATAATTTAGGACAATATTTTCATGAAATATTCATATAATTTCATATATAATATATAATAATTTGTAAATTTAAATAATATTACAAAGATTATTAAAAAATAGCATTATAGTAGGATCTTAGGATCCCGATCCGATCTTACGATCACGATCTTGCAAAGACGAAAACAATCCTATGTAGGATCCTGATCTTGAAAACCTTGGTTAAATTTTTACGATACACAAAAGATTGAATATCACTGTGATAAACTAAACAACCTGATAAATATGAGAAAGATTACAATGAGTGTGCATTCCAGCTCCTCCATTAAAGCTTTCCATATTATGATGTTGACAATGTTTTTTTAATTATGGAGTACTTTTCATTAAATTTCCTTTTAAGAATAGTGCATTCAATTTATCAAACAAAATTGTCTTTCGTCCATCAAGAAGTTGAATTCTTCCGACACCAATCAAACCATTTCCATATTTTTCTTGCATCTCGATCATGAATTCCCAGTTTCTCTTTTACTCCATTTTAACTAATTTCGGGTACCCGAAATTTCAGATACATAAATCCGATATCCAAAATTTCGGATATTAGTTTCGAACACCCGAATATGCAAATATGTTATTAATGTTTGCAAAAATATTTGCGTAAGTTACTTAACTTTATTTTTGTCCACCCAAGTTGCTAAATGTACGTTGCATACTGTTCATTCAAGTTACTAAACATTTAAAAACCATTCACTCTAGTTACTTCAAAATTTGGCTACCGTTTGTTGACCACTGACACGTCATTAAATTAAATGGTTAATATACAAATGTGTTACCAAACTTTGCGAAAATATTCACCTAAGTTACTAATTTTTGAGTATTTTTCTGTACAGTTGTTAACCGTTAGAGAACCATTCATTTTAGTTGTGAGTTATATAAAAATACTCAAGTTCCATGAATTGAATGTGTTAGTTTCATGTAAGTAGTAATTAAAAAATGAATGTGTTACTACTTACTACGTTTTAGGAAACAAAAGTAATATTAAGTTAAAGAAGATGATGGCTTACATTGCGATTATTGCGATTGAAGTATATGTCCTCTGCGAAGTTGAGGGTGTAATCCATTACAATGTCTAAGCTCATGCTGTTTTGTTGGACAATTACCCACAAACGTTCCCTTTATATATCAAAGCTTACAACGTTGAGTTTACAGAGAAGAATACGATATGAAATCTAATCACCTAATGCCCTATTTATAGAGACTTAAGAAAGTGGACTAACTATCCTAGAACAAATCCTAGTCGATTATGTAAAGCATCTCAGCTCCTAGATGATTACTTTTTATCAAATTTGACACGTACGAGTGAAATAAGTTATTCTGTTGCGGGAAATATACACATTATCAAATATGGCAATTTTATAGTGTTCATATTTTTCTTTTCACTTTTAAATTTAGGTTGCTTTTCTTAATTTTCTTCTGTCTTTGTTACCAAAATGTAAGAGAGAAATTTCTTTTTTTTGTTTTTTTTGCATTCATTTCCATTGTGCATATAGAACCCGTCGTCTGAAAATTGATAACTTGCTTTATTCTATACTAGCTTCAAGCCCGGCTAGTTTGAAGAATTTGCTTTTAAAATAAGAATAAGTATGTACAATGGTTTGATAATAGACTAACTTTGTAAATTGCGATAAATATTTGTCATTATAATCCATTTAAGTTGCATATAGGATACCATTTTGTGGTCATATTGAATCCTGCAAAAAAGATACAAATAGCATACTTGTGTATTATAGTATAAAAAAAATGAGAATGAAACAACGGAGTGTAGTTAAGTTCCATAGCTTTAACTACACAAATAAACATTCAGTCAATGATTAAAATAATCAGAAATATACATTATATTAATTTAAAATAAGATAATGAGAATTATAATTCGAAGAGAGAACTACCTTATTGTATATAGGGGGAGATGGAGGAGATGTGTGATGTATCTGCACATCTAATGTTTCAATTTATAGATGAGTTTGAGGATGAAATAAAAATCAAATTCAAAAATATTAAGATAATTAAGGAAACAATTTGGAAATTAAAATTGTATCCCTAAAATCAAGGGAATTTGTTAAAGATAATAATTATGGGAAGTTTTTTTGAATCAATTTTGAAAATTTCACACTTTCCTAGATTATCCCTAATTCTAAATTTCAAACTTTCCTGCATTATCCCCAATTCTAATAAAAACTTGATATCAGATTCAACCATACCAAATTATTTCATCTACCCATTTTAATGTCCCAAAATAATATCAAGCTTTAAAAGATCATGATTAAGTAACACATTCTAAAGATTGATATCAGATTAAACCATACCAAAAACATTCTAAAATGTATTTGTGAAGATTAAGCTTGAATGGACCAGTTAAATGAACTTTACAATTAAGATACACATCTATGACAAATTAATAATTAAGTAACACATATATGAGAAACTAATTAATTATTAACTCACATGTTGCCATTCATGTCTTCAAGAAGGTCCATTGGGTTTCTTTGCCAATTGTTTCCTATGAAATTGGGAGCTACAATAACCGTTGTGACATGAGAATGTCACGACCCTTGCCCTTCAACTTTACCCATAACTGCAACCAGAGTAAACATGTTAAGTTCACGTATCCTTGCAATGTCACATGGCTATGAAATAGAGTTATACAACTTAAATATAAAAGGAGTAACCCCAAGAACTGAAGGCGACATCATACCATTTAACTAATGGCATGTTGGTTTAGTTATGTTTTACCTCTCATATGTCAAATGGGCAAAAAAAAAAATGCTTAAAACTAATTGTGCCAGATAGGTTGAAGATTACTTTATCATAGATGATTAAAATTGTAGCGGCACATGGTCTTGCAACATAGATTATTATAATTGTAGATATAACTTGATCATAAAAACCTTAAGAGCGCATTTATTAATCCAAGTTTTGTTGAGGTATTTTATCAAACAGATTATGTGCATATAACCCATTATAAAGTTCAATCCATAATTTCAGAATTAATCCAATAATCAATCACGCAATATAAAAAGATCATGATTCAATATCATACTTTAAAAGTAAAAAAAGATGATACCTTGTATATCATACTTGAAAAATCAAAACATCAAGACCTAAAGCATACAATTAACTGATTAATCAATCGCAAACAAAAAAATTGAAATAGAACCTGTGTGCAAATAAAAACTTCTTCGTTCACCTTCTTCAACAAAACCGAAAAATAACAAATTGTTTTTAGGTATTGCATATTTCATTCAAGACAAAGATCATCAACCTGCAAAATGGAAAAATTATAGTAGGGTTTAGAAATTTTTAATTTTGAAATTGAAGTTGAAATTGAATACCTTGGAATCGAATTATACCTATGTTGAGTGATTGACTAAAATTAAGGGATTGCGTTTTTTATATACCTTTGAAAGTGAATGTGGAAGCTGTTAAATCTGCTGGCATGATTTTTATCTTGATGTGGAAGCTGATATTGTTTTTATTTTATTTTATTATTATTATTTTTTTAATTTTTCCGGTTAGGATTTGTGGGATACGGTTTTGAGAAGGAGAAATTGTGTGTGTTTTTTGATGTGTGGATACACAGAATGATGGATGCCAAAGGAATTCCACCCAAAAAACTGACCGGGTCAAATGTTTGAAGGGTGAAATGCATCACAGCCGTAGATCAGGTTTAATTTCCAGGTAGCAAGTTTTAAGGTATTTTGAGAGGTTGATTAACTTTCAAAATCCTGTTTTATTAATATAGTAGATTTAACACATTCAAAAGAAGATTGTAACTAAAAAAAAAAAAAAAAAAAAAAAAAAGAAAAAAAAAAAAAAAAAAAAAATACTATTTAAGAAAACTATATGCTCATCCACATGTTTACACAGTCGATATTAATTTTGGGCTATTTCATCTCTATACGCATTTGGTGCTTCATTTTCTACACATATTGTAAATCTTAACTTGATCTCCAATTTCATTTTTTAAATGAAACTTCTTACACATTAACAAATCTACGTACTGTTTATTTTAACCCAACGCTAATCAATCATAGCTATAAAAATTCAAGTAAGTACGTTTTTTTTTGGAAGGCAAATTTCATTAACACCAAAGGGCCGGCGACATCTCCAAGAAAGAGATAAGCCTCCCAAAAACAATTACAACAAAGGAAAACAAAAACTACACCAGCCTTTCCAATCTACCGTACCCTTCTTAAATCTACTCTTGTACCAAAGATACCCCAAAGATTTAATGTCCGAAACAATTTTTACCACATCCGTATCTATATTAGAGAAAGCCTTCTCGTTCCTCGCCTTCCAGATACGCCAACACGTCAAAACAAGAAGCCCGTACAGAACCTCCTTCTTTGATTCCGAGGCAGCCATATAATCGGGGATACTTAACACATCCTTAAATGAGAAAGCGAAGAAGGGCGATATGTTGCACCACGAGGATATACCAAGCCAAACTCCTGTCGTTAACCTACAAGCTGTGAACAAATGGTCCGGTGTCTCGACCACATCACCACAGAAAACGCACAGGCCATCACCCACACAAATGTTTCTCTTTCGAAGAGCACTCGTTGTCGGAATCCTATCCATAGAAGCCCGCCACATAAACACGTTACACTTATTTGGAATCCATTTACACCATTTATAGATGAAGTTATCATTCCTCACTGCGTCACCTTTTACCCATTTTCGGGCCTCTTTGACAGAAAATTCGGTATTCACAATAACCGTTAGTCTATGATTTACAAGACCTATCACATATTATTTTATGGGTAAATTGCAAATTTAGCCACTAAAGTAGCTCAAATGCGCAAAAAATACCTCGAGACAAAAAGTATTGCAAAAACGACATTAATGTTTCGTGTTTTTTTTTTTTTTTTTTTTTTTTTTTTTTTTTTTGCAAAACAGTCACTGAGAGTGACTTTTTGCTAACGCCTGTTATCTCCTCGTTAAGTGCCTCGTCACTGAGGGTATTATCGTCATTTCACTCGTCTCAGTCTCTCCCGCCAATTATACTTCAAGGACTATATTTGCAAATTAAACTTAACTTCATTAAAGCAACAAGATTACTAGAGTAGGCTTTTTCAGAAAACATTAAGTGCCAAAACAACCCCATTTAATTAGTTCATTTCAAAGCGATAATCAACAGTCACACCCTAGTTTTTAAAAAACCAAAAAAATGGCACAATCAAACCCAGCTATGGCAAATAATGATAAGGGAAAGTCTTTGTTGATTAAAGGGGGGAGGGGGGGGGGGGAATCATCGGAAAATTCGTGGGGGAAAGTTTTATTAACTGATGTATTCTTTGAGGAAGTTTTGGATACATTTGGTGATGAAGTAATTGCCAAGTATGGTTCGTATGCAAACATAGGGAAGGAGATGATAGAAGTTATTCTTCAATGGATGTGGAACAAAACCTTCAACGAACCAAATATGGGTGGTAGTGGTGCGATATCTATTCCTACCCTTGGAAGTGGTAGCAGAACCGACAATGAGGTAGTTGCAAAGACAAAAAGAGGGAGGGGAAAGCCCAGAAAAAAGTAACTTTTTCTGTACCAATCAATAATCCGAATACAATGTCACCAAAAAGGAAGAGGGGAAGGCCTGTTGGGAGTGGGAGGAAAAGGGAGGGGAGTCATAATCCGAGTACAATGACACTAAAAAGGAAGGGGCCTCTTGGGAGTAGGAGGAAGAGGAAGGGGAAGGAAGAGCATACGGATCTTGGTATGTTAATGTATTATACTTCATTTACGTGTCATTTTTAATTTGCTTATGTTGGATGCTATGATATTTTTGATAGACTTTTATATGCATCCCCTTTGAGTGGCATGATTGAGTGAACATTTCATGAACCGTTCGGTAAAAGGTGTGGCTGTAAACGAATTGAACGTTCAGTGAACATTTCATGAACCGTTCGGTAAAAAGTTCATTTATGTTCGTTTATTTATTAAATGAATGAACATGAACAATATTTTACGATCATTTAGTTAAATGAACGAACATGAACAAAAGTCACGTCCGTTTATTTATGTTCGTGAACGTCCGAATATGCGTTCGTTAACGTTTTTTTATGTTCATTTATTTATTTATGTTCGTATATCATATATTTTAATTGTATAATTTTAAAATTAGTTTGCTTAAACAAAACAACACTTATAAAATAATATTAGAGGCATAATTTAATAAAGATTATGTTTGTTTGTCTATGTTCATTTATGTTCGATCGTTTATTTCCGTTTAGCGTTCGTTTAGTGTCTTAATAAACGAACATAAACGAAAATAAACAAGTCATTTTCTTAATAAACGAACATGAACAAGAAAATTCGTCCGTTTAAGTGTTCGTGTTCGTTTATTTGTCCGGTTAAAATCAAATGACCGAACATGAACAAGGCTCCGTTCGTGTTCGTCCGGTTCGTTTACAGCCGTAATGATAAGTGGGAGTGTTTGGCATAGCAGCTGTACTGCTATACTAACTATTGGGATTACGTGTAATGATTATAAAGTGTCAGTCATTTTGTTTATGTATTAGGTCGTAAATTATAAGGCTTGTATGCTTATTACAAGGCCCGCTCATGAAGCAAGCCCATGAGCGGCCTATTATTTGTTATTAGGGCAACGCCCCTTTTGTTGTAAACACTATAAATACCCCCTCCCTTGAAGGCAGAGAGTGTTGGTTCTTGGTTAATGAAACTTTTCTTATTACATATACAAGTTCCTTCCACTCTCTCTCTCTCTTACTTTCTCTCTCTAGAATGTATCTCTTGTGTGATTAATATGGTGACCTAACAAGTGGTATCAATCGCCAAGGGATAGATTAGGTTGTGTTTTGTGGAAGATTTTAGAGTTTTTTTAAGTTTTATATCGGCGTTCTTCGAGTAAGCACTTGAAGTTCTTCAAGTAAGCTTTAGCTTCTTCGAGCAACACTTCGAGTAAGCTATAGTTTCTTCGAGCAACACTTCGAGTAAGCTTTAATTTCTTCGAGCAAGCAACTACTTCTCCGAGTAACACTTCAAGTAAGGAAGATTCCTTCGAGCAAGCTTCTTCGAGTAACGATTACTCTTAATTTCTGTTTATATTTTTCAAGTTAGGAAATAAGAACTTCTCCATTATAATCCTTCTACTAAAGGGTTATATACTTCGTGCATTTACATTCTTCAAGTAAGGATTCATTTCTTCGAGCAAGGACATCTTCGGGTAAGGGTCAGATTCTTCGAGTAAGGTTCTCTTCCAGTAAGGATACTTTCTTCGAGTAAGAAAGTTCTGTTTATACTTTCCGAGTTAGGAAATCAGAACTTATAAGAATCTAATTTCTTCGAGTAAGGGGCTATATACTTCTTTATCCTTCAGTCTTCGAGTAAGGAATTAAATCTTCGAGTAACAATTCTTCGAGTAAGGATTTTTATCAGCATCTTCTACTTAGATTGTTACTAAAACATCAAAACTACAAAAAAAACCTTCTTTATCCTAAAATATCCATCATCCACACAAGTTACTTTACTTCTACATAAGGTCTCAACCACCTTATTTCAACTACTTTCACTAGTACAAAAATGGGATTTAGTCACACATGCTGTTTTTCGAACAGCCACACAGTCGCCTTTTTATGTGACTAAATGTACCAGAATAAAATAAACAGCCACACTTGATCCGACTTGTGTGACCATTTCGGAATTACATCCGAGGCTATAGCCACACATTTGAATATTTTCGTGACTATACGTATCTGGTAAATTTTTTTTTGATTTTTTAGTCACTTATAATTTGGGACGTGTGACGGATACAAATAAGGTTGAAACATTAGTCACACTATATATATATATATGTGACAAATATATGTCACACAATTGAAAAGTGTGACCAAAATCCATATATGGTCACACGAAGTAATTGTGTATGTGGCTAAATCATATGCTCAAGTTTGTCACACATTATTTAAGCGTGATTGCTAGTTTTTGTTGAAAATTTAGCCACATATGAATTTGAAATGTGTGACAACTGAAAAGTAAGTTTGAAGCATAGTCACGATATGCATTTAAAAGTGACAAATATATGTCACACACTTGAGATGTGTGACCAAATGTCATATATGGTCACACTAAACCATAGGCATACATGATTAAGTGTGACCAAAATTCGATACAAATAGTCACGTAAGTTAATATGTGTGTCTAAAGTTAAGTGTGTGTTTGCCTGCCAATTCCTAATGTGTATGGTCACATTTAATTGTAGCACAATCATGTGACTATAGGCTATACAATAGTAACACCATACCACAAATGTGCATCTAAATTATGTTTATGGCCACATTATAAGGGTATTATATGTGACCAATACATTGAAAATAGTCACACTGAAATATTCATGTGACTAATATGTATAGCAAAATGTGAACTCAGTTATCATTAACCTTGATATTAGTCACATTGAGTGTTTGTGTGACTAAATTCAAGATGTTACATATGGTCACATGAAGTATTTATTTAGGTGTCTAAATCATAGAGTCATATTTTGAGTTCAGACTGTTAGTCATGACTCTTCATTTAATTTGCCCCATTACAATGCTGGGATTTTATAGTCTATCTAGTTTAATGCAGTAGTATGTAAGTATGTTACTTGCCCCTAGCTGGAACCAGATTACTTGACTTTCTAAAGTCAATTTTCAACTTTATAATGAAGTAACATGTTACTAAAGTGCCTGCAAGTGCATATACATGATAAATGGAAACTGCAAATACAATAAAGCTTGACTGCAAGTGGACATATACATGATAAATGTCAGACTATACATTCTAGTAGTAATAACTATACATTCTAGCAGTAATAACTATACATACTAGCAGTAATAACTGTACATGTTTAAGTCAAACTATACATTGTAGCAGTAATAACTATACATTCTATTTCTTGTCCTTGGGTCCTAGATACTCTTCCATCTTCCTGAGCAGTTCATATGCCATGTCATCATAATTAAGCTAAAGCTTGAGTGTTTTCTTCCCACGCAACATCTGATGTAGAATGTCTTTGTGAAACTTTAAAGGGTAATCCTTTTCTACAAGCATGTAGATCACCAACTCATTCACAGTTAAAGCATGTACTCCACATCGTTGAAAAATTTTCCATTCTTTAACAGTATTGTACGTTAGTCTTCTCCAACATTCATCTTCATGATTTGGTTCAAACATTACCTTTAAATAATTCCAGACTTCTCTATCATAATTAGCTTGTTCTAGTGTCTTATTACCAAATCTTTGTTTGAGTAATTTCCATAGAGCTATCATATCTTGTCTATCAAAATCATGAACCATGTGAAGAAAGCTTACATACCTTCTAGAAGAACCATCATGCCTCTTAATATCGTAATAAACTGTTTCCCCAAAAGATCCAGACTTATAATCAACAATGGGATGTTTGACAGTTAAAGGTTGTGCATCCATGGCTTCTCCTACAGAGTCAACTGCAAGTTCAGTGTGAGCTTGCATTTGTTCTTCAGCAACAGCTTGCTCAGTTTGTTCTTGTTTTCTCTTTTTACTGTTTTCTATTTCCAACTGTTCACCTGCTCTCTTTGAACTGTCATTCAAGAAGAGATCATTGTTTCTCTTGGCAATTGCATATAATTCTTCAATTCTTTTATCATCCAAGAATTTCAAATCCTTTAGTTTCCATCTGTCCACATTCTTCAAATACCTGCACATGAGTAGATGTTTATGATATGATGTACATATTGGGTATTGTTGATATTAATATAAATACCTTTGCAAAAAAAAAAAAAAAAAAAAAAAAAAAAAAAAAACTACCTGCACATGAGATCTCTTCTTTGTTTTTGAGTGGGTGGCTTGTTCTTCTTAGCTGCATATCTTTGTTCTGCATACAACTTCTTTTTTGCATCAAAAAATTCTTTCAGCATCCTGGCTTTTTCATCTACTGAGTACTTATCTTGCTCTTGTTTATGTAGTTTCTTAGCAAGCTCAGAATCAGCTGCAACCTGAGCCCTTTGCTCATCCCATGAAGCTATTAACTCTGCATCTTTTTCTTCTTGTATTCTCCTTTGTTCCAAAATTTTCTGATGTTCTGCATCATACTTTTGTGAGAATTTCATAGCAATTTCAGCATCAACTTTTAATTGCTCTTCTTTTGATAATGGTTTCTCCACAGGCTCTTTAGTAAGAATCCCTTTACCTTTGCCTTGTACCTGTGGAGTTGATTGTTTAGCTTTTGGAGAGGATGATGGCTCTTGTATCACAACACCTTTGGTTACTGGTTTTGTTGTCTTCAGCTCAGCAAGTACACTAACAGCATTTGCAAAAACCTCTGGTGTAGCAGTACTAGCTTTTGTAGTACCAACTGTAATTGGCTCAGTAGCACTATCAGCATTTGTAACCTTGCCCAGACGATGATCAATCACCACTTGATTCCCTTGGTTATCCTCCCCTGAAACTTTGCCTTCATTCCCTCCCTGTTTGGGAGCATCCTTAGAAGCTTCAGAAGATTTAACCTTTTGTTTAGGAATTCTTGATCCTTTGACTCCTTCTAAATACATAACCCTTCTCTTCAAAGCCTTTATCTCCCCACCTTGAGCTTTGATGACTCCATCTTGGGAAGAAGCTATTGCTCGCAGATCACCAATTTGTGCAGACAGCTTGGCACAGGTATCCTTCAATTCATTCAAAAGTTGCATACTATCCTCACCACTTCGGCTTGTGTTACCTAGCCCGAGAGGTGGATCACTGGAAAAGTTAAGTTCAGTCTCACCCCTAGGATGAACATCCGAACCCCCCATTGTTTCCATGTGACTGGGACCTTCACCTGAATCAGTTCCAGATGAACTTTCTTCATTAGAAGTTGTCTTGGTTCGGGTCTTAATGATGTTACCACTGTCCTGTGCTGCTGCTAAGCTAGACACAGTAGTGGCAGCCCTTGCCAACATGTCACTCTCCCCCCCAGTGACATCCTCATCTGCAACAGTTGGTATAGAACCACTAGCCTGAGGTAGCTCAGTGTTCTTGGTGTTAGTCCTACGTTTATAGGTCTTTTGTTGTTGTTCTGTGGGTGTGTGATGGGTACCAGCTGGGATTGCTGAACCTTCACCCATTTGGGTTTGGGCTAGTGCCAACATTGTTGGAAACAAAGGTGTCACTCTCCCTGAAAAATCTTTTCCAACCCTACTCATATTAGCAAAAACCTTTTTGGTAAGGCAGGGAGTGGGATAAACATTTTTGTGACTTTTCTTTTTTTTAAATTGGTTGTCCAAAAAGAGTTGCAAAAACCTTGGATATAGAAAATATTTAGCCAAAGAACCATCCAAGTTCTTAACCATATTATCAAAAATTAATTTTGAGAAATTAAATCTTTGAGTATTTTCAGCCAAACAAATTATAGCAGAAGCTAAATTACTGCTAAATTCATTCCATGCAGTGGTCTTTGGACTTAGACACACTAAGACAGTATGAATTAAGAATTTCCACTGAGGAGAAAAATTACCTTTTTGGAACTTTAAAGCATCTGTATATCTCTCATAGCCCATCAGTGCAAGTTTTTCAAAGATTGTAGTATTTGGAAGATTCTCAACTCCGTTAGCATCATCTAGGAGAAGATCTCTTCGAATAGACGCCTCTGTAATGATAATCATCTGCCCATCTACAAGGGCATGGATTTGTGCTTCCCCATTAATAGTTTGGACCTTAGCAGACGACCAAAACTGGATAATGTTGGAAGTATATATAGTAGGTTTTACTGTTAATGCAAACTTAATATAGCTTGCATTAAGGAAATCAATGATCTCAGTAAAATCTACAGACTTATTGGATTTTTCTAAAAAGGCAACATTATTATGAGGTTCGGTAAAAGTTAGGTTCGACATTATGATTTGATTTGGGGGTTTTGCAATTTGACAATTAAAATTCGATTAGGGAGTGGAAGAGAGAGAGTAATGTGTGCGTGAATGTGATTGTGTGCAGCAATTGGGGGTTTATACACTTTAAGTAAAAAGTGATACAAACTACCCTGCACTCCCAACCACTGCTAAAAGGATACCCAGCAGTACAACGTTTCGATAGCAGTACAATTGTTTACCTAGCAGTACAATAATAATAACTGTATTCAAATATCATAAACTTGTACATAATAACTGCATTCATATATTAAACCAAGTCAAAATAAGTTTACATTTACATAGGCAAAATATACATAGGCAAAATATATAAAGAAAAGATACATTAAGACACATATTTACTAGCTTCAATACTTCTGTAAACATCAACTATTTTCTCTCTTTCTTCTTCTATTTTTTTGTTCCTCTCCTCAATTTTCTTCTGATGCTCCTCAATGACCTCTAAATCTTTCTTGTTCCTTTCTTCATACATCTTTATACGCTTGTTGTGAATTTCTAACAATGCGTTTTCAACACCATACTGGCCTTTACTACATTTCTCCCAAATATTTTGGGATATGCCAATTTTTTTATATTTTTCAGGCATTGGTGGAGGAGAATCATCCCTTGGGCGTTTGTTTTGTTGGAAGAAGGAGTTGAAGAGGAGTCAGCCATTGAAATTTGAAATTTATTTTCTAATGAAAATATCAAAGGAGTTGTATATGGTACGGTTGATTAATTATGAACGGTTTTCCATGTCGAGTTGTACAAATAGGCTAGAGAGGTATACGAACGGTTCCCAATACTTTAGGCGGGAAGAGGGACCATCGAGAGGCGCCAAAAGTAAACAGATGGATAATATTGATCGGATTTGGTTTGTGTTTGGTTTGGATTTGACTAGTGTAGTTGATCTAGAAGTGTGTTTGGTGTTGGATTGACTAATTGACTTTTTCATTAGGGTAATTGATATTTTCTATATTAATGATGTTTAATGTAATTTGTGTGCTAACTTTAATGACTAATTGACTTTTTCATTAGGGTAATTGATATTTTCTAGTACATGTTTAATGTAAATACATGCTTTAATATCTATCGCAGTCTGAATGTGTTTGAGAAGTATGGGTATATTTAGGCCACTTCCAACAATAACTCAGCCTTAACAAATTAAAATTAAAATTAAAATTCAAACGTAAGATAAAGTACAACATATTAACGCTGCGTTAACGCAGGTTAGCCCCAACAATTAAAATTCAAAGTCACGTTAATAAAACGTGTGCATTTGTACCCTATAAATACCAATGCTTCTGAAGCACAAGTCACACAGAAACACATTCCAAACTTCTCAAATACTCAAGATCCAAGCATCTCAAATTCAAGATGTCTTCCAGAAAAGATTTCGGGCAACAATTTCCAAGCCCACCTCACCAAAAGGATTTTGGCCAACAATTTCCAAGCCCACCTCGCCAAAAGGATTTTGGCCAACAGTTTCCAAGCCCACCTAGCGAAAATGAAAAATTCCATACTCCACCCGAGCATATCTTTCCGGTTTTCCAACCGGAAAATTTTCCGGTGAATAATCAACCTGAAAATGAACCAGTTCCCAACCAAGACCCAAATCCGTTTGGGTTAACTGAGGAACAACTTAGGCAAGAGGAAGCAGATATGCAAGTCCTCCTGAAAATGGAAGCACTTGAAAGAGAAGAGGAAGCTGATCGTTTGGAGCGGCAAGCCAGGGAGGATGAAGAACGTAGGCAAAGGTGGGAGTCTGGTTTTTTCACACCTTCCGAATCCTCTGAAGATGGTTACCCAGATTCAGATGATAGTTTTTATTAATCGTCCGTTGTTTATGTTAATCGTATGTTGTTTATGTTAATCAATCATTGTTTATGTTAACGTAGTTTTTATTTGACATTTAATGTATTTCTATTTCATGTTTAATGTATTTCTATTTCATGTTTAATGTATTTGTATTTGATACTTTATTTTCAATTTATAAATTGAATTGAATTTGAATTGAATTGATAAATTTTAAATATATCCCGCCTTTTTGTTTAATTTGAATTTGAAATTTTAAAATTTAAATATCCCGCTCGTTATTAATATGTTGTACTGTTACTTTACGTTTGAATTTGAATAATACTCGTACGGTTACTTTTACTTTCAATCTGATTTTTAAAATAGCCTCCAACGGCTAGTTTAACGGCTTTCCCTATCAAAGCCACTTTCACAACACTTCGTTTTCTCACACAACTTCTTATAAAACTCTCTCGCAAGTATCACTAATTTTAACACAAACACTGTGGCTAACAAATTACCTAGCAGAGGTGCAAAAGGCTATCCTCACCCGATTACACAATGAACAAGAAAAAGAACTCAAATTGATTAACAATTTGCTAGGTGAGATAACTCGTATTATGCTACAGATGCATAATCGTGTTGATCCAGAGGTCGAAAGGTTGCGTGAGTTGCCTCAAGACCATCCAGCTATCAGGGTTGGTCTAGAAATTAAACTCTTTTAAGAAATGATGAAACAGGGTCGAAAGGTTGCGTGAGTTATTGTTGGGTGTGTTGCTCATGTACAAACATATAATCTCGGCTCATTCGTTAAACATCTCGTATACAACCATATCATCTCGGCTCATTCAATTCGTTAAACATCTCGTGTATAACCATATCATCTCGGCTCATTCGTTAAACATCTCGTATACAACCATATCATCTCGGCTCATTCGTTAAACATCTCGTGTACAACCATATCATCTCGGCTCATTCGTTAAACATCTCGTGTATAATCATATCATCTCGGCTCATTCGTTAAACATCTCGTATACAACCATATTATCTCGGCTCATTCGTTAAACATCTCGTATATATACAACCATATCATCTCGGCTCATTCGTTAAACATCTCGTATACAACCATATCATCTCGGCTCATTCGTTAATCATCTTGTGTATAACTAAAGCTCAGTTAATTAAGGGTGAGTGTGTTAAAGCTGACGTGGCATTGTGTTAAAGTTTAAAGCTGAGTTATTGTTGGGAGTGGTTAGAGTATTTTCTTTTGTTTTTTCGGTGGATTTTAGCGTGACTTAATCTTAATACCGCCAATTTTGTCCATATAATATTCAACTACGTACGGATAACTAATACCCGCGGGGAAACCCGAAAAACCGATGAATAATATTAATCGGGTATCCGGTGGGATATGGGGCGGGTACGGGTATATTATAAACGGGTTAGGTTATGGGTATACTAAAACCCGCCCCGAACCCGAACCGTTGCCATCCCTATTTACCGGCTATAGCCGGATTTCACCGCCACCTCATCACCATTAGTTTTTTTTTTTTTTTTTTTTTTTTTTTTTTTTTTTTTAAACAAATCTTGCCACGTCAGCTATAGTTAAACCAAACCACAAATTCAATATTCAACCAGCAATTAATCCCTTTACCCGGTCATTTGTAAACACACACAAAAATCAATAAACCCTAATCAACACACACATTCTTATGGCAAACACAAGCACGCAAACAATGAAACCAAATAACAAAAAGGTAATTAGTAATTTTTGTTTTGTAAATGTAATTGGTAAGGGTACAATAACTAGTAGTAATTACGTTTGTACTGTTGATGTGATGGTTGCACAGTATGATACATTATTTGCGATTATTAAGATAGTACTCTATAAAATTTGGAGCCAAAAATTTGATTTTTTCAAGTTTATGCTTTAATTAACAGGTTCAAAGGGAAAATTTTCAAATAATTCAATTGTTAATTTCAAATTACAACTTGGAGGCAAATTTTTGGATCGAAATTTTTTGAATCACAAACGATTCATATTCTTGGTGTATAGCCTCTTTTCTCTCCTTAAAAAAAAGACTGCAAATAAAAAACAAAAATCAAATCTTCTCTCACCATTACTCTCCAAGCTAAGCCATAATCATTTTCTTTTACCCTTTGTTGCTCAAGAGTCATGGAAACTGAACCCATTGTTGATAACCATACTTTGCTTCCTCTTGATCATATTGTACATGATGATAACGCCTTAGAATATGAATCCGAAAAGTCTTCTGATGAAGAAGATATAGATGAGCCTGTAACCAACCAAACACCTGAGATAGTAGCTAAGAGGGGCTCAACCAGGCTAGTAAAGTTTCGCGCGAAGCGTGACAAACCTGGTGCAACAAAGCTCAAGGTAACCTTCGATGCACTCGGTAGGGTAACAGGGGAAAACAGAGCAGTGTTTGTGAGTTTTTTAGGAGATGTGGCTCGTGAGCAGATAGGTGTGAAGATTCTACACTGGAAGAAGGTGAATAAAGAAGCAAGAGATAAACTATGGGATGAAATCTTGGTACATATATACTATTTTGTAACCCAATACTACATAAGTTTATGTATGCAGTTACATTATGTGCAACTAATTAACAACATTGTGTTAATCTTTTCAGAAATTTTTTGTTGTTGACGTCCAATACAGAAAATTGATAATGATTAGTCTTGGTAAAATGCTAAGGAATTACAGAAGGAAGCTCAAAGTCAACTACATTTTGCCCAACCTAAATACACCTTCCAAACTGAATGAAGTCCCGGACTTGTATAATACAATAATGAAATCAGAAGACTGGGTCGAGTATGTTAAATACACGACCACCGAAGCATACAAGGTTTTAATTAGTCATCTTTAATTAAGTGTATATGTCATTTTATTATTTTCAGTTTGCAGCATTACCGCATCTAAACGCCTTATGATTTTGTGTTTTTAGGAGAAATCTGAGAAAGGTAAAATGGCGCGTTCCCAAAATATTTATCAGCATAAAATGGGACGAGGTGGATATGCTTATGTCAAAGAGAAAATGGTAAGATTACACAATGTTTGTTTTACCAATTAAGAGACGATCAGTATGAGAAATGAATCTGTTTACATTGCCCAATTTGCACATTTGCATTAATACCCTCATATTTTCGATTATCTTGGTTTAACTGTATATGTGTAAGCATCCTCATATTTTCGTTTATCTTGGTTTAACTTTACATGGGTATGCATTTGATGTTTATTAGATCAAAAATAAAGAGATTGAAGCGGATGAAGAACCCCCCCGTGATGTAATGTGGGTGAAAGGAAGGGTAAACAAAGACGGCGAATACCCAAATGATGATATTAAATCAAAGGGAGATGAACTTGTAAGTTTGACTGCTAATTCTATTATTATGCTTATATAGCAGCAACATTTAACTGTGTACTAGCAGTAGTAGCTTGTATACCAGCAGTTACTCTAACAGCATCAAGAAGACTTTTAATCCCAACATTTCCTATATTTTTTGTGCAGAAAGAAGCTGATGACAAGATCAAGGAAGGAACATCGGGTTTTGATGATGGCACTGATGCCATGACATTTGTATTTGGTAAGGAAAAGGGCGGTTATGCCAGAGGAGTGGGAGGTGCAGTAACATACAAAGAGTATTTTGGCCTTCCTCGAAGAAAACAAGAAGCCAATGAAAAAATTGCCTTACTTCAAACTCAACTGGATAATGAGAGACGCGAGCTTGAAGAAAAAGATAAATTGATCAAAAAATTGTCCGCCGAGATGACCGAAAAAGATGTGCAGGTCAATAAATTATCCGGTGAGGTGGAAAACACAAATATAATGCTTTCTCAAATTCTGCAACAGTTGAATGATAAAGGGATGAATATAACTCTGCCAACTCAACCATCACCAATAGCCTCAGTTGTAAGCCATTTTTTATGTTGTTAACAATTTCATTTTCTAATGCTAACACCACTGATGCTAATGATACTAGGCATTGAACATAAACTGATGAGTGACTGTATTTCTTAATTTATATTGCAGGTGACTCCAATGGCCATTGACAATATTGCAGGTGACTCCAATGGCACTCAGACAAGTGGTGTTGTAAGTCCTAAAGATGCGGGAATTGAGGAGAAATCCAATGGCCTTGAAACTTCTAAAAAGGTAACGGAAACAATGGTAAGTATAGTAATAAAAGATCGCCCTTTGATTTTTGAATTTTACATACATGATCGACTAATGTACCGTGTTTTATATATACGTATAGGAACCTGCTGCTAAAACTGTCAGGCCTAAGCATAACCTTAAGTCACGACGAAACGGGTCTCCAGATTCCCAATCGCTACAAAATGTGTCGTCTCCAACACAACCACTGCCAACAGTATGTATTTCAACATGTTTCTTGTTACTCTTTTGTTTAAATAATGTAACGTGTTTTATATATACATATAGGAACTTGCTAAAACTGTCGGACCCAATAAGCCAAAGCAAAAGAAGCGACGAAACGGGTCTCCAGATTCCCAATCGCAACAAGATGTGTCTCTAACACAAGCACTGCCAACAGTATGTATTTCAACATGTTTCTTGTTATTCTTTTGTTTAAATAATTTCTGATATATACATGCAAATTTTTTTTTTGTAGACACTTAAGTGCAAACTCTGGCACACAAAGAAATCAAATATCGTTGCTTTTGGTACCGTATACTAGTCTCATGGAAAGCAAATGCTGCATAACCTACCACTCCCAAATGATTGCTACAGAGTGTCAATTGATTCATCGTTAGTTGATGCAGCATGCATACCGGACGTAGCAAATAATGGGTTCAAAACAGTTAAGAAAGTCGAAGGTAGTTTCGTTGCATGGCCAAAGGATCAAGTTATTTTTGAAGAGGTGGTACGTACATGTGTTTTTTCAACCTACATATATAATTATTCATATGTAATTCAATGTTTGATAGAAGCGTCTTTTGTTTACTACAGGTTACACCAACAAACCATGTGACTAAATGTGTACCACAGGCACCAACGAAGAAACAATATATATCTGCTAACGACTTAAGGCAAACTGCTAAGGGGGTGAAGGTTCAAAAGTCTTTAGATATTTGATTAATTAAGTACGACATTACAATTGTATATTCTGTCCAGTTATATACATTCGAGTTTAATTCAATTTGAAATTTCTTGTGTTTTTTAATATTGTTTTATATATAATATATATACACATTCCAGCAGCACTAGCATAGTACTAGCAGCAGTAACTCTGCTTCAGCAGGACTACCTTGGACTACCTTAGTACTGCTAGCAGTAGCAACTCTGCTCCAACATTATTGGTCACTCTTTGTTTAATTCGATGTGTGACTAAATAGTACCAAAGGCCACACAAAATAAAAATTCATGTGACCATTGGAAGAACAATGGTCACGCAAAATACACATTTCTTCACTTTAAACAGCATATGGTCACACTTATTAACAACTTTGGCCACTTTATGCTTAATTGTATGTGACTAAATACCCAAAACAAGCATGCTTTGTGTGACTAAATATTATAAAAGGCCACACAAACATAAAATTCAAGTGGCCATTGGATGATCAATAGTCACACAAAATACAAATTTCTTCACTTTAAACAGCATATGGTCACACTTATCAACACTTTTGGCCACTTAATGCTTAATTGTATGTGACTAAATAACCAAAACAAACATGCTTTGTGTGACTAAATATTACAAAAGGCCACACAAACATAAAATTCATGTGGCCATTGGATGATCAATAGTCACACAAAATACACATTTCTTCACTTAAAACAACATATGGTCACAATTATTAACACTTTTGGCCACTTTATGCTTAATTGTATGTGACTAAATACCCAAAACAAACATGCTTTGTGTGACTAAATATTACAAAAGGCCACACAAACTAAGAATTCATGTGACCATTGGATGATCAATAGTCACACAAAATACACATTTCTTCACTTAAAACAGCATATGGTCACACTTATTAACACTTTTGGCCACTTTATGCTTAATTGTATGTGACTAAATACCCAAAACAAACATGCTTTGTGTGACTAAATATTACAAAAGGCCACATAAACTAAGAATTCATGTGACCATTGGATGATCAATAGTCACACAAAATACACATTTCTTCACTTAAAACAGCATATGGTCACACTTATTAACACTTTTGGCCACTTTATGCTTAATTGTATGTGACTAAATACCCAAAGCAAACATGCTTTGTGTGACTAAATATTACAAAAGGCCACACAAACTAAGAATTCATGTGACCATTGGATGATCAATAGTACACATTTCTTCACTTTAAACAGCATATGGTCACACTTATTAACACTTTTGGCCACTGTTTTTTAAATTGTATGTGACTAACTCGAAAAAAACAACACACGATGTGTGACTAAATCATCACAAACGTCACATTTATTATATTTTCGTGTGGCCATAGGATGGGAAATAGTCACACATACTGATGAATCCAACAAAACTTGTGCCTAATTAGTCACACATATTCGGGTTTTGGTCACTCTTTTTCGATGAAAACGGCCACAAACTAAACAATGTGACCATATGATACCTACGGTGGCGCGACTTTTTGTCACACACACCCAAAAAAACGTGTGTGACTATATGCATATAGTCACGCATTTCCAGTGTGACGATAGGCAGAATCTGTACCAGTGTTTCAACAGTAATATCCTCAGCAACAGCAGCATCCTCAGCAACCGCAGTATCCTCAACAACAACTACTCATGCAACAACATCAATTCTTTCCACAATAACAATCCCCTCAACAACAACCATACCAACAACAACCAATGCAATCCTTCCCACTTCCTGCAAAACAACCACATTGGTCTGATCAAATGTGTGAAGCCATCAGTAGCCAAGAATCTAGACATGAAGCTGGATCACTTGACACACCTCCAATGCTCACTCCTGGTAATTATGTTCAATGGGCAAGTCGATTCTTAAGGTTCATACAACTCAAGAAACCACATGGCAAATATATGGAAAAGGCTATAATTGAAGGTCCATTCCAAATGCCAACTACAACGGTTCTTGGAGATCCAACTGCTACTCCTCCAAGACCTGACACCGTGCTCCCTGTTCCTGAAACTCAACTTACTGCAGAGCAGATACTTCATCGTGAAGCTAATGAACTTGCAATGTCATACATTTTTTATGGAATACCTAATCCGATTTTTCGAAGCATTGATGCTTAGAAAACTGTAAAGGACATGTGGGAACACGTTCATCTCTTAATGGAAGGCACTGAACTGAACCAAGAAGACATGGAATCCAAACTCTACCTCGTATATACAATGTTCATGATTGAATCAAGGGAGTCACTAGAGTCTTATTACCATCGATTCACAAACATCATCAATGACTTGGACAGACGTAACATTATTTTACCAAGGATTGCAATCAACAATAATTTTCTCAACCGTCTTGGTCCAGATTGGCAAAAATATGTCACGTTTGTTCGTCAAGCCAAAAATCTACACAATGCATCTTATGGGTTGTTGTATGATTATCTGAAGCACCATCAATCTGAAGTTGACAAAGATCGAGCTCTTCGTGGTACTTATTCACCTTCTACAACTCCAAACTCATTGGCACTGATAGGTCAATCTCACCTTGCTCCACCTCCACAGTCAAACCATGCTTTTGTCCAACAACAACATCACTTTACTTACCCTCAACAAACCTCATCGACCCAACTCATTCCATATGATTGGACACAACAATCAACTGACAATCAATTTGTTCCCTATGACAACACTGATACCATGTTCTACACAAATATAAACAATGACGAAGATGATTCATTCAACTCTTTGAATGAATGATTTGCACTCATTGCTCGTGCTTTCTGCAAATTCTCTAACAAATCCAACAATCGTCTCCGTACTTCATCAAACACAAGGAATCAAGCTGTTGTACAAGATGGACGGGTTGAAATAAAGAATCGTACTTATGGAAGAACTGGATCCGGAGGTTATATGGGAAATTCAGGAAATGGACAACGATTTAATGCAGCTAGTAGAAGTAGGAACAATGCAGGTGCTCCTCAGAAAAGGGTTAAAATTGTGGAAACTGGGAATACAGGGACTGGAAATACTATGGTTAAGTGCTATAACTGCAATGGGAAAGGTCATCTGGCTAATGCATGTCCTAAACCTAAATTCAGAGGCAGTGAGTTTCATAAGCAGGCACTACTTCTAGCTCTAAAAGATGAATCAGGGGGCACTCTCACTGACAAAGAAAATTGCTTCATGGCAAATGCATATTCAGATGATGACATGGAGGATTTGGAAGCAAATGCAGCTGTGATGTTAATGTCAAACATGCAGAAACTTCACATGAGTGACACATGCCCAATATATGATACTGACGGTCTGTCTCAGGTACCTGATCCAACAACATGTCTAATACATGAAATTGTATCACCATCTACATCTGCATCAGACGAGGAGCAGGTTGTTCAAAATGATTCATTATTATCTCCTCAAGAAGATGAACAAATGAACACAATTGTTACATTTGATGAAGATCAAATTAACCCAGTTGTTACATTTGATGATCCAATTGATGACGATAACAATGATCAAATTGAACAAAAATGATCCTTTGCTCGGTCCATATCCAGAACTCATGACCTTACTATTGACCACCCAATCCCAGTTGGACTCACAAAAATCTCAGATTGAAAAATACAATGAAATCAACAGAACCTTAAAAGCTAAAGTTGCATCATTAACTGCGGACCTTGAATGCTATAAAATACAACTCACAAATTTTGAAACAAAAGAAAAACGAGAATAAGGTTTTGAAGTTACATTTCAAAAAGCTTATGTCAAAGAACAAGATTTACAACATCAAATACGAGAATTAGCTGCTTCCAAAAACAACTTGGTTTCTCAAATGGAACAAGAAAAATTAGAATTCAAACAACAGGTTGAACACCTCAATTCTGAACTTTCAAAAACAAAAACAGAGTTGTCAACTTGTCAAGCTAGTTTTTCTGAACATAAACAAGTGTCTAGGAAATGAATTGATTCTTATCTTGATGAAATCATAGATTTGAAAAGTAAATTAAAGGAGTTTCAAAAAGTTGTTTATAAAACTGGTGAGTCTCTAACAACAATTCAAAAGTTTACTTTAAAACAAAATCCCCAAGGTTATGGTTTTGCTATTAGTGATGATAAACCACGTTTTTTACACAAAGCACTTAAGGAAAATCCAAAGTTGTATAGTGCAGACCATCTCTTTGATGATTCAATTATGCGTGTTGTTGTACATAACTGTGAGGAAGAACAGGAACAGGAAGAAGAGAGTCGATAAAAAATGAGCAATGTTAAGTTCAATAAACCATTTGATTATTCAAAAGTGCCTCATATTTCTGACACCTTCGTTCCTCAAAAAGATAAAACAGAACAAACATGGTTTGTAATGCAATTTCAAGAATCTTCTTCTGAGGTTGGTCCTGTTAAACCAGTGGCACAAATAAATGTTCCTTTACCAAATTCTGGTGTAATTGCACCATTACCTAAACGATGCTTGTACTTAGATACTTTGATATGTTTATGGAAGACATCAACTTTTTAGAACAAGTAATTGAACGTAACTCTGAGATAACAGTTTCCACTTTTCTATCTCCTTACGAAAAAGAAAAGAGAGAAATTTTTCAAAAACAATTTTTACCAAATATTCAACGTTTGCATCTTTGTGCTACACACTGGGAACATGAACTCCAAACAGAAGTAACATCCATGATGAACACTTTCAATGCAACAGAAAATTCGATCTCAAAACAAAAATGTCGAAACAAAGTTTTACAAAATGAAGCTGATCGAATCTTGGAAGATGTTCTTAGTTCTGATATTATCTCTGTAGTTATGAATTCAATTTATGAGTTTTGCAATTCTATGCTTGTTGATAATCACACTGCTGACACTAAAACATTGCGATATGAAATTAAGAATTTAAAAAGAGAAAATGAGAGAATCATTAAAAACAATGATGATGTGCAAAGTAAACTTTCAATAGAAAATTTTCAACTTAATCAGAAGCTACAATGGTGTCAAACTCAGAGTCTTGATTTTGAATTAAAATTGCAAAGTCAAAAAGAAACGATGTCCTTTCATAACAGTCACACATCCAAAGTTGAGAATCTTGAAAATGAAAATGTTGCTTTAAAAAGTCAAATTTTCAAATATGAAAAGGAAATCGATGAAGTTTGTCAAAATCGCAATGACACCGTTCGCTTAAATAGAGAACTCGATTCAAAAATTCAACAAAAGAATCACATCATCATTGAACTTAAAGAGAAAATTCAGTTACTAGAAAAAGGAAAGTTTGTTAACACAAATGTGATTACACCAGGAATGTACAAAATGGACACAACACCTAGGCAAATAGTCCCCACTACTAGCGTTAGCAGATCAAAGCGTAAGAGCAACAAACAGAAGAATAGGATCTGGCAACGTAGAAGCGGAAAACTAGAAGCCCAAGAAGTAGAAGATCAACTTAGGAATTTGAATAAAACGCATGTTGCGTCTGATTTAGATTCGAACTTAAAAACTTGTAATTCTAATATCGATGTAACGAATGCTAAGACTTTGAATGTTTTGAATGTTAATGCATCTTGTGTGTTCTGTCGTAAAAGCATGTTATCTGGTGATCATATGAAATGTGTTGCAAAATCTCTTTTAACTCGTAACAAGAAACGTACATCTGGCATTCCCTCTAGGCCCACTATTGCTTCTAAGTCTGTGCTAGGAAAACCGCAAGTGTAGTTTCTAAAAATGCCTTAGACACACCCATAGTTGCGAAAACAACTCCGAAGACAATCCCATCACCTAGCGAATTCACTAAGAAGAAAGCTAAAAATAGTTAGACATGGCAACGTTGGTTACAAAGTAAACCTAGTTTTACATGGCTACCTAAAGTTATTAAAAACTGTGTTACTAACCCAACGGAACCCACAAATTCTCTTGGTTCTACCGTTACCATCACTCCATCTTCATCGTCTTCGTGTGATGCAGGTGGTACAAATTGTTCTATGGATTGTTGATAGCTGCTATACCCGACATATGACAGGCAATCTCAAACTGTTAGTAAACTTTGTTGCAAAGTTCATATGCACTATCAGATTTGGGAATGATCATTTCGTTGCTATCATGGGCTATGGAGATTATGTCAATGGCAACATCGAAATTAGTCGTGTCTATTATGTCGAAGGCCTTGGTCACAACCTTTTCTCAGTCGGTCAATTTTAATTTGTGATGGAGATTTGGAAGTAGCATTTCGGGAGAAAACTTGTTTCGTTCGTGACTTACAAGGAAATGATCTAATGTCGGGCAAGCGTGGAACAAGTCTTTACACCGTCTCAATGTCTGATATGATTGCTTCTTCTCCTATCTGTCTGCTTTCCAAAGCACATTCGAAAAAATCATGGTTATGGCACAAACGACTGTCTCATCTGAATTTCAAAACCATGACTGAACTTGCACGTCACAAACTAGTCGATGGTCTTCCACCGTTTCGATATTCAAAAGATCACTTATGTCCAGCTTGTGAATAAGGAAAAAGTACTCGTGCACATTTCCCTTCAAAAATAGAACATAGTACAGATCACGTTCTTCAACTACTTCATATGGATTTATGTAGCCCTATGCGTGTTCAAACGATAAACGGTAAATGCTACATTTTAGTAATTATTGATGACTACTCCAGGTGGACTTGGGTCTATTTTCTCCGAAGCAAATACCAAGATCCCTCCATGATCACCACCTTTCTCAATAAAATTCAAGTTCAGCTTCGTAATACGGTCAGAAAAGTTAGAACAGACAATGGAACTGAATTCAAAAATCAGACTCTTCGATCATATTTTGAGAAAGTGGGAATTGAACATTAAACATCCATTGCAAGAAGTCCAGAACAGAATGGGGTTGTCGAAAGACGCAACAGGACGTTAGTGGAAGCTGCAAGAACGATGCTCATCAATGCTCAATTACCAGATTACTTATGGGCAGAAGCTGTATCAAGTGCATGTTATACCCAAAACCGTTGTATGATCACCAAACGACATCACAATACTCCTTATGAGATTGTTCACAACCGCAAACCGAATATTCAATACTTTCATGTATTTGGTGCTCTTTGCTATCCAAATAATGATCGTGATGATTTTGGAAAACTCAAAACAAAAGCTAACATTGGTATCTTCATTGGATATTGTGAGAACTCCAAAGGTTTTCGAATCTGGAATCGTCGCACTAGAGAAATTTAGGAGACTATTCATGCTAATTTCGATGAGCTTACAAAAATGGCTTCTGAGCAAAATAGCTTAGGACCCGCAACCAACCGTCTAAATTTTTCAGATCAATCAGCTGCACCACTTTCCGTTAACCGTAAAGAATTGGAAACCTTGTTTACTCCACTGTTTGATGATTCTTTGCATGTCGTGCACCAGATGTATCACCAATTTTCGTTGCACAACCTGATAATAATCCGATACCTGATACACCTGCTACTACAACAAAAACAGTTGCTACACATGCACCTTCAATTGAATCTCCATCACTAGTAGAACAAACCGCTTCCAACACTGAAAATGCAGCTAAAGATCTACAACAACAAGAAGTAACCGCACCTGCAGATTATGACGAAAATGCCTTCTTTAATCCATTTGCTCCGGCTCCAACCATTCCCGATATTGCAGAGTCGTCTACACGCAACTTGGATCCGTCTAATATGCACACTCTTTTTCAACATTACCATTCAACACACAAATAGACAAGAGATCATCCCTTAGTAAATGTGATTAGTAATCCAGATAATCCAGTACGACAAAGACTTCACACGGATGGTGAAACATGCATTTATGCTCTTACCGTCAGTCAAGCTGAACCAAAAAACATTAAAGAAGCAATGACTTATGACAATTGGATTGAATCAATGCAAGAAGAACTTGATCAATTCAAACGTCTTGAAGTCTGGGAATTGGTAGAAAGACCCGATGGAGTCTATGTTGTCGGACTTAAATGATTTGGAAAAACAAACTTGATGCTGATGGAACAGTAATTCGTAACAAATCGCGTCTGGTTGCCAAGGCTTCAACCAAGAAGAAGGCATTGATTTTGAAGAAACCTTTGCACCAGTGGCTAGACTTGAAGCTGTCCGAATGTTTCTGGCGTATTTTTCCCACAAGAACATCATCGTTTATCAAATGGACGTGAAAGTTGCATTTCAGAATGGGCAACTTCGTGAAGAAGTGTATTTCACTCAACCAGAGGGCTTCATCGATCCTGATCATCCTAATCATGTGTACAGACTCAAGAAAGCCCTTTACGGCCCTAAACAAGCCCCGAGGGCATGGTACGACAAACTGTCCGCATTCTTACTTGCTAATCACTTTACCAAAGGATCAGTTGATCTCACACTGTTTATCCAAAGACACGGGGAGGACATCTTAATTGTTCAAATTTATGTTGATGACATCATTTTTGGTTCAACACATAAAAAGTAATCAAATGCTTTTACAAGATTAATGAAACAAAAATTTGAAATGTCCATGATTGGTGAACTTACGTTCTTCTTAGGACTTCAAGTTTATCAATCCCCCGTGGTATTTTTCTAAATCAGTCCAAATATGCTCTTGAGATTTTAAAGAAACATGGCATGACAAGTTGTGATACTTATAACACACCTATGTCTGCATCCTCCCCAAAGCTGGATGCTGATTTACATGGTACATCAGTTGACCCTACAAAATACCGTAGTATGATTGAGTCCCTCATGTATCTAACAGCCAGCAGACCAGATATAGTTTTTGTTGTATACCTATGCTCCCGTTATCAGTCACGACCAACTGAAAGACACCTCTATGAGGTTAAAAGAATCCTTCGATACATAAAGGTGTCCTCTTTGAGTGCAATTCTCGATCAAAGCCGCACCATTTTCAATTTATTATTATTTTTTTAACGTTAGCAATAACTTGAAGAATTAAGAACCTATTAATAATCAACAAACAAGCCTTATTAAGTTTTCAACGATATACATAAATAATAAATAATGATAAATTACACCGCCAAAGATTAAAACTTAAAAATACTACATTAAACAAGTTTCTAAAATCACTATTTTGCCATCTTACAAAGATAAAAAAAAAAACTAAGAATATTAGAGTAATTTTTTTTTTATTACGTAAATAATAACAAAATATTATATAGGTATAGATATATGTTGGTCCCTTTACACGCTTAGAGTTAACTAGAAAGTTAATCTATTTGTGTTTATGACTAATACAATGTTATGATTAATTCTAACAGTTATAAAACGTGAATATAAAAAACTCAAGGTAATTTTCAACGTTTAAATTCTTATTAGAAATGAATCAAAGAATCTATACCCAAGTGTTTTGCGGAACAAACACTTGGGATTGAATAGACAAGGTATGGTGGTGTCTCCTATCTAAACTCAAGTTTTGCTTGAGTGGTAACAATGCGACCTCACTAAGCTATCTCAGGGATGCGTTACTCTTTGTAGGAGAGAAGTTGTTTTGCAAAAGTCTAAGCTTTAATTGTACAAAACACACTCAACTTCTCTCCTTCTCAATCTATTTATACACAAGTAATCTGAGTAAAAGTAATTAAAATATTACAAGTTGTTGAGCAAGTTGTTGAGCAAGCGTGTCTGACAATTACAACAGTAATTGTCATTTCCAAGAACCAATAGAAATGGCTTATTAAGTCTTTAGAAGTGGTTGGTCTGACACTCCAAGACTTTAAGCCGTCTTAGGAAGGATTTCTTCCTGACAAGGTAAGATTTGATCTTATCTTAAATCCTTCCTAGATATTTCTGCCTTTCTTCTCAAGCACTTAGTTCTTCAGGACACGCTTCTCAGTTATCATTCATAATTACTTCATTGTTGTTGAGGAGACTAGGGTTCAGTGAGTTCTTGTCCAACACTCAATGAACCATCATCTTCTTCTTTGGCTTAAGTGCTACTTCAGGGAGTACCGCCTTCCTGTGTAGTGAATCCTTCTTCATGAATTCGCCTTAAGCATCCTGAAGATGACTCACTGAGAGGCTGTTCTCTCAGTGACTTGAATTGTTCTCGGTTTAAGTTAACACTTAGTTAATTTGTTTCCAAATCATGTTTTAAGTATTCTTGGGTTTTTCATGACCCAACAATCTCCCCCTATTTGGATATAAATGATTCCTACGTGTTTTGATCAGTTATGAGTGAGCTAATGACTTCTACTCATACTGAATGTACTAGAATGTAAATAAGGACACTGAAATAATAAAAACATCATCTTATTGATATCATTTACAAGTCCTAACAAGCTAAGTACAAAAAGGGATAGTGGGGGTATTCAGGCAGGTCTATCAGTTCAACTTAATACCAAGGGCTTCAAGCTTGGGCTTCTTTGACTGCAGCTCTTGTTGGTCAGGATGCTCATTGATTTTTCTTTTCAGATCTTGACAAAACTTCACATTTTCAGGACTCTTGAGTGGAGATGCAATCATAAGAAAGCCAAGCATAGCTTTGATCCATGAAAAATCAATATCACTCCACCTTTGGAAGGCTTTGTCTCCGAACTCATCAATGAAGAACAAACCTCTTTCAGATTGTTCAATGACCATATTGTTCCTGAAAGGAACACCTTCAGGGAGAGCCCTATTGCAGTCAAGACCAGAAATCTTGATCTCAGGCTCAGCTTCAATCTTCTTTCTTTTTCTTGAAGAAGACTGAGAGGGAGCTGGTTGTGCTGAATCAGGAAGAAGAGATGGAGTGCCAAGTTCCTGAGGTGCAGCTGCCAATCTTTCGTACCTCAGACTCAAGGACTTCAACAGGCTAGGGACCACAACATTTGATTTCTTTGCTATTAATGGACCCAACTCATCCAATTCTGTGATCCCAAAGTCAGCGAATCTGAAGGGGGTATGAACATCAAAGTTTCTCATGTCAGCCCCTCTGTAGACAGTTACACTGGCAGGATTGGTGTTTCGATGAATATGAACATCAGTGATTGGTTCTGGCTTCAACCTGTTTGTCATATACCACTGATATTTCTTAATCCTGTTCTGCCTGATCTCTTCAGCCCTTTTATTCCTTTCCTCCCTTTTCTTCCTGAGATTGATCATCTCCTCAGTCTGAGCTTTTACAAAGGTCATACCACCCTCTCTTCCTGAGAGATCCTTAGCCTCAAGACCAATCTTCTCAGCTTCTTCATGAATAACCTTAATAATAGCAGGCTTGCTCACCTTTTCTCCCTCCTTTAACTTCTTCTTTGCTTCCTCTTCCTCTAGGTAAGCACTGAGTTCATCAGCTGAGAAGTGGTGAAGAACTCCATCAATGTCATACGGGATCCTGGGTGGTGATTCAGGATCCTTTGCTACCGTGATTGGTGCAGGTTGAGGCTCAGGTTCAGTGAGGATGCCTTTGCCTTTATCTTGATGGGTGGAAGAAGCTTCAGGAATCTCCCCCTCAGTGTGAGAAGGAGGAGAAGGAGGTTGTTGGCTTGTTGAAACTTCAGGGACTCCAGTGTCTTTCTCCCCCTCAACTGTTGCTTGAGCCATGGTGATAGCAAGAGTTGGAGTCACTGGAGCAGCAGGACCCTTGAAAGCCTGATAGATCTCAGTCATCATTGATTTGATGTCCGAGGTGTCTTTCTGAAGAGTTGAGATCTGATCCGCCAGAGATGCCTGACATCCTTGACCCAAGAGACCATGCCAAGGATGTTGAAGATTGTGCCCAAGTACCCAGATGTTTTTCCTGAAGACCCAAGGAAGTCCTGATTGAGTCCAATGAAGAGTTAAGACCCTGAATATTAGAATCCTTCAGTAAGCTGAGAAGATCACTGAATTCAGCTGAGTGCTTCTGATAAGTCTCAGCAGCCTGAAGGACCTTCTTGTTGAGTTCGGGGTCATCCTTGACAGCTGTTTGAATAGTTCCAAGGCTTTTGGTGATGCCTTCAAGAGCAAGATTGGACTTCCTGAGATGAAGATCAATAGCTGTCAGGGAGTGATTGGTGTCAGAATGCATTTCGTTCACATCATCATGATAACTTTCAACATCTGCCTTCAGGTTGGCATAGTGAACAGCAGCTTCAGTGTGATGATCAAACATCTCTTCAGAGAGACCATGTAAAGAGCTCTATTGGTCTTGAGCAGGAACTTGACCAATTTTCTTTCAGTGAGGGGAAGAGAGTCATCATACTTTTTGAGGATGTCCCCAGTATCAGAAGAATCAGAAGATTGAGAACCTGACTCTTCACTTTGGCGTGGAGATGACTGAGGAGATTGTTCAGGTTGTTCGGGTTGTACATCAGTCTCCATATCCTCACCTGCCTCAAAAATTTCCTCTTCACTCTCTTCCCTGAGCTCTTCATCAGACTCAATAAAAGCCTGAAAGTCCCCCATGGACTCAATACCCAAAAATTCAACCGGCTCCTCTTTATAAAAAGACTCACCTTTGGTTTGGTCAGGTCCTGACCCCGTTGTCATAATAACTGAGTGGGTTTGCTCAGCCTGACTAGCCATAATAACTGGGGTAACACCAGCCTGGCTTTTGGGGGCAGTTCCTGAGAGGATTGGACCGCCTGAGGGGTTTATGGGTTCCGTATCAGCGGGTTGTTTCTTTCCCTCTGAGTCTTTGTCCCCCTTAGCACCTTCAACCACTGATGGGTGTTTTTCAGTGGTATCACTAGGTACTGATTGTGAAAGTTGGTGGACCCCCTTCCCATCAGGATTGTGCTGTCCTTTTGGGGATTTAGGGTCCTTTTCTCCCTGAGATCCTGAGGGTGATTGCTCAGGAATGTTAGCGGGATGTGAATGTTTGTGGGTCACCTTCTCAGTAAGGTAGTGCTGCCTTACCGAGGATTTAGAACCCTTTCCTCCCTTGGGAACTGATTGTTTTTTGACAGTTCCTTCATCGGGATGTGAGGGGGTGTAGGTCCTCTTCCCAGTAGGGTGGTGCTGCCCTACCGAGGATTTAGGACCCTTTCCTCCCTTGGGCACTGATTGTGATTTATCAGTACCTTCATCGGGATGTGAGGGGGGAATGCTTCCTGATCCCTCTGACTTGTGTATGTCAGTTGAACCATGTGGAATGGGTGTGCCCGAGGTCACTGAGGATGATTGCTCAGTGACCTCCGTTGGCCTTTGTTTTGAGGTCAAGAGGGTCCTAGAAATGGGTGTCTCAGAGGTCTCGGCCTTTTTCAACCTCTTTTTAAGGTTTAGTTGGTTTTGAGGATCAGTCTCAGTGGCGAGTGGCTTGGGTCTAACCACCTGGCTGGACTGACCCTTCTTTGTCTTTTTCACCTTTTTGGTCGGTGAAGGAACTGGTGAGACAACGTCGTTACCCTGAATGACTGATTGCATGTATTCAGTCAGGGCAATATGTGTAACATCACTGATGCTACTAGTGAAGTTTGACATGTGCAGGACATCAGGCTTCGTACCTACTGCATCAGGCCTCACATAGTCAGAACCAAGTAGGTCCTGAAGCACACAGGAAACAAATCTAGGGTAGGACATATGCCTTTGCCTTTATCTTGATGGAGGGAAGAAGCTTCAGGAATCTCCCCTCAGTGTGAGAAGGAGGAGAAGGAGGTTGTTGGCTTTCTGATGTAAATTTTTGTACCCTCAAAGAGACTGAACAACATCAATTGTTGTGATGAGTTTAATTGTTCCGTAGAGGATTTATTTCCACCCAGGACCTGAATGACAAATGTCATCAGTATCCTCCAAATAGGATGGAACTATGTTTTGACTACTGGAGCCTTCTCCAATAAGCCTCCCGCAGACGTTGTAGGACGTCTGGGGTCATGGGGTGCTAGAAAGATCAGTTCATTCTTTATGTCCTGATCAGTAGGGTTGGGTGAAAACGCTTCAGCAAAGTCAAGGCCTGTGGCTTTGATGAAGGTTGAGTAGTCAAAGGAGAGGGTTCTGCTCCCATTCATCATCGTGAAGGTGATGATTGACTCTTTGGTGTCTTTGGGGCTGGTAGCCACAGCCGTGCACCAGAATTCCCTCAAATAGTCATGGTAGATGACTGAGGGGGTGTGGGTGAAAGCCTTTGCAAGAAAACAATTACGAAGAAATTTCATAACGTTCTTGTAGGCTGGGTAGTTTTGTGGATAAGAGAAATTTCCTACCACATTGTTCTTTGTTAGGTCAACGTCCCCACTGAGGAATTCCACATTAGGGGCGTATCCTATAGCTCTAGAAGAAGCCATTGTGGGTAAGTCTGGGTTTAACTAAGGTTTCTGGGTTTCTAAAGCTTAAGAATACACACACAATTTGTTTTTGAGAATTAAAATGGCAGAGTTTTGCTTAAGTTCTATAAAAATGTGTGTGTGTTTCTTTTGGTTGGGTTATTTATAGGGAAGTGGAGATGGGGGGTGTTTTAGACATTTGAGCGTTCTTAATTTATTCAAAAAGAATTATTGGAAATTGTTTTGAATAATATGTTTTGGGATCCGCATTTAATGCCAACACTCCACTTTCCTGGTTTGGCGCAACAGTCGAAGTGAACAGTTGAGCAGTTTTGCAAAAGTGCAATTTGCAGAGGTGAGTCATCACATATTTGTAATGTGATTGGAGAGGCATTTAATGCCAAGTGGGAATGTGGTGGCCCAGAGGTGGAAGCCAGAAAGGCAAAAAGAACAAATATTCTTGAATTAAATATGAGTTCAGTTACCAACCTCGGACATTTACTAACTAGATACTTAGAGCATTTAAGTCAGTATTTAATGTCTCTTTTCAGGGCCCTGAATGACCTTTCATTCAGTGATGGTTTTTCAGGGACTTGGGATTAGTCACTGATGATTCAGGAATATGGAATGATTCCTGAGCTACAAGGATTCAGGAACTTGGGTTTAGTTCCTGAACCCTAATGATTTCAGGAACTTGGATTTAGTTCCTGAGGTTGATGGTTCAGTAAGATGTTTTCACTGATGAACACATTGAGTCAGGGACCTGAGGTTTTAAGAATTATACTTCAGTTGGAAGGATTCAATCAGTGGACTGATTATCTATATCCAACATTCCTAATTCAGCTTTCAGCCTTGTGAAAGTTGGTTCATCCAAAGGTTTGGTGAAGATATCAGCTAACTGATATTCAGTAGGGATGATGTAACACCCCAACCCAGCAAGGGTAGAAGTATCACATTAATGGCTCCATATCAGATCAAACAAAACATACATTCAATAGTAATACAAAGATTCTCAAAGGTTACAAATGAAATACTGAATACACAAGGTTACAAGGGAAACAAAATCTAATTACTAAGTCTGCAAAAACAACTCCTTCTAATAGTCTCTACTTCAGAATAACTATCAAAGTCTTCTAAGTCCAAAAGTCTCTTCACTCATACCCAAAACCCGTCGTCCTGCTTATTACCTGCCGCACACGGAAAAGAAAACGTGCGGCTGAGCTTACAAAGCTCAGTGAACAGATACATAATAACAAGCAAAGATAACGAAACAGAAATATAATGAAGCAAAGGGGAATGTCATAAGGTATAATCAATGCAAGAAGAAATAGAAGATATATAGGATAGTCATCCACCACGAGCCCATACTCAAAGTCATATCTCAACATCATAATACTCAAAGTCAAGATCTCACAATCAGAGGGGATACCTCTCAGGCAACCAGATAATATGAGGGGTGTCCTCATGTATCAAAAGGGGTGGAGTGATCAGCTCCCATAAATGTGAAAGGCGTGTATAGCACACATGCACCAGTCACCTCAAAGTCATAGTTAAATCCACTAAACATACATGCCTAGGATTGCAATCCATACGCCCCCACTCAAAGTCATCTCAAAATCATAATCTCAGAATCATAATGGCCATATCATAATATAAAAGGGGACGGCGTGAGAAATCACTCCCCCACACAGGAGTCATGCCAGTGGTGCATCACAGACATGGCCAGGTTACCTTCCTGGCTAGGAAACAAAAAGGTGGCTCGGGTATCAAACTAAGAGTCAGGTCTCAAGGTCATGCAAACGGGTTCATCTCAAAGTCATATCAAAGCATATCTCAAGGTCATGTCAAAAGTGAATCTCAAAGTCATATGAAAAGGTTCATATCAAAAGGTTCATAGCAAAAAGGGTCATAGCAAAGGTTCATAGCTCAACATCGAAGCATAGGTGATAAGACACCCTTTCTTAAAAAGGGTAGAGTATCCGTACCTTATCCGATAGCAAAACAAACCAAAGGCAGATCACAAAACACCGGATTACTCCCGCTTCAGTGAATCTACATGAATTATAATTGTACTTATAAGTTTCATAGCTTTTTGATTTCATAGTTTCCTAATCATAAGGTTTCATTTTAGTTTTTCTCCATCTTAGGTAACTTTACACATTCAGTAACTTTAGTTATTATCATTCCTGTTTATCAACTTATTAAAGATGACCATGTTAGTAGGTTAAGGTTCATAATGCCTTTTTCATAAGTTCAAGGTTAAATATGACACGTTTCCATAAGTTAGGGTTTTTAATTGCAACATCCCAAAGTTAAGGGTCTTGAATGAAAATATTGCAAACTACTAATTTAAGTACATCATTTATTCAGAATCACATCTCCCGTCCTTTAAGTTTCATAGTTTACACATTACACCCTTGATTTACCAAAATCACAAAATAACCTTATAATTATACAAATTACACTTCAACCTTTATTATGTTCATAATTACACAACTAACCCTCATATTTACTAAATTACATATTATACTCTCAAATATAAGCGTGGCACGAATCAAACCCTCAAGTTTCATAAAATTACACATTTAGTCCCTTTAGTTTTTAAGGTAATCACAAAACACCTTTCAAACCCCTTTTATACTTTTCATCAGGTTCTAACAGTTTTCAACTTGAAGTTGTCAGGTTTTCTATAAATCTAAAATCATATAAGAACTCAGAAATAAATTCCCCAAAAATTCCCAGAGATACTTAAATGTCTTAAGTATTTTATCTAATTTTTCCAGATTTTATTAAGTAACATAGCTATGGATTAAAATTCACTTAAACCAACTCGTCCAGATTTCTGATTAATTTTGCTATACGAAAAGTTATTAATTAGAAACCTTTTAAGAAAAATTCACAAAAATCTACAAAAATTCCAGGAAGTAATAGACATCCTAAAGCTTACCCAGTTCAAAGGAAACCTCCTAATTCGACACGGTTTGGAAATTAAAATTCAAAAACCCGGACTGATTTTCCAGACTTACGAATTCGATTTGACACTTAATTTTCTAAAAATCAAAAAGTAACCTTCCAGGCCTCTAAAAATTACAAACTAAATTTTCCCAGGTATCCATTTCATTGAACTTAGTTTTAGACTCTTAAAACACCAAAATATATGTTCACATCATTTATTTACAGCCGGTTAAAGTCGAACAATTTTTCCAGGACAGCAGCAGTTTCCACAGATTCAAGCATAACCTAGGGTTTTCTCATTCTATTTCATTAGTTCTTGACACCAACGATTTTAAGTGAGTCCATAACACATTTAGGTCAATTAAAACAGGTCTTAAACACATTCAAGTCGAATTATTCCATCATATATATACATGGTTCGAATTATACATATAAGATTTTAGGGTTTTGATCATTATTTTATGTAGCCAAAATTCTTTCATGTGACATCAATTAGACCAAGAACAAGAATAATAACGACAAGGATTGAACAAGGAGAAGGGTACCATACCCTTGAAGATCACACGAAGAACAAGGATAACACAAGATCAAGAATACCACACGAACGGATTCCTTTCTTCTTCCTTCTTGGATCGTACAGCAGGAAACACAAGAAAACAGCATGGTTCGATTAGGTTTTTGGTCATAATTTCGTATGGATCGAGATTAGGAAGTGTTACATGATTACCTTAATACATAAACAAGATTAGAGACTCCTTTTTTTTGTGATGTTTAGATCGACAGCAGCAGTAGATCAAAGAGGAACAGCCGGGTTTTGTGAAAGAGGGATTAGGGTTTTGTTTTCCTTTCTTGAGATGCTCGGTTATAGAAAAAAAAAGGATGCCGAGTTTTTGATAAGCACAAATGAGGGTGTAATTGGATCATCATAATGGGCTAGTCATCTCTTCTTGTTTCTAACTCCTTTGGGCCGAAAGTTTTATGTTGGACACAATATATGGATCGATTAGTTAGGCTTATAGTGTAGGATCATTATTTTGTGATTTACTTATAACGTAATGTTGTTTTATTTGGGACTTAATTCGCTACATAACTTAGGATATAATCAAGTTAAGTTAAGTATCATTATGTTACTTAAATGATTTTCATAAGTGCTCACAAAATTTTAAAATTTGAGGGCATTTTTGTCCTTTCAGATTGTAATAATTTTTGGGGTTTTACAGATGAAGTGTAATTCAATGTCACCATTCATGAAATGATCCCTGATGAAATGATATCTGATATCAACGTGTTTTGTTCTCTGATGAAGAACAGGGTTGTTTGAGATTGCAATTGCACTTGTGTTATCACAAAAGATGGGTACCATCTTATACTGAATTCCATAGTCACTGAGTTGACTTTTCATCCAGAGTACATTTGCACAACAACTAGCTGCTGCAACATATTCAGCCTCAGCTGAGGACAAGGCAACTGATTGTTGCTTCTTAGCACTCCAACAGACTAGTTTCCCACCAAGTATTTGGCAAGAGCCTGAGGTGCTTTTTCTGTCCATGTTGCATCCAGCATAGTCAGAGTCTGAGTATCCTTTGAGATCAAGTCCTGAGCACTTTGGATAGTATAATCCAAGGTTTGGAGTGCCTTTCAGGTACCTGCATATCCTTTTCACAGCAGTGATGTAACACCCCAACCCAATAAGGGTAAAGATGTCACACTAATGGTTTCACATCAGATCAAACAAAGCATACATTTCAAATAATACAGAAATTCTCAAAGGTTACAAATGAAATTCTGAAATTTACATGGTTACAACGGAAAACAAAACTAAACACTAAGTCTGCAAAAGCAACTCCTTCTAATGGTCTCTACTTCAGAACACTATCAAAGTCTTCCAAATCCAAAAGTCTCTTCACTCATACCCAAATCCGTCATCCTGCTTATTACCTGCCGCACAGGAAAAGAAAACGTGCGGCTGAGCTTAAAAAGCTCAGTGAACAGATACATATAAAAAGCAAAGAATAACGAAACAGAAAATATAGTATGGGCAATGGGAATGTCATAAGGTATAAAAGAAATAAATGGATAATAAGAGAAGAGTAGGATAGTCGTCTACCACGAGCCCAGAAAACTCAAAGTCATAATCTCAACATCATAATCTCAAAGTCATAATCTCAACATCATGATCTCAAAGTCATAATCTCACAATCAGAGGGGATACCTCTTAGGCAACCAGATAATATGAGGGGTGTCCTCATGTATCATAATAGTGGAGTGATCAGCTCCCAGAAAATGTGAAAGGCGTGTATTGCACACAAGCACCAGTCACCTCAAAGTCATACTCAAAGTCATAGTTAAATCCACTAAACAAAAACATGCCTAGGATTGCAATCCATACGCCCCCAAACTCAAAGTCAATCTCAAAGTCAAGTAGCCATGGCAGATAATCATAAGAGGGACGGTGTGAGAAATCACTCCCCCACACAGGAGTCATGCCAGTGGTGCATCACAGACATGGCCAGGTTACCTTCCTGGCTAGGAAAGTACAAAAATGGCTCGGGTATCAAACTAAGAGTCATATCTCAAAATCATAGCACAAGGTCATATATCAAAAGGTGCATCTCAAAGTCATATCAAAGGTAATATCAAAGGTTCATTCAAAGGGAACATAGCAATGGCTTGGGAAATCTTAACTGAATCATAACTCAAAATCAATGTATAAGAACCCTTACTGAAAAAGGGCAGAGTATCTGTACCTTATGACGAAAGCACAAACAGAATATAAACACGGGATATGGGGATAGCTCAAAGTCTCTCCTTCTTCACACCTAAAGGAGTAGAAGGGAATTACAAATCATTCTTAATTAATTGCTTTTCCATTTTTAGGAACTTTCTATTTTTAGCAGGTTTCCATATTTAGTAAGTTTCCACTTTTAGAAAGTTTCCATTTTCAGAAAGTTTCCATTTTTAGTAATATGGAGTAACATAACTTAGTTAAATCATTATTATGGAAATAAGGTATCTTTTATCATATTTACACATTTGGTCCTTAAGATTTCACAATTTACACTTTACACCCCTTTATTACAAAAGTTACACTTTAAACCTTCAAATATTCATAATTACACATTAAACCCTCAATTTCCAAATTTTACACAATGTACACTTATTTTAACATGATATACGAATGTACCCTTAAATATTCATAATTTACACATCAAGTCCCTCAAGTTATCAAAGTTACATATTTAGCCCTTTAATTTACAATTTCAACCTTTAATTATTAATAATTACATATTAAGCCATTAAATTACTAAAATTACACATAACCCCCTGAATATATTTTATTACTCAAATCGACCTTAAGTTTCCAGAAATTACATTTTTAGTCCCTCCATTTAATTATTAAACAATTCAAATTATACTTTATTTAATTAACAAAATAAACCTTTTAAATACAAAATTAACACATGAGACCCTTATAAAATATTTTCTGTATTTTTACCCAGATCCAAGACACCTTAAAAAAATATCCCGTAGGTTTCATAATTTACAAAACACCCTCTTTACTTTTAAAAACACAAATCGTATACCTTTTATTTACACAAACTAAGCCCTAAATTCTCCCATCATATCCAATCATTGAAACATCCTTAAAAACACATTAAATGACCAGATCTAATCTAAGAAACCCTAACCCTAGCTTCCTCGATTTATTTTCCCTTTTATTCTTATTTTCCAAAAATCCGGTTTGTAAAATAATTAGCCACGACTTACATGGGCTTCAACAATTCGAATGGGCATTTTTCTGAGATCATATGATGCCTAAGGAACCCAGGAAAAATAAATTAGATACCCAGAAAATTCGTTTTCTATATATTAGAATTTACACCCTTTTTAAGGATTTAAATCCAAAACAATTAACACAAGTCTCCATAATTCGAATTAGCATTTTTCCCAGCTTATACCATGATCAAGTAACTCATAAAATTAGCAAGGAAACCCAGAAAAATCGTTTATCATGTTTTCCATAATTAATCCATTTTACACATTTTAAATCCATTCGACCACCTAAACCTTGCATGACTTGATTCCAACATTTTTCACAGATCATATATGATGTGAGGAACACAAGAAAAATGGAGAATGAATTTTACCATGATCGAACGAATTAAGATGAAATTGTTACCTTACGTGTGGAATAGAACAAGAAATTTGACACCTATCAAATCCGGCCACTATAATTCGAATGGCTATTTTTCTAGGCTTCCTTAGGACGTGCACATCACCAGAAAAATGAGCTTGAACCTCCAGAAAATCGTATGAGCAAGGAGAGGAATTATGGTGTGTTTTTGTTATTTTCGGTATAAATTTTAGGGTTTAAATGAGTTTGTTATACAAAAATGGGATAAGGCTGAATGAGTGGGGGCAATGGGCTATCATCAAACGTTTTCATAAAGCCAAGATCAATTTTTGATAGCCTTCCATATTTTCTTGCAATGTAAATGTGTTTATTCTAATTATAAACTTTAATAATAAAATTAATATGTATATAAAGTATCTTCGGTTCATAGAGGGTATTTTGGTCATTTTGTACCTTGCAAAAATGTCAAATGGAGTTGTCAAAATTATTTGGTACAATATCTTGTTCATTTCCAGAAGTTCGGGATTGATTCGGTACTTTATAAACCTTTTATTAAATTTTTAAATTCATAGGGGCATTTTTGTCTTTTGCCATGCTTTCAAATTTTTGGGTTTTACAACTCTTCCCTTCTAACAGAAAAATTTCGTCCTCGAAATTTGAAGTCGCAAAGTTAAACGAAATCGTAGAAAGTTGTAAACGATCAACAAAACATTCTCACGCCCGAGCAGGTTCTTCCAAACCAAGTATTTTCTCATGACTCAACCTTGCCGATCAAATAATTTCGATTTTCTCAAAAAGACATAACGCTCAGGATTCACATCAAAAGAATGATATATTAAGCGTAATGGATGATAAACGTATCTCATCAGAAGGGGTTCAGGGAAGATGTAGGACTGACGGATTTTCGTCCGTGGAATAGGAATAGTCAAATCAGATGAAAACGTATCGAATTGTAGCGAACATGGGAATAGTATATGGTTTCAACCTCTTCGGATTCTCAAATAGTCTCGTCTTCAGTATAACCTTTCATAGGTGTTCTCATAAACAAACAGGTTTTGCTCCTCAAAATCCAAAACCTCAATCACTCATAGCAGGTCATAATGAAACATAATCAACGGATGCGAAACGTACATATAGCAAAATGTAGGAGTACTTTTTAATAGTGACAGATCGAATCAATACTGATAGCAACAGACGGTAGAGAGTTCTACACAGAACCTAAGATTCTTATCGGGAGTACAAAGGTCAACAAACGCGTGTCAAGCATCCAAACGCATCCAGTCGTATAACGATGAAAGCAGATTAATATAGGTAGAATGAACCTAAAGTCTCACTAATTACGGATAATCCAACGGAGTTCCAATTCTTAACTTCTAAGGTACATCCCGAGATATCCTATGCCCATAACAAGTGCACGTTATATGATGTAAGTATTATCACGTTGGCCAGACGTCATAATACTGGCATCATATAAATATGCCCTCATGATGGTCATACTTTATCTCAAATCGTAATCAAAACCACTTATCTTAATCCACCTAGTATTTCTACAGTCTCAGAGGTCAACAAAACAATTGTCACAGTCAAGAGAGAAAACAAAACTATTCGCAAGAGTATCAAAATCCCAGATTGCCTAGCAGAAGTGAGGTACGCCGTCACCAGTATCATATCTTCCACAACTCGCCAAAATCTCTCAAACAAAGCTATCACCGAACATACGAAAAATAAACATGAACTGAAATGCTTCTAGGAAACTTAAATCATCAAGGATCTTATTAATCTTCAAGAACTTCGGCCTTCATAAAATCTAATCTTCCAAACATGAAGGGTCTGTTTCCCGATTTTGCTCATTCAACACCTCCAATCTCTTCAAGTCCTGTTAGTCTGTCTTCGTCTGTCCCTCAATCGGGAAATGAAACCAAGGTCGAAAACTTGTGTCTGGGTCGTCGAGCCTCCTGCAGTTCTTTTTGGAATGTGATGGAGCAACGTGGATTTCTGGCACGGTCTTTAAATCTCTCCATCATCCAGTCTGCTTCCGCTCTCAATTCATCTCAGTACAACTAAGATGAATAGGGAAGTGGGACTGCATGTCTTCATCAGCTCCAGGTTCGCCATCTTGACTAGAATTTCTTCTTCTGCATCGCCAACACTTCTGTCTTGTAAGGAATGTCTCCACTCTTCGGGGTAGTCTCCGTTGTCGTCAACTCCAGGTCAGGCAAGGAACACCGTTGTCTCAACCAACATCAATCTCTCAGAATACACAAATGATCCTCAAATCTCTAACAAGGTGCAAAATGATTTTTCATGTTCTTCCTCGTCTCCGAATGTACCATTAAGTCATACAATGACCATATGTCCAGTACTCATGAGAAATATCATCTATCAAATTCACCAAGATCGTCAGAGCTTTAGCTAATACTATTAGCGTCATTAACCGTCATGGCAGTCGTTTTCGAATACGGAAGGCGATTTCAAGAATAGTATCAATTCATCAGAAAGGAAACTTTGCGCTCTGAAATTAAACAAAACACATAATCGTTCCAGGGTGGAGGAATATTGGCTCCTACAGCAATACGGTTCAGCTCCCATACATATCTCTAGTCATCACTCATCTTTATCGCGAACAAAACTAAAACATGCCCAGAAGATACACTTAAGTAAACTCACTTCCTGGTCATCGGTTGCTGCTCTTCCCGGTTGCTCCAGTCAATTAGTATGATCCGAAAGACATCTTCTTTTAGTGACTAGAATCTCTCGGTATCATGTCAAATCTTACTTCATACTCTGGTGGAAAAACTTGACGGTCCAACAGGGATTATGTTCAAGAAGTTCAGGGTGCCAAATAACGTTCAATACAAGGTTCATGCTCAGAAAACTCAAGGTGCCAAAAGGCTTCTACGATGAGGTTCATTTATTGGTGTACGAAATGGTTTCTAAGATAACTTTATAACCGCAAACGTAACACACGAGTCTCCATAGTAATAGTGATGGCAAAGGGCTTAACAATCAGAAATCGTAGTAGGGAGTTCAAAATTGTTGCAAACGTTAAAGGTGAGACATAGAAGGGTAGTTGTCAATATTTGACTGATCATTCCACAATTTCCTTGTCAGAATAAAATCGAAGTTAACTACTCAAAGAAAAACGGTTCGCAAATCAAAGCTATATCCTTAGAAGTGAGGAAGAAAACATTCTTATACTCATGGTTACACACCACAAGACTTCTCATAAAGACAGAGATAGGTAAAACGAAATCAATAGTGTCGGAAACTTCATAGATACTTATCAAATAGCAAAACATATCCAGTACGTCATCGCCATAGAGGTTCTCGGAATGCCTGAAGAGGCGTCAAAGTGATTAACAAAAGAATCAGAGTGAAATGCGGGTCATTATCAAAAGGATTTACAAAAGGGATTTGAAGATAAGGATCAAATAGTGTCAGGTCATTATTATGAAATTCTCAATGCCTTCAAGATTTAATCAGGTTCCAAACTTAGGTGGTGCAAAGCATAAGTTTTCACTTTCCAGAAGTGGTATCAACAGGATCTAACCAAAAGCAAGGCACGAATCAGAGTGATACGGAAGCAATGATGCTTAAACAAATGCCTTATAGTCTACCCATTCCTCACCGGTCAAAACTTAGGTTCCTATGGGAAATCCTAAAGCAATCTTCAAGGTTGACTTACGAGTGCCTACAGGGAAAGCTTAGTGGTCCTAACTTACACAGGTCAAGGGTAAATGTATTACGAAATCGTAGCCTGTCGCTCTGATACCATAATTGTAACTGATGAACTCAAATAAGTACATTTTATTGCCATTCCCTCTTTCCTTCGGGAAGGGCTTAAAAGCGCCTTCATCATGTATGAGGATTGATACTTAATCATTTACTTTTGTAATTCTCAGGTAAAAACAAGCATTTGGTGAAACTTAGCGATTTTGGACTGATTATGGAGCATAACATGCAAGAAGTTAAGAGTCTACTGAAATGAAGAAGATCAAGACTAATCTGCTCCAGATGCGCCGCATCTCACTCATGACATGCGCCGCATCTCTATCAAGATATCACCAGATACGATCCAAGATACAAGAGGACATGCGCCGCATCTAATCATGGAGTTACGCCGCATCTTCTGGCGGTGTACGAATATTCCTGAATATTATAATCTTGGACCCCACGCGAAGTTAAGTACATGCGCCGCATCTACTTACTAGATACGCCGCATCTTCCTTCAGACAGAAACTATAAATACCCCAAGACCAGACGAATTTCGTACGGATTATAATATAACCTAAGTCCGAACAGAAGAACAAAAGGACGAATTCAGTCAAGGAGGCAGCACAAGACACACCCAAATCAAAGATACAAGAGCTGTAAGAAGGTGCTGCATGTGTTTAATTCATTAAGTAGTTTTGTTTTATTGTGTTAGCAAACTTTAATTCATCAGGATTGGTGGCTTGTGTAATGTGACAACGAAAGATTGCACTCCCTTTAATACTTGCTTTCCCATCAATTAAAGTTTATATGTTGATGTCTTTGGTTACTACTTATTAGTGCATTGATAACTTCTGTGTTTATTAGTGGCTTGCGGGCATTTGACTGCGGGACATATTGTGGCTCCCACGGTTATTACTAAATTGATCACTTAGGAATAACTTTTAGACATAAGTAATCATTAAGGGTTTACTCGCCGATAAGATTAGGACCAACGAGAAAGGGTTAACTACATACACTTCATATAAAGCTATCAATAAAACAAGTGACAATCTACTTAATCATAAGGACAGCCCTCTTATTGTCTCAAGTATTTATCTGTGTACGTGTGTGCTACTTGCTGATTCGTGCCTATTGGTTTATTTTATTATTTAATTGCAAGCAAACCGTGCCAGTCTCTCAGGCTGAAACCCCCTTGCGTTAGGATATTAAAATACTGATTAGAATAACGAGATAATACGTTCCACTCTTAGTGATCGACACTCTACTTACCATTATCTTCATACTGACCGGATACACTGCTCGTTAAGTGTGTGTGTTATTGATAAGTCGGCTAAATATAAATTTAAAACTTGAGTAGGTATTAAAACTGCTAAACCGCAACGACACATCACGCGCATCAGTAACACCCCAACCCAAAGTCATACTCAAAGTCATAGTTAAATCCACTAAACAAAAACATGCCTAGGATTGCAATCCATACGCCCCCAAACTCAAAGTCAATCTCAAAGTCAAGTAGCCATGGCAGATAATCATAAAAGGGACGGTGTGAGAAATCACTCCCCCACACAAGAGTCATGCCAGTGGTGCATCACAGACATGGCCAGGTTACCTTCCTGGCTAGGAAAGTACAAAAATGGCTCGGGTATCAAACTAAGAGTCATATCTCAAAATCATAGCACAAGGTCATATATCAAAAGGTGCATCTCAAAGTCATATCAAAGGTAATATCAAAGGTTCATTCAAAGGGAACATAGCAATGGCTTGGGAAATCTTAACTGAATCATAACTCAAAATCAATGTATAAGAACCCTTACTGAAAAAGGGCAGAGTATCTGTACCTTATGACGAAAGCACAAACAGAATATAAACACGGGATATGGGGATAGCTCAAAGTCTCTCCTTCTTCACACCTAAAGGAGTAGAAGGGAATTACAAATCATTCTTAATTAATTGCTTTTCCATTTTTAGTAACTTTCTATTTTTAGCAGGTTTCCATATTTAGTAAGTTTCCACTTTTAGAAAGTTTCCATTTTCAAAAAGTTTCCATTTTTAGTAATATGGAGTAACATAACTTAGTTAAATCATTATTATGGAAATAAGGTATCTTTTATCATATTTACACATTTGGTCCTTAAGATTTCACAATTTACACTTTACACCCCTTTATTACAAAAGTTACACTTTAAACCTTCAAATATTCATAATTACACATTAAACCCTCAATTTCCCAATTTTACACAATGTACACTTATTTTAACATGATATACGAATGTACCCTTAAATATTCATAATTTACATGGTATGTGCTTAAACACATACCTTTTCTTGACCAAATCCGGACCCAAATAGACCAAAAACCCGACCAAAATGCCAAATATATTGTGTTTTTGTGTGCAGGCACGGATATCGAAGAAAAGGACAAAAATCAAGCAAAGACCGGGAAACCGAGCACGAGATATGAAAGTATTATTTTTAGCCGATGCCGGGACACAATAAAGTTAAAGTCAACCCGAGGTCCTTCATATTTTCAGAAATTGTCAAATTCAGCCCTTGGGTCAACATTTGGAAAAAGGCAGAAAAGGTCCTTGAAATTTCAAACTTAACTACTTTGGTCCTTAAATATTTGATTAAACCAAAATCACCAAAACCTTAAACTATTAACTTTATACCCGGATTTAAATAAACTTACCCAAATAAAAACCTACCTAGCCCAACCCACCTCACTTTAATTACCCAACCCACCAATTAAACCAACCCAGCCCATTCACTTAAACCCAAAACCCGACCCACTAAAACACCCGGTCAAAGCTTTTAACTAAAAACTTCGGTCAAAACAAAAATAAAATCACACACACCAAAACACGCGCCCCTTTTCTCCCCTTTAACCCAGAAAACCACTATTTACCAAGAACCCTAATCCTTTTACCGTACCAATTTACCCAATTAAGGGTACAAGTGTCAAATCATTACATGTCAGAGGAGTCAGAGCTCAAAGAAGCACACGAATGGGACAGGTGGCAGTTGTTGATTGGACAAGACGCGTCATAATTTGATCAAACGGTGAAGATTGAAGGATTGAAGCTCAAGAAATGATCAAGGGTTGATAAGAGCTAATGATGCACTCGGATTGCCAAGCTGGCAGCTCCTAGTTCCTTCTCCTCTCGGCTATAAATAGGACTTCGATTCTCATGTAATAGAGTGAGTTAATTTTTTTAGTTAATGTTACTCTGCCATTTTTATTTCATGTTTTGTAAATCTTCAATTTCTATTGTAACCCTTTAAGTTTTATTAATGAAAACTTTGTTTTAGATTTACTTTGAATCTGTTTTTTTTCTTATTAAGTTGTGTATCTGAATTGAGTTTATTAAAGTTGTTATAAGTTGATTTTAATCATTTCCATCTTATTTCTGTTTTACTCTCATTCTGTTTAAATTTCCTTTGAAAATCCACAAATAGTTACAACAATATTAAAAAAATAAAATATATACAAAAAAATATTGAAAAACCAGCTTCAATAAGCTGATCTCTAAGGTTTATAAGTTCATATAAGCTTAAATAGCTTATAGTGAACTTTCATTTTGTTCAAATCTGTGTTGTCTCACAAAAATCAAAAAAGTCAACAAGTCAAAGAAGCTGATAAGCTGTGGTATTAAGCTATTCAGAAAGGAGCTTTGGGGTATAATATTGGCTTTCATAAGCCTGGGTAGTTTTAGTTGTCTGAGTTCATTGTCTACACAGCAGGATCTACTTGTGAGTTTTTCATAACTTTTTTAGCTTATTGATTGCTTACTTTTATTCAGCTTTTATTATTGCTTTTTGTCAGTTATTTCTGCTTTAGTAGCTTATGTGATTATAGGGTAGTTATAGCTTGAGGATTTAGAGTAATTTGGGTAAAATAGCTTTGATAAGGTGTGTTTTGGATAGTTTGATTTAAGACCTTAGGCTTTTTAAAGTTACTTTTGCAATATACTTAGTAGTATATCTAGAGTGATTGAGGATTAATCTGCTTGCATCAGTAGAGTTTTAAAGTTGAGATTCATTTGGAATTTTTCTTGAACGTTAGGTAATATTGCTAGTCAAATCTGTCCCTAATAAGCTCAGCAATAAGCTGAGCTTAGATTGAGGTGTTTTGTTGATTTCTCTAGTAGTTTATAAGTGTTTCATTAGCTAGGATAAATTAGAGTAGCATTGCACCACTTTTGCGCCCAAAAATCCCATTTTCTGCTGTCAAGTCTGCTGTGCAGACTCAGTTTGTACCTGCTGATCTGGGCTTAATTCTGGCTTAACCAGATAAGCTCAGACCTTGGAATTTGGTTTTCAAATAGTTCAAATAGGTGTCTAGTGGTACAACATCTGGTACTCAGAGTTTGAGCTTATTAAATAGCTTATTGTGAGCTTGCAAATTCCATCAATCAGACCTGTGTTCATAGATAGTTTTAAACTAAGTCCATAAGCACTTTTCAAGGATAGATTTCAATAAGCAAATGATAATGAAATTTGGATTTTAAAGTGATTTTGGATAGCTAGTAGTTCTGAGAGACTTTTGCCCCCTTAAGCTTTAATCTCTCAGCTTTTTATGACTGCTTATTTGGGCTGAGAACTTGGATACTTAGCCTTCATTTCTGTCTCAAAATTGTTGATGCTTATCTGATTTTTTTTTTGCTTAAAGCTTGTTCTTCTTTGGTCATTTTAAATTGTTCTGAGCTTATATTAGTTTGTTGAATCATATCTGAGCTTTCTGGAATGTTTGGTTAGATATAGCTTATTTTTTAGCTTATTTCTCAATTGCTTATTCTCTGTTTTAGCTTATTTAGACATAATCAGCTTTTGAAATTATTTTTCTTAAATTTCTTATTAAAAATTAAAATTACCCAAAAATTTTCAGATTTTATTAATTAGTTTTACTATTTTTAAATCATTTAAATAGTTTAATTAGATTTTAATTCATAAAAAATTATTAAAAAGTCAAAAAAATATTTTTCTTTTTCCAAAAATTTTCTTTTATCAGATTTTATATAGGAAAATTATTTTCATATTTTTAGGTTTTAAATTTCACAAAATCATTTTTATTTACGTTTTATAATTCGTCGCGTAACGTTTTTAAATTCAAATTTTCGTTTTAAAGTTCGTATGCTTAGTTTAATTGTTTCATTAGCTTAATAAGTTGATTTTATTTCATATTTTATTGTTCGTAGTATAAAATCACAAATCAATCACTCTTTTTCACTCATTCACCACACGTATTCGACACGTTAACGACAACTCGATATTCGACCTTCGTTGGGAAACGACCCGGGGAAAACGCATACGTTGAGTTTTACCCTTGGAAAAATAACATACTAAAAACGACAAATAAAAAAATGGCGCCGCTGCCGGGGAAGGCTTGAAAAGAGTTGGAGTTTCGCCATAAGAATCGTGTTTTGAAGACCCTTCCTCGGAAGTTAATTGATTTTGAAAAATAAAATTACAAAAATATAATAATTAAAAAAAAAACACTTTTCCTAAAGTGTTTTCACCATTAATAAACATCCTCGGTCTTCCGTTGAAGGAGGGCGGTTGTAAACCATTCCGTAATAAACAACAAAAGAGATCGGAAAATTAAACGTTTCTTGGATTATTTCTTTACTACAACCTATACACGGGGTTTAAGGAGGTCTTGACATTAAATTGCAGACCGAAGAGAGATCCATTCTTCTCTCCCGCCACGCTGCGCGTAGTTTTGAAAGAAACGAGTACGGTTGATTAACGATCACCAAAAAGAAAATAAATCTAATTTTTCTTATAAAAATAAAAATCCCAAAATATTTTATTTTCAAATTTAGTTTTCCTTTTTGATTTTGTGTTTGTTTTTGGTGTATGCACACCCGATCTTCTACTTCTCACCCTCTTCTTTCACCACTATCAAATCCCGAGAGGATTATTCGTCACAATCACCGTGTTCATTTCTCAACCGTTGAGGAAATGGCCGATGAACCACACAATCAACCCCCGCCGGTGGGTGGTGATAATCACATGCCAGCTCCCGATCTCCGAACGATGGAGGAGCTGTGCCAACCCACAATGCACGGACGTGGTGGCTCGATTGCCCCCGTCAATATTCAAGCCGCCGATTTTGGACTTAAGCACCACATGATTCAACAAGTCCAAAACTCGTGCCAATTCCATGGCTTGCCGGGTGATGATGCGAACAAGCATCTTGATAAATTCATAACCGTCACCCAAAGTATGAAACAACATGGGGTCTCCGATGACGCCCTCCGGCTATATCTCTTTCCTTATTCATTGACGCATCATGCCACCGCATGGTTTGATCGTCTTCCCAAGAACTCCATTCGTAGTTTCGATGAAATGGTTACGAAGTTCTTGGCGAAATATTTCCCACCGTCGATGGTGACGAAATTAAGGAATGAGATTAGCAATTTCCGTCAGCTTCCCGATGAATCATTGTTTGAGGCATGGGAACGCTACAAGTTATCGATTGATCGGTGTCCGAACCACAATATGTTATTGGTCACTATTATAGATACCTTCTATAACGGTTTGACATTACGACACCGTGATACGATTAATGCTGCTGCCGGTGGTACGTTTATGAAACGTCGACCCGAAGAGTACTATGATCTTATTGAAAACATGACCGCCCACCATAATTTTTGGGATTCCTCTGCCGAGAGGAATGAGTCAACAAGATCTAGCACTGATTCTTCTACTTCCGAGATAGCCGCTCTTTCTAAACAAATGAATGATTTGTCTACGGCTATCTTGAGAATTCATCAAAATCAGACTATGAATCAAAACAACAACAATCAAGTGAATGTTGTTAACCATAGTTGTGAGACATGTGGTGGTCCTCACCAATATTTCGAGTGCCCAGCCTCCGGTGGCTACACTCAAGAGAATGTGTATGCTGCTTCTGGAAATTTCAATCAAGGTGGTAACGGTTACCAACCCCAAGGTGACCGTAATTTGCTCAGCTACCGTTCTAACAATTTTCTCGGACCACCCGGTTTCCCACCAAATCAAAATCAGCAAGTGCAAAACCGTAATGTTCCAAATAATCAAAATCAAAATCGGGGCAATCAAGTTTATCAAAACCAAGGGAATTATAACCAAGCCCCGAATCAAGGAAATTTTCAAAATAACCAAGGTTTTGTTCAAAACAACCGAGGGCCAAATCTTCCAAACAATCAAAATCAAGGATTTGTGCCAAACCCATCGCCCTCGGATGAGTTATTAAAACAATTCATTCTTCAAAACCAACAACAACAAAAGAAACAAGAGGAAATGAATAGAATGATGCTTAATCAGATAACCGAATTGAACAAACGTTTAAATGATCGACCCTCGGGTTCGGGTACTACTACTCTTCCAAGCAACACGATCGCCAACCCGAGGGGCGATGCTAAGGCGATCACGACTAGGAGCGGTGTTTCATATGATGGACCCACGGCTCCGACTACCGATTCTTCTCTACCTCCCAAGGTAGTCGTCCGTGAGACCGAGGTGACCAAGGACATGGAACCTCCTACTAACAACGGAGGAACCAAAGACGTCCAACCTCCGGTCATCCAGCCATCTGAACCGAAAAATGTTGAACCAAAAGAAAAAGCTCCCGTTAAGACCAATCTTCCGTATCCTTCGAGATTGAGTGATCAAAAGCTCCGTGACAAAGCTTCGAGTCAAATGGAAAAATTCTTTCAAATATTCCAAGAATTACATTTTGATATAAGCTTCGCGGATGCTTTGATCTTGATGCCTAAATTCACTTCCACACTCAAAAGTTTGTTGAGCAATAAAGAAAAATTATTTGAAATGACAAAAACTCCAGTGAACGAAAACTGCTCCGCGGCAATTCTCAAAAAGCTTCCGGAAAAGCTTGGAGATCCCGGAAAATTTCTCATACCATGTGAATTTCTGGGAAAGGTTGAATGTCACGCCTTGGCCGATCTTGGTGCGAGCATCAACCTAATGCCGTTATCCATCTGGAAGAAATTGTCTCTACCCGATCTCACCCCCACTTGCATGACCCTCGAGCTTGCGGATCGGTCCATCACCCTTCCTAAAGGTGTAGCCGAGGATGTCTTTGTAAAGGTGGGGCAGTTCCATTTTCCTGCAGACTTTGTGGTAGTTGATTTCGAAGCCGACCCCCGGGTTCCTCTTATTCTCGGAAGATCATTCTTGAGGACCGGGAGGGCTCTGATCGACGTTTATGGTGAAGAAATTACTTTGCGGGTCGATAAAGAAAAAGTCACGTTCAATATTAATCCGAACTCGAAACCTCAAACCGACAAATGCAATGTCGCTACGGTTGATCAAAAGTCCGATCCCGTTATTGCTCCTAAAAGAATTGATCCAAACCTCTCAAGATTCACGGTCAAGAGCATGTCAGAAAAACGTGCTGAGCTCAAGGCTATGAAAATCAATCCTGGATCGACCAAATGGTTTGAGTGTTGTGCCGCAAATGCTAAGAGTGTTCTTGACGACGATGATGAAGACGAATCGGAGACTACAACGGAAGCGGTGGAAATTGCTAGCTCTAAGAGCACACCACTTGTCCCACCTCCAGAACAAGTTTATCACATCGAGATTCTTAATTCCGACTCTTCCCATCCTTCTCCTCCGATTGAGGGAAGTGTGATCTTGCGGGAAGAGCTCGAGGTGTTCTTCAAAGATGAATCAATTTCACCGGAAATTGATGATTCTTGTCTTAATCCGGAGGGAGATATTCTTTTTGAAAAATTATTAGACCAAGAGCCATCTCTTTTTCTCCCTCCGAAGGAAGTTGAAATCAATCTATCAAAGAAATTTGATGACCTTGTTCCCGAAACTTTCAAAACAACTATCACCAACCCTCTATTTGAGTTCGAATCGGGGTTTACTTTGATTTCGGATAATCTAATCTTTGATAGTCAGATGGAGGAAAGTGATGAGTCTGTGACGGAACCTGAGCTCACAAATCATCATATGATTGATTCTCTTCATGAGGAGTTCTCCGGTGAACTCACTCATTGCATATCTCCTTCGGAATACGATCAATTCTATTTTGATCCGGAGGAAGATTCTAGTCTGGGGGGAGGCATACCTTCTCATGAAGATTTCATCCCAACCCTCCCGCCCGAGACTTTTGACAAAAATTTTGCTGATGATGAAGAGCTTATTATGATCATCCTCAACATCTTTATGCTCTTCATCACTTATGTTGTGCCTTCTCCCATCCTTCACTCCTTCGGGAGTGAGGATATTACCTTTGACCCCGGTATTACCACTTCTTGTTATTCTTTCTAAAAAATACCGCGGGTATCTCATCGGAGTGGAACTTTCGTATGCTTCAATGTTTATCCAAACATCTTGAACGAAAGTTCGATGGAGATTATTTCTTCCACATGCTCCCCCAAGGACAAATAAATTCGGGGTCGAGTCAAGCTCATGTGACTCGGTTACCAAAAACAAGCGCTTCGTGGGAGGCACCCCATGCTTATCTATCTATCTTCTTATCTTATTTCTAATAAAACGTGAGGAGGGATCCCCTCTTCCGTATCTTGTGTTTCGTGTTTTCTGTGATATGTCCAGGAATGCCCGATGATGAAGACTCTCGTGCTCGTAGTTTCCTTCACGCTACTCGAGTTTCATCATTCGTTGCTTATCCAATATCCTAAAATCTTATCGTTTTGCATCTATCTTTTGGCATAATTAATAAACGGCCTTAGATTTATGTAGGAGAACCCTTACCTTTAAGACATTGAGGACAATGTCTCGTTTTAGTCTGGCGGGGTAATCTTGCGATTTGATTTTTGCCTTGCATTTTTGCCGTTTTCTCATGCAACCCCGTTTTTCCTCCAAAATTGAAAAAATCCAAAAAAATGAGAAAAATTTAAAAATTTTTGTGCAAAAATATAATAAATTTTGACATTTTTGTTGATTTTCCGCTGGAGAGAGTAGGAATAAATTTCTGACTTGATCGGGCGTGTTGAGCCCTAGCTTGTCCCCTTAACCGTTTATAATCTATAAGCTCATGCTAGTCTTTTACACAAGGAGCTAGAAAAAGCGAATTATTTTTAAGAGTTTGCAAGTTCCCGTATTTGACTTTATATATGCATGGCTTGATTATTTGGCTAAGCATTCGCGGATCTTATTATTTAAGATTTTAAATTTGCGAAGAACGAGAAATGATAGAGTTGTTTGTAAGTTAGATTGCTAAACGTGGAGTAGTTGGATCTCTTTAAAGCTCATCGAAGTTATTTGTGGCTTTTTGTTCCCATAAGCTTGTTTCACCTTAAAAATAGAAATCTAGGAATAATTAAAGCTATTTTAGTTTTGGCGATAATTAGTTTTTATTTCTTCCTTAAGAGGATCCTTGCTTATGAAAGTTGGGTACACATCAAGGTACTGCCAGTGTTACGGTGTAATAGACTATTCCATCTTGCCGGCTCGCAACCGATGTTGGGATTGTTATAAAAGCCGTAGGACTCGGGATTTGGCAAAATATATAATGAATAATGAATATTAATAATAATCCAAAGCCATAAAAAGTTTTCTGCATCTTGCCGGTTCGCAGCCGATGTTGTAGACTTCTAATAAAGGCAGAGGAAAAATTCCAAGGTCATAATAGACTATCACATCTTGCCGGTTCGCAGCCGATGTTGTGATTGTTATAAAGGGCCAAGGATTAATAATATGTGCTTAATAATGTTAATAATGCCAAATTTCGACTCCGAGGTGTCCTAATAAAGGCTTCCGTCTCTGGACTCGTAGATGAGTTGTTTCGGTCGCAAATAAAAGGGATATCCTCAAAAATCGTGTTAAATCAGAGACCTTGATGTGGACCTTATTTTTGTATGCAACGGTTTTCGAGGGAAGGTTTGAAACTACTTAGCGTCTAAACTAGGTATCTTTATCGGAATAAAAATTATCGAAACGAGAATTTGAAGAAATTCATTTCTCACCAAAAATAAAATAAATAGAGGAAAATAGGAATTTGGGAACAAGGAGTCCACAATTAGCTTTCTGAGTAGTGTCAGCAATCTAACTTGTAAAAAACAATGATTTCGTTTTTAAGCTTAGTTTGGGGACTCGTGAAAAATCAGGAACGACGAATTTTATCCGTATGGTCACTTCTTTATGAGTCGTGTTTCCTGCTCAAAGACCCTAAAAGTTATCGAAAGATAATGATTGTCAACAAAAGCCGTCACATGAATAATAAGAAAAATACAAAAATAGAATAAAAGGAAAATCGGGGAGTTTTTAGAACTTAAGATTTCTTGATCTCTTTTGAAAATTTTGCTACTTCTCAAAGTTAGTAAAAAGAGATTGGAAATTTTCGGTTTTGAAAACGTGTTTTTATAACATTGCATGAGGACATTGCAATAGCTTAGTCTGGGGGAATTTGGTATGTGCTTAAACACATACCATTTCTTGACCAAAACCGGACCCAAATAGACCAAAAACCCGACCAAAATGCCAAATATATTGTGTTTTTGTGTGCAGGCACGGATATCAAAGAAAAGGACAAAAATCAAGCAAAGACCGGGAAACCGAGCACGAGATATGGAAGTATTATTTTTAGCCGATGCCGGGACACAATAAAGTCAAAGTCAACCCGAGGTCCTTCATATTTTCAGAAATTGTCAAATTCAGCCCTTGGATCAACATCTGGAAAAAGGCAAAAAAGGTCCTTGAAATTTCAAACTTAACTACTTTGGTCCTTAAATATTTGATTAAACCAAAATCACCAAAACCTTAAACTATTAACTTTATACCCGGATTTAAATAAACTTACCCAAATAAAAACCTACCTAGCCCAACCCACCTCACTTTAATTACCCAACCCACCAATTATACCAACCCAACCCATTCACTTAAACCCTCTACCCGACCCACTAAAACACCCGGTCAAAGCTTTTAACAAAAAACTTCGGTCAAAACAAAAATAAAATCACACACACCAAAACACGCGCCCCTTTTCTCCCCTTTAACCCAGAAAACCACTATTTACCAAGAACCCTAATCCTTTTACCGTACCAATTTACCCAATTAAGGGTACAAGTGTCAAATCATTACATGTCAGAGGAGTCAGAGCTCAAAGAAGCACACGAATGGGACAGGTGGCAGTTGTTGATTGGACAAGACGCGTCATAATTTGATCAAACGGTGAAGATTGAAGGATTGAAGCTCAAGAAATGATCAAGGGTTGATAAGAGCTAATGATGCACTCGGATTGCCAAGCTGGCAGCTCCTAGATCCTTCTCCTCTCGGCTATAAATAGGACTTCGATTCTCATGTAATAGAGTGAGTTAATTTTTTTAGTTAATGTTACTCTGCCATTTTTATTTCATGTTTTGTAAATCTTCAATTTCTATTGTAACCCTTTAAGTTTTATTAATGAAAACTTTGTTTTAGATTTACTTTGAATCTGTTTTTTTTCTTATTAAGTTGTGTATCTGAATTGAGTTTATTAAAGTTGTTATAAGTTGATTTTAATCATTTCCATCTTATTTCTGTTTTACTCTCATTCTGTTTAAATTTCCTTTGAAAATCCACAAATAGTTACAACAATATTAAAAAAATAAAATATATACAAAAAAATATTGAAAAACCAGCTTCAATAAGCTGATCTCTAAGGTTTATAAGTTCATATAAGCTTAAATAGCTTATAGTGAACTTTCATTTTGTTCAAATCTGTGTTGTCTCACAAAAATCAAAAAAAGTCAACAAGTCAAAGAAGCTGATAAGCTGTGGTATTAAGCTGTTCAGAAAGGAGCTTTGGGGTATAATATTGGCTTTCATAAGCCTGGGTAGTTTTAGTTGTCTGAGTTCATTGTCTACACAGCAGGATCTACTTGTGAGTTTTTCATAACTTTTTTAGCTTATTGATTGCTTACTTTTATTCAGCTTTTATTATTGCTTTTTGTCAGTTATTTCTGCTTTAGTAGCTTATGTGATTATAGGGTAGTTATAGCTTGAGGATTTAGAGTAATTTGGGTAAAATAGCTTTGATAAGGTGTGTTTTGGATAGTTTGATTTAAGACCTTAGGCTTTTTAAAGTTACTTTTGCAATATACTTAGTAGTATATCTAGAGTGATTGAGGATTAATCTGCTTGCATCAGTAGAGTTTTAAAGTTGAGATTCATTTGGAATTTTTCTTGAACGTTAGGTAATATTGCTAGTCAAATCTGTCCCTAATAAGCTCAGCAATAAGCTGAGCTTAGATTGAGGTGTTTTGTTGATTTCTCTAGTAGTTTATAAGTGTTTCATTAGCTAGGATAAATTAGAGTAGCATTGCACCACTTTTGCTCCCAAAAATCCCATTTTCTGCTGTCAAGTCTGCTGTGCAGACTCAGTTTGTACCTGCTGATCTGGGCTTAATTCTGGCTTAACCAGATAAGCTCAGACCTTGGAATTTGGTTTTCAAATAGTTCAAATAGGTGTCTAGTGGTACAACATCTGGTACTCAGAGTTTGAGCTTATTAAATAGCTTATTGTGAGCTTGCAAATTCCATCAATCAGACCTGTGTTCATAGATAGTTTTAAACTCAGTCCATAAGCACTTTTCAAGGATAGATTTCAATAAGCAAATGATAATGAAATTTGAATTTTAAAGTGATTTTGGATAGCTAGTAGTTCTGAGAGACTTTTGCCCCCTTAAGCTTTAATCTCTCAGCTTTTTATGACTGCTTATTTGGGCTGAGAACTTGGATACTTAGCCTTCATTTCTGTCTCAAAATTGTTGATGCTTATCTGATTTTTTTTTGCTTAAAGCTTGTTCTTCTTTGGTCATTTTAAATTTTTCTGAGCTTATATTAGTTTATTGAATCATATCTGAGCTTTCTGGAATGTTTGGTTAGATATAGCTTATTTTTTAGCTTATTTCTCAATTGCTTATTCTCTGTTTTAGCTTATTTAGACATAATCAGCTTTTGAAATTATTTTTCTTAAATTTCTTATTAAAAATTAAAATTACTCAAAAATTTTCAGATTTTATTAATTAGTTTTACTATTTTTAAAACATTAAAATAGTTTAATTAGATTTTAATTCATAAAAAATTATTAAAAAGTCAAAAAAATATTTTTCTTTTTCCAAAAATTTTCTTTTATCAGATTTTATATAGGAAAATTATTTTCATATTTTTAGGTTTTAAATTTCACAAAATCATTTTTATTTACGTTTTATAATTCGTCGCGTAACGTTTTTAAATTCAAATTTTCGTTTTAAAGTTCGTATGCTTAGTTTAATTGTTTCATTAGCTTAATAAGTTGATTTTATTTCATATTTTATTGTTCGTAGTATAAAATCACAAATCAATCACTCTTTTTCACTCATTCACCACACGTATTCGACACGTTAACGACAACTCGATATTCGACCTTCGTTGGGAAACGACCCGGGGAAAACGCATACGTTGAGTTTTACCCTTGGAAAAATAACATACTAAAAACGACAAATCATTACACATCAAGTCCCTCAAGTTATCAAAGTTACATATTTAGCCCTTTAATTTACAATTTCAACCTTTAATTATTAATAATTACATATTAAGCCATTAAATTACCAAAATTACACATAACCCCCTGAATATATTTTATTACTCAAATCAACCTTAAGTTTCCAGAAATTACATTTTTAGTCCCTCCATTTAATTATTAAACAATTCAAATTATACTTTATTTAATTAACAAAATAAACCTTTTAAATACAAAATTAACACATGAGACCCTTATAAAATATTTTCTGTATTTTTACCCAGATCCAAGACACCTTACAAAAATATCCCATAGGTTTCATAATTTACAAAACACCCCCTCTACTTTTAAAAACACAAATCGTATACCTTTTATTTACACAAACTAAGCCCTAAATTCTCCCATCATATCCAATCATTGAAACATCCTTAAAAACACATTAAATGACCAGATCTAATCTAAGAAACCCTAACCCTAGCTTCCTCGATTTATTTTCCCTTTTATTCTTATTTTCCAAAAATCCGGTTTGTAAAATAATTAGCCACGACTTACATGGGCTTCAACAATTCGAATGGGCATTTTTCTAAGATCATATGATGCCTAAGGAACCCAGGAAAAATAAATTAGATACCCAAAAAATTCGTTTTCTATATATTAGAATTTACACCCTTTTTAATGATTTAAATCCAAAAAAATTAACACAAGTCTCCATAATTCGAATTAGCATTTTTCCCAGCTTATACCATGATCAAGTAACTCATAAAAATTAGCAAGGAAACCCAGAAAAATCGTTTATCATGTTTTCCATAATTAATCCATTTTACACATTTTAAATCCATTCGACCACCTAAACCTTGCATGACTTGATTCCAACATTTTTCACAGATCATATATGATGTGAGGAACACAAGAAAAATGGAGAATGAATTTTACCATGATCGAACGAATTAAGATGAAATTGTTACCTTACGTGTGGAATAGAACAAGAAATTTGACACCTATCAAATCCGGCCACTATAATTTGAATGGCTATTTTTCTAGGCTTCCTTAGGACGTGCAAATCACCAGAAAAATGAGCTTGAACCTCCAGAAAATTGTATGAGCAAGGAGAGGAATTATGGTGTGTTTTTGTTATTTTCGGTATAAATTTTAGGGTTTAAATGAGTTTGTTATACAAAAATGGGATAAGGCTGAATGAGGGGGGCAATGGGCTGTCATCACACGTTTTCATAAAGCCAAGATCAATTTTTGATAGCCTTCCATATTTTCTTGCAATTTAAATGTGTTTATTCTAATTATAAACTTTAATAATAAAATTAATATGTATATAAAGTATCTTCGGTTCATAGAGGGTATTTTGGTCATTTTGTACCTTGCAAAAATGTCAAATGGAGTTGTCAAAATTATTTGGTACAATATCTTGTTCATTTCCAGAAGTTCGGGATTGATTCGGTACTTTATAAACCTTTTATTAAAATTTTAAATTCATAGGGGCATTTTTGTCTTTTACCATGCTTTCATATTTTTGGGTTTTACAAGTGATGTGTGATTCTCTTGGGTCAGATTGATATCTGGCACATAGACATACAGAGAATTGAATATCAGGCCTTGATGCAAGTAGATACATCAGTGATCCTATCATTCCTCTAAAGAGAGTTTGATTTACTGGTTTACCAGTGAGATCAGGACCAAGGTTGTTTGGGGGGACCATGGGAGTTTTGACTGAGGCACAGTCACTGAGATCATACTTCTTCAGTAGATTCTTTACATACTTCTCTTGACTGATAGTGGTTCCTCTATCAGTCTGCTTGATCTGTAGACCAAGGAAGTATGTCAGTTCTCCCATCATGCTCATTTCAAACTTCTTTGCCATTAGTTTTTCAAATTGTTTGCAAAATTTGAAACTTGTTGAGCCAAAGATGATGTCATCAACATACACTTGTACTAGTATGACATCATTATTTGTCTTATAGATAAACAATGTGTTGTCTATCTTGCCTCTGACAAATTTGTTTTGGATTAAGAAGGCTGAGAGAGTCTCATACCATGCCCTGGGAGCTTGCTTCAGTCCATAAAGGGCTTTGTTAAGCTTACAGACATGATCAGGAGACTCATGGCTTTCAAATCCAGGAGGTTGCTGAACATAAACTTCTTCTTTCAGTGAACCATTTAAGAATGCACTTTTAACATCCATTTGGTACACTTTGAAGTTCATGTATGTAGCAAAAGCAAGGAAGATCCTGATGGCTTCCATCCTTGCTACTGGTGCAAATGTTTCTTCATAGTCAATGCCTTCTTGTTGATTATAGCCTTTGGCTACAAGTCTGGCTTTGTTTTTAATGACTATGCCATTTTCATCAGTTTTGTTTTTGAATACCCATTTCATGCCAATGACTGAGACATTCTCAGGACATTTGACCAAGGTCATTACCTTGTTTCTGTCAAATTGTTCCAGTTCATCATGCATGGCCTGAACCCAACTTGGATGTGTAAGTGCTTCTTTAACACTTTTGGGTTCAACTGTGGAAATGAAATCCACAAATAGGCATTCATTGGTTGAGGCTGCTCTTAGACTAGCAGCCATGCTCCTGGTGAGCATGCCTTCAGTAGGCTCTCCAATAATATTGACAAGTTCAATGTCCTGAGACCTAGTCCAACTTTCCCAAGGTCCTGGATATTGATTTGAACTTGTGGAGGCCTGATTGGGTAGAGGGTTTGGTTCTGGAGTAGACACATGATCATTGATTGGATCTTGAGTGTCTACCAGATCACTGAGATTGTTTAGTTCTTGAGTATTTTGAACAGACTGATTGATTTCATCAGTGTTTGCATGTGCCTCAACAAACTCAGTGATGGTTGGGTTATGTAGGTTGTGAGGGATTATGTAATAGGAGAGGTTAGCATCATTTTGATACTGAGTAGAAGGATTGTTTTCAGGAAGATATTCATCAGGAGGATATCTTGAAGAATTATCAATTCCTATCTCTTCTACTGAGGCAGTTGAGAACCTGATTGCATCAGTGCTCTCATCAAAGGTAACATGAAATGTTTCCTCAGTCTGCTGTCTCCTTGTGTTGAACACTCTAAAGGCTTTTGAGACAAGTGAGTATCCCAGGAAGTATCCATAATCAGCTTTTGCATCAAATTTCCCTAGGTGATCCTTGTGATTATGAATAAACACAGGACACCCAAAGACATGAAAGTAGCTGATGTCAGGGATTCTTCCTTTGAATAACTCATATGGGGTTTTCCCATGTCTCTTGACAATTATGGATCTGTTTTGTGTATAACAGGCAGTTTTGATTGCATCAGTCCAAAAATGGTTGGAAAGGACTGATCCACATAGCATTGTCCTAGCAGCTTCAATGAGTGTTCTATTTTTCCTTTCAGCAACACCATTTTGTTCAGGTGTGTATGGAGAGGAAAAGTTTTGGGAAATACCTTTCTCATCACAGAAACATTCAAGTTCATAATTTTTGAACTCAGTCCCATTGTCAGTTCTAATCTGTTTGACCTTAATGTCGTTTTGATTTTCAATGTTCCTGACAAAGGACATGATTGTTTCAGCTGCCTGACTCTTTTTGATCAGGAAGAATACCCAAGTGTATCTAGAGTATTCATCCACTATGACCAGAGTATACTTCTCATGGTTAGTAGACCTTGGACTGATAGGTCCAAATAGATCCATATGGAGAAGATGTAGGCAGTTCCTGATGGAAAAGTTGGTTTTGGTTTTAAAGGATGCTCTGTGATGTTTACCTTTTTCACAAGCTGAGCATGGTTTATCCTTTGAAAACACAAGTGATGGTAAGCCAAGGACCTTGTTTTGTTTTACAAGATTGTTCATGTTTTTAAAGTTCAGGTGGGTGAGTCTCTTATGCCAAAGCCAGTTGAGTGTATCAGTAGCCTTAGCAAAGAGACAAGTTCCATCCTGAGTTAGACTAGACATGTCTAGTACATAAACATCTTATCTTCTTGGTGCAATGAGGACAATCTCCTTATTTGCATTGAAGATGGTTACTTGCTTATCATCAAACTGAACTTTGTATTTTGCATCACATAGTTGACTGACACTGATCAGATTGTACTTAAGACCATTTACATAAGCTATCCTGGTAAAGACAATACCATTGCCGTTTACTGAACCATAACCCTCAGTGAGACATGATGAATTATCTGCAAATGTCACTTTGGGTCCTGGTTCTTCCACATATTTGTGTAGACACTCCTTAACACCAGTCATGCTCCTTGAACATCCACTGTCTAGATGCAAAATAGGATCCCTGGCATGCTTCTGCACAAATAGTAAACTGGGTCAGTTCTTTCTAGGACTCCATTTCATGGAGGGTTTGGTATTGTAGGTCTTTATGAAAGTATTAATTGATTCATGGTCAGTGGTTGAGTGGACTGAGCTACCACACGTTTTGCATTTAGTCGCAGGGGTAGCCTCAGTAGTCTGAGAGGATTGTTTAATCATTCCTCTTCTTGACTGAATGACCTTTTCTTTTCCTGAGGATTTCTGAGTGGAACTTCCACTAGATTCACAGTGTTTGTCTTTTTGACAATCCTCAGGAAGATGGTCATTGAATCCACATAGAGGGCAAGGTGGAAAAGGCTTGGCCTTTTGCTTCTGTTTCTGCTTAGAATCAGAAGGGTAGTTCAGGCACTGAGCCTTAAGTCCTGAAAAGTTTGACATGACTGAGCATTGTTTATGATCAGAGTTCCTGTGATCTTCCTTTTTGCAAATCATGCAATAAAGGACTCTATAGCAATCATCAGTGAGATGATTTGTATAGTTGCATAGTTCACATCTTTTCAGGGGTTTAGTGGGTTTGGGTTTGGTCTTTGAGGAAGCTGGTTTTTGTTCCTTCTTGGATTGAGAAGGTTTCTCAGAAGATGCAATCTTCTCTCCCAGCTTCCTGACCATTTCAGCCAACTGATCAAATTTTGAATCAGGGCTTTGGGTTGATACTTCAGAGGGGACTGAAGTTGATGAGTCATCAGTATTTAATGAGACATCAAGGGTTGGTCTTTTCAGGATGGTTGTTCCCTTTCCTGATCTCTCCTTTGGAGAGTGTGGAGAGAAGACCATTGGTGGGAGGCCTAAGTTAGGTGCAGCACCCTGAAGGGTATTCAGTGGAGGAAGTGGTGGGAGTGATTCTGATTCAGACTCATTCACTGGCTCAGTATTGAGTTGTTCAGTGAGTTCGAGCTTACTGAGTTGTTCAGTAAGTCCAAGCATATTTTTCAAGGTCTGACTTTCAGGAAGCAAGATCTTTCCAGTCTCAAAGTTTGGTAACTTACTGACTGGGTTGTCCCTGACAATCCAGTCATTTGACATGGAAATCATTTCTTGCTCAAAAGATATGCCAGCTGGAACAAAGTTTAGTTCATTGTGACACACATTTGGATCAACCATAAGAGGGTCAATTCCAATAGTTTTCTGAGAGATTAATCCCACAGTGTCAAAAACTTTGGGGTTCTTCTTAGTCCAGCTTTGGATGACAGCCTTTTCTCTGTTAAGTTCAGTTTGAAGGGCTTGATTTTGTTTCAAAATCTCAGTGTTCTGAATTTGTAGAGTTATTGTTTCAAGTTTGGCTTGCTTTAGTACAAGCAGTTCATCTCTACATTTATTCAATTCTGACACAATATTGTTATATTTTGAAAACAGGTTAAGCCTTTGTTCCTCAACAAACTTTAGATCAACACAAATATAATTCATGTAAGACTGCCAATCAGAATCATCATCCATAGAAAGTAAAGTATTTATCTTCTTCTTGGTGATGTTGACCTACTCTCCATTCTTAGCATGGCTTTTTCCCACAGCCACCTGATCCTCTTCAGAAAGTGTCATCAGTGCACTAACTCTTATTTCCTCATCTGAGGATTCCTCTTCTTCATCCCAATCATATGCTTCAGCTACTAATACCTTGTTCTTTGTCTGAATAGGTTTAGATGTTTGAGCAGCCTGAGGCAATATGGGGTTAGTTTCAAGAAGTGCAAGTTTAGCTTTGACTTTCCTATATTTTGTTTCAAAATCCTTTTGACCCTTGTTTTGAAATTGTTGGGTGGACTGAAACATTTTAGGTTGAAACTTGCTAGTCCCTGAGAATTTGTAAGAGGGTTCTGAGATAGTTTTAGAATAGCAGTCCCTAGCAAAATGACCCTTTTTACCACATTTAAAGCATTCAGTGGTCTCATTTGCTTTTGGTTTTGTAATGTTGGACTGATTTCTTTTGATGAACCGTCTTGAACTAGCAAGGAGTGCCCTTTCTTGGAATTCCAAGTTCAGGTCGTTCAGGTACTCCTCACCAGTCCTTTCATCAATTTCTTCTTCAGAATCCTCTTGAATATCCTGCACAACAACATTAGAATAGAAAGCAGTTGATATGGGTGTGGAGGTTTAGGCCTTTTTGGACTCAAGAGCTTTTGAGTCAGGGTATCTCCTTGAGATCAAGTTGTCTTCATAGACAAACTTCCCATAAATTTCAGGGAGCTCAAGGGTCTGAATGTGGTTAGCATTCCTCAGGCCTTGTGAGAAGTTGAGCCACTTCTCAGTGAGACTGTTGACAAAGCCAACATTTGTCTCATGCTTAGACAGTACAACACCATCATTTGATAATTCATTTATCAAAGTCTTGTATCTGGTGTAGGTCTGTGAGAGACTTTCAGAGTCTTTTGCCCTGAAAGTATTATACTCAAGTTTAAGGTCCATGACCCTATTTTCCTTGGTATCTGAGGGACCCTCAAAGCTGTTTACCAAGTCATCCCAAGTTTGCTTGGCTGTTAGAAAGTTGATGACTGATTCCATTATATCGTCAGGAAGACATGATATAAGGATGCTTTTCAGGCGTTAGTCTTGATTGACCACCCTCCTATCATCAATGGTCCATTGGCCTCAGGCTTGTTTAGCCCTGCGGCTGTCTTAGGGACAAATGGGCCATCCCTGATACAGTTGATGCAGTAGGGTTCCATACTGGTAAGATAGCAAATCATACGCTTCTTCCATTTGCTAAATTTCCCAGCTTCAAGTCTGGGTGCAACAGCTGAGTAGCTGCCACCTTTTGTAACACCCCAACCCGACAAGGGTAAAGATATCACAATAATGGATTCCTATCAGATCAAAACAGAGCATACATCTACAGTAATACAAAAATCTCAAAGGATTACAATTGAAATACTGAATCTACAAGGTTACAATGAAAACTTTCAAAACTAATTCTAAACATAATGACTTCAGTCCAACTCTAATCCAGAATAGCTACCAAGCCTTCTAAGTCCAGAGGTACACTCTCACTCATTCCCAGCTTCCTACTAAAACCTGCCACAGGAAAAGAAATGCGGCTGAGCTACAAGAGCTCAGTGAACAGATATATAGATGACAGAAACAATAACAGATAACAATACAGAAACAAATCCGAAATACAGATTATACAGATACCGAACTAAAGTGACAGAATAGGAAAGGAATAAGGGTAAAAGAAAAGAAATGAGAAAGGAATAATGCACAAACCAGGTTTAGGGAAATACAGAAATCCATCACGAGCCCAGAGATAACAGATAATATCATAACAGAGTAATCATATAATAATTCAGAGGGGATGCCTCTCAAGTAACAGATAATATGAGGGGTGACCTCATGTATCAAACGGAGTGATCAGCTCCCAGATAATGTGAAAGACGTGTATCGCACACACCATCAGTCACCAGATATACATATATAACAGATAACATAATAACAGATAACAGAAATCAAATCAGAACTAGGATGCATCCATGCGCCCCAGTAGGCCAAAATCTTCTCCTACATAACAGATAAAATCAGGGACGGGACAGGTCATCACTCTCCTGCCCTAGAGTCATGCCATCGGTGCATCAATGACATGGACATGAAACCCTCATGCCTAGTGATTGGCTCGGATATCAGACTGTGGTCAAGGTCAGATGTCATATAATAAACAGAGTCATATCTAAGGGTTCATGGCAGAAGGGTCATGTCAACAATTCATAATAAGATAATAAGTTTTGAATCAGAGTTTATCAGATTAAGTTTAATATCAAAGCTTAAGTTCAGATTAAAAGGTTTATTTCCAATAGTCCAAAAAGTATATCAAAGGTTAATGATTACAAATTTATAGCAATAATCCATTTCAGAAGTTCCTGTCAGAAGTTCATTTAAATCAATCCTTTAATAATGGTTTTCATTGAAATGATCTTACGAAATAATTTTTTCATAAAAATGGTCTTCCAAAACGTTTAGAAACTTCCATTTCCAAGTGGTATCGCTTCTTTTTAAAATAGCTCTTCTTAAACAGTTTCATATGTAGTTTAATAGAGGTTCAAAATCAATTAGGTTCAGATATGGATTTAACATGTTAATGTTTACCAAAATCAAATCAGAATTTACAACAGATATATCAGGTTAAGGTTCAGAACAAGGTTCACAGATCAGATTCAATTAAGACTCACAAATTCAGGGTTCAGAACAAGAGATCAATCAGAGTTCAGGAAAAAGGTTAAGAATACAAGAATCATAGCAGAGGTTCAACAAAATGTTTAAGACAAACAGATCACAACAAAGATCCACAACAGAAGGGAACATAGCAATGGTATAGGGAATCATAATAAGGAAAATGAAATGCTGAGAGAAAAGGGAAAGAAACACCCTTACTGAAATAGGGCAGAATATATGTACCTTATTAGCACAGCAGAAAATAAACAAACACAGAAACAATGCTCAAGACTTCTCCTTCTTCACACCTAAGGAAGAGGAAGACAGAATTACTAAAGTTCCTTATTCAGATTATTACTCTTTGTTTATCTCATCATTTTATGTACTTTCTATTTTTAGTAACTTTCCAGATTTAGTAAGTTTCCATAATTAGCAGGTTTCCAGAATTAACATATATTATCATTTCAGATTAGGTTTAACCCTTATTCAGATATTATTATGGAAAACAGTACATTTTATCAAGTTACAGAAGTTTAGGGATTTTAAATGACAATTATACAAAGTTTAGGGTTTTATATGTAACTTCATTAATTTACAAGGTCATTAGTGAAATTACTTCAAGTTACAGAATTATATACTCATTTTATTCAGAAATACATTTTATTCCCTTAAGTTTCACAATTTACAGATTACACCCCTTTAGTTACATAATTTACAAAACCAACCTTATAATTACATATTTTACAAATTAAACCCTACAATATCCATATTTACCAACCAAGCATATTATATTTCAAATTTACAGAATATACCATCAGAATTCAGTACTTTACATATTAGATCCCTCAGAATTCAGAATTTACATATTTAGCCCTTTAAGTTTACAAAACATATATATTAAGTCATAATTCATAACAATTACATAATTAGCCCAAAAATCCTCAAAATTACACAACAACCTTTTTATATCAGTATTAACACAAAACAACTTCAAAATTCCAGATTTACACTTTTGGTCCCTCACTTTTAATTAATTCCAATTCGAAACCCTAATTTCCCATTAATTCATTATTATGCAATATTTACACTTAGGACCCCAAAGTTATATTTTTCCCACATTCTTACAGATGTATATGATCTTACAAAAATATCCCATAAGTTTCAAAGTTGGCAAAACAGGTCCTTATACATTTTATTGCAAATCGGTAGGACTTTTTAACAACAAATACAAACCCTACTTTTCACCAATCATTGAACCATCACTTATTCATCCTTAAAACACATTAAATGCTCAGATTCATTCCCAAGAAAACAAACCCTAGAAGCCACGATTTTTATTTTATTTGTTTTCTTTATTTTCACAAAATCCGGTTTATCCAATAATTCACTACGTTAATTTTAAGCTTCTAAAAATAAAAACCATATTTTTCCAAGATCATATTACTCATAAGGAACCAACGAAAAATAGAGAACATGCCCATAAAAATCGTTTAACATATATTGCATATTTACGTACGTTTTAGACATTAAAATTACAACGACTTGATTTAGGCTACTATAATTCGATCTATTATTTTTGCCAGGTCTATTACATCATATGAGATCTAAATAAAATAGCTATCATGTCTAGAAATTCGGATTACATATATTTTTGATTTACATGTTTTATGACCATTATATTTTCATACGCATAGAATTAGCTTGCATGGATCGATTTACATATTTTATATGAGTTATATAACATCTAGAGATCACATGAAAATTGCCATATTAATTTTAACACGTTTGGTTTAGTCGCAAGAATTATTACCTTGTTTTAGATCAAGTCGACAAGATTTCAAGAACAAGAACGAACCAAGGAGAAAATGCAGAAACCCTTAATTTTCCTAGCCTCCTTGCACCTCCAAGAACACCATAAAATTACTTGCTCAAGTCCAGAATTCGTATGCTAGCCTTGGTCGATTTATTTTGATCGCTTAGGGTTTTTGTATGTTATGCGGTTTGTTTATTTGAGGATAAAAATAAAAGATATGATTTTATCTCTTGAGAACCGACTTTAGGGGGGCAATGACCAAAAATTCGGCATATGGTATCAAGAAATATATTTGATTGATTTTCTTTATCCTTTCCTTATTTTATTTTTACTTATTAACTAATTAAAATAATTAAATACTTATATTTATTTAATTGTGCAAAATTTCGGAATTTTAAATAATGTTTAAGTTAATTTTTGAACATTTACAATGGTGTAACATTGTCTCAGAAATTTATTTGTTTCAGATATAGTTCGATTTCAGATATTTTGGAATTATTTCGGAATTTTTATAAGTTGTTTTATAAGGTTTTATGTTATCAGGGGTAATTTGGTAATTTTACGCGTTATCTGAATTTCAGGTATTACAACTTCTTCCCCACTAACAAAAAAAAATTTCGTCCTCGAAATTTGCAGAAAGCAGAAAGAAAAGGGAACGGAAACTAAACAAAGACATATCAGACCTAAAAGATGATAATCAGATTTCCTCGGAAGAGACGTAAGACTTTCACAGGATTTAGACGGATATGCCGTCCACAGAAATTGAATTGACAGATCAGATTAGAGCGTACAGAAATAGATTATCGATAACATCAATTGGAAGAAGTTTTATAATAAAACTTAAGATTATCATCAGAAGTTCAGAGGTCAGCAGAATGCGTGACGAGAATCCAGATGTATCAATTCGCATAACGGTGGAAGCAGATTACGCGTATAGGTAGAATGAACTTAAAGTCTCACTAACGCAGACGATCTCAAACAGTTATCAGAATTTCTAAAGCTTCCAAGGCATTTCTCGAAATATCCTATGCCCACAACAAGTGCACGTTATATGATGTAAGTATTATCACGTTGGCCAGACGTCATAATACTGGCATCATATAAATATGCCCTCATGATGGTCATACTTTATCTCAAGTCGTGAACAGAACAAACTTATCCTACTCCACCTAGCCTTCCTACGGTCTCAGAGGTCATCAGAATCCAATACCCTTACTAAGAGGAAAACGAATCACTCGAAAAGTTAACGGAAGTCTCAAAATGTCTATCAGAATTTGGTACATCAGATCATCCATCATTCGTCAAATTTCAGATAACAAAACCATCATCTGACATACGCAGAATGAACACAGAGCGGAATTACTGATAAGGAACCTAAATCATTCAAAGGATTTATCATCAGGTAACAGAAATTTGGTTAGTTCAAGCAGAAGTGAATCACATCATCCATAGCTTCATCCGTCACAGAATTTATTCGATTCAGAATTTTCTTCTATTCAAGGTCATGATCTCAGTTTCCATTCTCAAGTCTGCTTCTACTCTCAATTCATCTTAGTACAACTAAAATGAATAGAGAAGCAAGACTGCGAGTCTTGGACAGGTCTACTAGCACAGTTCGGAATTCGCCAATTCAGATTGCCATCGTCATCGGATGCCCGGTAGTGGTGTCTGCTACAATCTCTGAATGCCAATCAAATCTACTCTTCCAGAACAAAGGTCGTTCCATTAAATACGAAGATGGTCTACATGTTTCCTCGTTCGTCTCAGGGCACAAACATGTTGTTATACTATGACAACTGTCCAGATACTCGTGAAAATATGATTCTTATTAGCCAATACCATTGGCATTATTTAAGACTCATAATGGTCACAATGAGTACGAAAATAGTTTTCATGAATCTTTTCAGGGATATCTTCATATAAAACTGAAATACTTTACGGAAGCTTCTCTCAGTTAGTCATCTCCCATCTCAGGTGTTCTTGTGGTTGCTTCTTCAGTCCTTCCAACATTAAATGAGGTTGTCTGATACAGATTTCACAAGGATAGAATAATTTAATCATTTATACTCGGAAATGAAAAGTGATTACGGTTGAGATTACGGTTAGGTATTTAAAGGGAACATTGAGGTGAAACAAAATCATATCTCATCAGTTTCTTCAATCTCTCAACTTCTATAGCATCATGGGTCGTCAACCGAGATCGGTTCAGAATCAATTCTACTTCTCAAACGGGAGGAAAAATCAGAAGTTTCATCAGAAAATGCCAGAAAATTTGTACAACAAAACTTTCTAGGGGTGGATACTAATAGGTGTCAGGAGAATTTGACAATCAAATGAGATCAGGGTAAATCTTTCCATAACAGTGATAAGCTTAACAGATTTAAGCGGTTCAAGGTTACTATAACAAAATAGGGTGGAGCAGATTGTTATATTTCAGATGCGGTAGCCTATGCTAGCTTTTACGAAGAGCCAGCCAATCAATAATCCCAAGATCTCCAAAATCAAGTATATCAATAGTAAACGGATCCGCAGAACGAATATGGTCATTAACCCAAACGGATAGTTCATATGTCAGAGTCAAGTACATGGTTCAGTATAGTGTGGGGATAGGTACGCGAACAGTTCTAGGTGTTGGAGTTTTTGGTTTAGCTTTAGCATAAGTGACAGGTAGGGTGTACATCATTGGTAATACGGACATCATATAATTGCAGAAGTGAGACTTATGAGATATCGGATATCAGCATCATATGCTCAATTAATAATTCCATACAGAGACGGTATTTGCATCAAATCCTTCCAAAGGAAAAACTGATTGGCAATTAAGATTCATCATTCAGGACAAAATAGTTTCAGTGGATCCATTTATCCAGCATGGGTCATGAATTTGTAGGATGTGTCAAACACATTAAGGTTAAATGGTCATTCGGGATGGTCGGAGAGATATCAGACGGTTTATCCACAGATCAGAAATGAAGGTCAAAATCAGGTAGTGGCAGCAAAAGTTTAACAATCGGTAATCATGGCAGGGGTTCCAAAATTGTTTCAAACGCCAAAGGTGAGACGTAGGAGGATAGTCGCCAATATTTTAAATGATCATTCAACTAAGAATAAAATCAAGGTTACTACCAAAGAAAGACGGAATAACAAAGCAGATTTTTACCGTTCAGAATGAGAGGGAAAACATCCGTGTATTCGTGATTAAAACACCACAAGGCTTCTCATGGGAACAGAGATGGTTAAGTAGAAATCAAATAGTGTCAGAAGATTCATAGATGATTTTTAGAAACGAGAAATAACTAACAGAATGTATCAAGTGTATCATCATCATGGGGATTCTCAGATTGCCCAAAGAGGAATCAAAATGATTTACAGAAGGTTCAGAGGTCGGAGTGGAGGTCGGAAGGCAAGGATCAAATAATGTCAGATAATTTCTACGCAATTTCCAATGCTTCAGATTTATTTAGGTTTCATTTCTTAGGTGATGCAAGGCATAAGCTCTAAATTTCCAAATGTGATTTTAACAGGCTTAAACCAAAACAAGGCACGAATCAGAGTAATGCGGAAGCAATGATACTTAAACAAAATGTCTTATAATCTACCCATTCCTCACTGGTCAGAATTTAAGTTCCTATAGGGAAATCCTAAAGCAAATTCTCAAAGGTTGTCTTACGAGCGTCTACAGTGGAAACTTAGTGGTCCAGACTTCACAGGTCAAGGGTAAATGTATTACGAGTCGCAGCCTGTGATCTCTGAAACCATAAATTGTAACACCCCAACCCGACAAGGGTAAAGATATCACAATAATGGATTCCTATCAGATCAAAACAGAGCATACATCTACAGTAATACAAAAATCTCAAAGGATTACAATTGAAATACTGAATCTACAAGGTTACAATGAAAACTTTCAAAACTAATTCTAAACATAATGACTTCAGTCCAACTCTAATCCAGAATAGCTACCAAGCCTTCTAAGTCCAGAGGTACACTCTCACTCATTCCCAGCTTCCTACTAAAACCTGCCGCAGGAAAAGAAATGCGGCTGAGCTACGAGAGCTCAGTGAACAGATATATAGATGACAGAAACAATAACAGATAACAATACAGAAACAAATCCGAAATACAGATTATACAGATACCGAACTAAAGTGACAGAATAGGAAAGGAATAAGGGTAAAAGAAAAGAAATGAGAAAGGAATAATGCACAAACCAGGTTTAGGGAAATACAGAAATCCATCACGAGCCCAGAGATAACAGATAATATCATAACAGAGTAATCATATAATAATTCAGAGGGGATGCCTCTCAAGTAACAGATAATATGAGGGGTGACCTCATGTATCAAACGGAGTGATCAGCTCCCAGATAATGTGAAAGACGTGTATCGCACACACCATCAGTCACCAGATATACATATATAACAGATAACATAATAACAGATAACAGAAATCAAATCAGAACTAGGATGCATCCATGCGCCCCAGTAGGCCAAAATCTTCTCCTACATAACAGATAAAATCAGGGACGGGACAGGTCATCACTCTCCTGCCCTAGAGTCATGCCATCGGTGCATCAATGACATGGACATGAAACCCTCATGCCTAGTGATTGGCTCGGATATCAGACTGTGGTCAAGGTCAGATGTCATATAATAAACAGAGTCATATCTAAGGGTTCATGGCAGAAGGGTCATGTCAACAATTCAGAATAAGATAATAAGTTTTGAATCAGAGTTTATCAGATTAAGTTTAATATCAAAGCTTAAGTTCAGATTAAAAGGTTTATTTCCAATAGTCCAAAAAGTATATCAAAGGTTAATGATTACAAATTTATAGCAATAATCCATTTCAGAAGTTCCTGTCAGAAGTTCATTTAAATCATTTGATGAAGCGAAAAGTGTACCGCTTTTAGGGGGTCATTTAAGCCCTAAATCGTATTTATTTGATCAAATATTGCCCTAAATCGTTCCTTTTGTCATTTTAGGTACTTTGGAGGAGAAATCTGGAAAAGGAAGCATTTTGGATGTTTTTGGAGCATAAAAGTGAAGAAAACGGCAAAGTCTCAAAATTACGCTGGAAAGTACCTTTGACGGCGTCAGGAATTGGTCCAGACGGCTTCATGTCTTGGCAAAAGAGGTGGATGTGCAAATTACTCATGATAAGCCAGAGAATTTTGCATGAAAAATCTGACGGCGTCACCCTTTAATGTGATCAAGGTCGTCACGGCTTAAGCTAAAGAGGGACGGCGTCAAGCACTAATCTGATGGCGTCAAGCCTTGATAAGCCAGAGCGGATTTTGGAGGTCTAAAGAGGGACGGCGTCAGGAAGGCCATCCGGGAACCCTAAAAGCGGCGAGGTGACGGCGTCAGGATCTACAACGTGACGCCGTCAGCCCTTAAACTCTATATATAGTTTTGCAATTTTTTGTCATTAGTGTGGAACTTTGTGTGTAACCTTTTGGGAGGAAACCCTAAGACGATTTTAGCAGCTTTTTCAAGGCTTTTTGCCTTGAGATCTTCCATGTTACATTGAAGATAAGTTATCAATTAATCATTCAATATGTCTATGTGTTGTTTGATTCTATCTTGTTCTTGTCTTTTGTTTAACATGCTAGGCTAGATTTATCTTGTGTTTGCTTAGATCTAATGAAACCTAGCTATTGATTGTTGGTTATTAGTGTGTTATTAATTATATTGGATGATTGTTCATCTATGTTAGGCTTAAGAAAACTGGCTAACTTCCTATTCGGTAACTTGCTTGAACGTCTTAAGAAACATGAACCAATGCATGCTAAGGTTTTTATGGTTGTATTTAATGCATGAGCGAATTCTAGTGATCCCATGTTAGGAGCTTCTTAGCCGGCTCGACATAGGAGTGAAGTAGGAGCTTATAGAGTTGGGGAAGTACGTACGCCACCCCACGATTGGTATTAAGGAATACACCCGTCATCCATGCGATTAATATACACTAATCAACCGGTAAAAGATAGTTAGGGAGTAAGGAAATCTAAGTAAACACATTTCTCTCCACATTAGTTTCATCAACCATTTCATTTTCAGTTATTTTATTTTATTTGCATTCGTAGTTACTTGGGTTAGTTGACTAGCAACTAATTCTGCCCACTCTTTCAAACCCGAGATTTTTACTTGCTTTCATAAAAATATAAATACACAAAAAGAATCTTCTCTCACCCATAGACCTATTAGAGTAGTTTTTCAATCCTAACGACACTATTCCCTGTGGAGAACGATCAATCCCCCGTACTTACCACTACACTATACTACATCGGTCAGGTACACTGCCTGGTGGGGTTGTAAGCCTCTTGAGATCCCTCGAGAGGTAAAACCTGTTGTAAGGTCGCAAAACCACGCATCATCAATCCTTTAATAATGGTTTTCATTGAAATGATCTTACGAAATAGTTTTTTCATAAAAATGGTCTTCCAAAACGTTTAGAAACTTCCATTTCCAAGTGGTATCGCTTCTTTTTAAAATAGCTCTTCTTAAACAGTTTCATATGTAGTTTAATAGAGGTTCAAAATCAATTAGGTTCAGATATGGATTTAACAGGTTAATGTTTACCAAAATCAAATCAGAATTTACAACAGATATATCAGGTTAAGGTACAGAACAAGGTTCACAGATCAGATTCAATTAAGACTCACAAATTCAGGGTTCAGAACAAGAGATCAATCAGAGTTCAGGAAAAAGGTTCAGAATACAAGAATCATAGCAGAGGTTCAACAAAAGGTTTAAGACAAACAGATCACAACAAAGATCCACAACAGAAGGGAACATAGCAATGGTATAGGGAATCCTAATAAGGAAAATGAAATGCAGAGAGAAAAGGGAAAGAAACACCCTTACTGAAATAGGGCAGAATATCTGTACCTTATTAGCACAGCAGAAAATAAACAAACACAGAAACAATGCTCAAGACTTCTCCTTCTTCACACCTAAGGAAGAGGAAGACAGAATTACTAAAGTTCCTTATTCAGATTATTACTCTTTGTTTATCTCATCATTTTATGTACTTTCTATTTTTAGTAACTTTCCAGATTTAGTAAGTTTCCATAATTAGCAGGTTTCCAGAATTAACATATATTATCATTTCAGATTAGGTTTAACCCTTATTCAGATATTATTATGGAAAACAGTACATTTTATCAAGTTACAGAAGTTTAGGGATTTTAAATGACAATTATACAAAGTTTAGGGTTTTAAATGTAACTTCATTAATTTACAAGGTCATTAGTGAAATTACTTCAAGTTACAGAATTATATACTCATTTTATTCAGAAATACATTTTATTCCCTTAAGTTTCACAATTTACAGATTACACCCCTTTAGTTACATAATTTACAAAACCAACCTTATAATTACATATTTTACAAATTAAACCCTACAATATCCATATTTACCTACCAAGCATATTATATTTCAAATTTACAGAATATATCATCAGAATTCAGTACTTTACATATTAGACCCCTCAGAATTCAGAATTTACATATTTAGCCCTTTAAGTTTACAAAACATATATATTAAGTCATAATTCATAACAATTACATAATTAGCCCAAAAATCCTCAAAATTACACAACAACCTTTTTATATCAGTATTAACACAAAACAACTTCAAAATTCTAGATTTACACTTTTGGTCCCTCACTTTTAATTAATTCCAATTCGAAACCCTAATTTCCCATTAATTCATTACTATGCAATATTTACACTTAGGACCCCAAAGTTATATTTTTCCCACATTCTTACAGATGTATATGATCTTACAAAAATATCCCAGAAGTTTCAAAGTTGGCAAAACAGGTCCTTATACATTTTATTGCAAATCGGTAGGACTTTTTAACAACAAATACAAACCCTACTTTTCACCAATCATTGAACCATCACTTATTCATCCTTAAAACACATTAAATGCTCAGATTCATGCCCAAGAAAACAAACCCTAGAAGCCACGATTTTTATTTTATTTGTTTCCTTTATTTTCACAAAATCCGGTTTATCCAATAATTCACTACGTTAATTTTAAGCTTCTAAAAATCAAAACCATATTTTTCCAAGATCATATTACTCATAAGGAACCCACGAAAAATAGAGAACATGCCCAGAAAAATTGTTTAACATATATTGCATATTTACGTACGTTTTAGACATTAAAATTACAACGACTTGATTTAGGCTACTATAATTCGATCTATCATTTTTCCCAGGTCTATTACATCATATGAGGTCTAAATAAAATAGCTATCATGTCCAGAAATTTGGATTACATATATTTGTGATTTACATGTTTTATGACCATTATATTTTCATACGCATAGAATTAACTTGCATGGATCGATTTACATATTTTATATGAGTTATATAACATCTAGAGATCACAGGAAAATTTCCATATTAATTTTAACACATTTGGTTTAGTCGCAAGAATTATTACCTTGTTTTAGATCAAGTCGACAAGATTTCAAGAACAAGAACGAACCAAGGAGAAAACGCAGAAACCCTTAATTTTCCTAGCCTCCTTGCACCTCCAAGAACACCAGAAAATTACTTGCTCAAGTCCAGAATTCGTATGCTAGCCTTGGTCGATTTATTTTGATCGCTTAGGGTTTTTGTATGTTATGCGGTTTGTTTATTTGAGGATAAAAATAAAAGATATGATTTTATCTCTTGAGAACCGACTTTAGGGGGGCAATGACCAAAAATTTGGCATATGGTATCAAGAAATATATTTGATTGATTTCCTTTATCCTTTCCTTATTTTATTTTTACTTATTAACTAATTAAAATAATTAAATACTTATATTTATTTAATTTAGCAAAATTTCGGAATTGAAAATAATGTGTAAGTTAATTTTTGAATATTTACAATGGTGTAACATTGTCTCAGAAATTTATTTGTTTCAGATATAGTTCGATTTCAGATGTTTTGGAATTATTTCGGAATTTTTATAAGTTGTTTAATAAGGTTTTATGTTATCAGGGGTAATTTGGTAATTTTACGCGTTATCTGAATTTCAGGTATTACACCTTTTTTGTCGACTAGGTGGGGTACATTGATATCAGCCATAGTAGGATCTTGGTTTTTTAAAAACCTAGAGCACTCTTGGTTAGTTTAAAAAGATTTTATAAACCAAAGGCTCATATACCACTTGTTGGTCCCTTTACACGCTTCGAGTTAACTAGAAAGTTAATCTATTTGTGTTTATGATTAATACAATGTTATGATTAATTCTAACAGTTATAAAACGTGAATATAAAAAACTCAAGGTAATTTTCAACTTTTAAATTCTTATTAGAAATGAATCAAAGAATCTATACCCAAGTGTTTTGCGGAACAAACACTTGGGATTGAATAGACAAGGTATGGTGGTGTCTCCTATCTAAACTCAAGTTTTGCTTGAGTGGTAACAATGCGACCTCACTGAGCAATCTCAGGGATGCGTTACTCTTTGTAGGAGAGAAGTTATTTTTCAAAAGTCTAAGCTTTAATTGTACAAAACACACTCAACTTCTCTCCTTCTCAATCTATTTATACACAAGTAATCTGAGTAAAAGTTATTAAAATATTACAAGTTGTTGAGCAAGCGTGTCTGACAATTACAACAGTAATTGTCATTTCCAAGAACCAATAGAAATGACTTATTAAGTCTTTAGAAGTGGTTGGTCTGACACTCCAAGACTTTAAGCCGTCTTAGGAAGGATTTCTTCCTGACAAGATAAGATTTGATCTTATCTTAAATCCTTCCTAGATATTTCTGCCTTTCTTCTCAGGCACTTAGTTCTTCAGGACATGCTTTTCAGTTATCATTCATAATTACTTCATTGTTGTTGAGGAGACTGGGGTTCAGTGAGTTCTTGTCCAACACTCACTGAACCATCATCTTCTTCTTTGGCTTAAGTGCTACTTCAGGGGAGTACCGCCTTCCTGTGTAGTGAATCCTTCTTCATGAATTCGCCTTAAGCATCCTGAAGATGACTCAATGAGAGGCTGTTCTCTCAGTGACTTGAATTGTTCTCGGTTTAAGTTAACACTTAGTTAATTTGTGTCCAAATCATGTTTTAAGTATTCTTGGGTTTTTCATGACCCAACAATATATTTGTATATGTGTATATATTATTCAGGCGGGGCGGGGTGGGGCGAAGATTCCCCGCTCCCCGCCCCAAACCCATTTAAGCCCTAAACCCGCCCGTAACCCGATTAGCGTGTCCCACCCTGCCCCAATTAGTTCGGGTTTTGGATTTCCCTATCGAGTTCAGGTTTTTTTGCCATCCCTAAACACAAACAACAATGATTCGTAACTGAACGAGTAGACAATAATTAAATGTTTACAATACACAAAAGATTGAATATCACTGTGATAAACTAAACAACCTAATAAATATGAGAATGATTACAATGAGTGTGCATTCCAACTCCTCCATATTATGATGTTGACAATTACTATATATATTAAATCACAATCCAAACGACGCCGTATTTGGGGGGATTTTACTATTCATTACTGTTCATTACTGTTTCACCCGTGTATACTTATGCGCTGTGTAGAAACTTCTCTAATACTCTTCTCGCTTTTCCCCATATACTTACTCATAAAGTGTAGTTTATCTTCGAATTTTTTTTGAGGATCAAAACATAAAGTTTGATCAGAAAAATACAAAGAAATCAGTATTGTTGTGGGTTGGTTGATAATCAGCTTTGGTGTTTTGTTGGCGCCGACGAATTTCTGAGTGTTCAGCTCTTTACGTGCTTTTAATCAGGTATAGGATATTTGAAAACCCTAATGTTCTTCGCAGATCTGCATATTCCGATTAAGATTCTTCGCAGATCTGCATATTTGAAAACCCTAATTACTATTTACTATTTAGAAATATATAGATATTTGAAAACCCTAATGTTCTTCGCAGATTTGTATATTGCGAGTGATATTATATAAATGATGTTTGTTGACTTACGATTTTTTTGTGGGTTAGTCTTACTTATGATTTTTTGTCGGTTGGTTTTGTGTTTACAGATCCGTAGGCAGCCGGTTACATTGGTTTTTGTTTTGGTGTTGGGTGGTTCGTTGCGCTTAGAACATTTCTGGATATTCAGCTTTTTTATCATTTTCAATCAGGTAGCCTATACTTTATATTTGATTTTTTTAAAGGAGGATTACACTGTGTATTTTTATTTTGTTATTGAGGCTAAAACTTTTGAGTAAGATACTATTCAGGTTAAAGTTTTAGAGTAAGATATTTGAAAACTTTCGTATTGTTTGCAGATCTCCATACAGACAGTAATATTAATGTATGCATATGAAAATGTTAATGGCCTGTGATGATTGTTATGACTTTAGAAACCCTGAATAGTTTGGTGGAATTGTTATTGTAACTTGGCATTGCAATGCTTGGATGACATGCTCTTATTTATTAGTATGCAACCAAGATATTTTGCAGCCACGTTAACATACAAGCAAGGTTGAATAGTTCGATCGAATTGTTATTGTAACGTGGCATGGCAGTTCTTGGATGGCATACTATGATTTATGGGTATGCAACCGAGATATTTTGCAGTCTCAACGCTGATTAAAACTCAGAACGGCGTCGTTTTTATTGTGATTTAATATACATATAACTAGAGAGGGAAATACTAATGTAGGCGTATGTAGTTGTTTCTGTTGTGCAAATTTTGAATGTCGATTCTGATGATTCGGTTGCTTGCTGTCACGGCTTCGACCGAGAACGATCATGGGTCAAGCGACGCCGTTATCTGGGGGTTTTAATTGTTCATAATACTGTCTCTAATACTGTTTATATACTGTTTGCTGCTTGATTGCACTCTCTGCTTGGATGGCATGCTCTTATTTATCAGTATGCAACCAAGATTTGCACGCTCTTATTTTTCAGTATGCAACCAAGATATTTTGCAGCCACGTTAACATATAAGCAAATTTGAATAGTTCGCTCGAATTGTTATTGTAACGTGGCATCGCAATGCTTGGATGGCATACTATGATTTATTGGTATGCAGCTGAGATATTTTGCAGCGCTAGGAGGGGAAGGAGTTAGTCTTCTGATTTTACTCCGGTCCAGTACTGTTGGCCCACCTGCGTTGTTGGTCTTGATCGAAGAAACGGTTCTTTTTTGGTCGCTTTCGATCCAAGAAGGTAAGAAGCTATCACAAGATTTGTTATGTTGCTTCCTATGGACACGTCCCGACTATCGCTTGCTATACACAAAAAAAAAAATGGTTTACTGTACTGGATTGTCCAGGTGTCGATCATCCGTTCCTTTAGAGTAGCGATTGAAGCTTCTATGTCATTTATGTGACTACATTGCTAGTAAAAAGTCCTGCTTCAGTTGAAAAAAAAAACAAATAAATAAAAAGGAAAAAAAAAAAAAAAAAAAACAGGAGGAACAAAGAGATCAGCGGGTTTTTTCTGAGGTTTGTATGCATAACATCCTGTTTAGTTGAACTCTCTTGGAAATGATAACGGCCAGTGATGAATATTCTCAATTTACCAAATTTAATAGTCTGATGAAATTGTTATTGTGAACTGGCATGGCAATCGTTGGATGGCATACTCAGATTTCTTTGTATGCAACTAGGATACTTTGCAGCCACGTAGAAACATATAAACTTTTTGTCAGACTTTGATTTCATTAACAGATCTGAGGCCGTTTTAAAAAAGTTAATGTCGTTTTTTTAATGCTGTATTCATGTAGCTATATATTACTATTTATATTAAATAAGATACCAAATAATGTTTTTTAAGTACACAAACAACTATTTTTTAAGTATACAAACAACTATGAATAATAAACATTATTTGTCAATATTACAAAATTAAGATTTTTTTTTATTGTTTATTTGTGAATAATAAAAGTTGATGTTCTATGTTTATTATCGTGAATTTTTCTTCCCATACTCATAGTTGCAATTGTACAATACGTATTGGTCGATAGTAGCGTAGAATTTTGAAAGATAGATGCGAAACAAAAGAGAATGGTGTGTCAAGTGATTTGGTGCAGATCATTTCTTCGCAGCGTCCTCTTTTGTTACCCATCTACCTTTTATAATTCAACTATATTCTTGATCAGTACCATTTTTATATTTACAATTGTGAATATGCGAAAAAAAATTTATTATTATAAACACAGATCACCAACTTTTAGAATTGGCAAATAAATAATACCATACAATCTTCGTTTTCTAATATTGCCGAGTGATGCAAACCATCATTGGTTCCTGTTAAATGATATAGTTTATAAACAAAAGCACACTATTATTGTTGTTTTATGATGCTTTATCATGTAATAAATAAATAACCATTCATTAGTTTGAAATCATTTTGTATGATGTGTGAATTGCTAGTACTGTTGCAGATCCTCTGGAAATCTAAACTACGAATTAAAAACAGATAAAACATCACTGATGAATCTATGTGCAACAGTCACCTATCACACACATATATAACTGAATGCTTAAATTCTTTCGTGATTGACATATTTGCTGTTCATTTCCATATGTACTGTATTCATAACATTTCCTTCATATCCTTCAGATTATCTACTACATCCATGTATTAACTTTTTCTGTTCGCCGTTTTCTATAGCAGGAACCTATAATAGATGATAGATGCACCTCAGATACACGCATTTGGATAAACAAGATTCAAACAACAAAAGGAATTGTCAAGAAACTTTCAAAGAATAAGTATGCTGTGTTTTCAGTAGCATTATTTTCTACTTTTATATATAACGACTTTCTATACTAGGTTTGAACAATCATGTTCCTTTTTCTCTCTCTATGCAAGCCGTTAATCTAAAACTTAGTATACTTACCCTTCACTATTCCCTATTTCTTACGCTAGGGGGGTTGGAATCAGTTGCAACTGCGCAGGCATGCGGATTTCAGAGTTCAACCACACAGTTGATAGCTGAAAGGTAATCTAAAACTTAGTATACTTAATCCTTCATTGTTTCTGCTTCATTAACTGAAACTACAGTGTTTCCAGATGACTTGGTAGATGGATCAGTAGCTAATACGCAATCAGCTATCACATGCAGCCTTGCAATTGACATCAGAATGAAAAAAAAGGTGGCCAGGCAAGAAAGGACTAGCCCAATACCAGGCCTGGAAAATAGGTTTGCTGGTATACTTTTTTTGGATGGATTCTCCATTCGAATATTGGCTATCGACGATCAATAGTCAATATTGGAATGGAGAGTCCATCCGGAAAAAGTATATAACCAAATCTACTACAACAAACATATGTTATATCTAGCCTTTGTACAAATTGTATGTGTATTGAGTCAATTACGACTGTAATGATAGTATAGATGGTAAGAGTTTTGGTGAGCCGTGCATTTAATGCAGACTACATACGTACATATCTGAGCCTCATTGGGATCAGAAGTACGACAAGATGGAAGAATACCAGGTGCGTTTGCTCCTATCTCCTGCTTTAAACACTAACTTTTTCTGAATGCAAGTTGTTGGTTTTTGTGACATTCTGAAATCCCTTTTTTTGAATGGTTTGCAGCCACGTTGTTTAGGCGATGATGATAACTTTGTACATTTCCATTTTTTCAGCTGCGTGTTCGTTGGCGGGGCAACCACACTTTGGGTTGCAGCCACGACGTGCATTTAATGCTGATTACATACGTACATATCTGAGCCTTACTGACATCAGAAGGTGTGGCCCCTCGCTCAACTGCAGCTGCTGATCCGAGGTATGTTGGATTTTGTAGGATTTTGGGATACAATGTGTGTTTAGTGATTATATGCTTCAAGTTGCATTAATTTAAATCACTTACTTCAAATTCTCTTTTTAAAATAAAATTTCCATGCTCACTGATTATGAAAAATATATTGTCAAAATATGAAAGGCATGCATCCTGTATTTTCATCTTTCCAACATGGAAGAGGAGACAACAGAAAGGTTGAACAGCTGGAAAAAAAATCGCGATCTTGCTGAGCTGTTAAATGCTATTTTATGAGACATAAATCTAATGAAGCATGCGATCTATGTGTCACAAAATAGCATTTAACAGCCCAGGAAGATCGTTATTTCTTTTTTATGCATATACTGTTGGAGGATGTAAAAGAGGAGCGCAGACTTATTTTCCGCGACAGATTACCTTTCAAGACACTTTTAAAACAAATTCAGGACACCTATAAGGTAAATGTTGTATAATGCATTATCAAATACACTAACAGTATGCATAAAAGCTAACAAATAACTGTTACAAAATTTTATGCATAACTGATCATTTGCACAAACATTTGCAGGGGTTAAAATTCACCACAGAAGCAACAATAACCAGCAACAATAACTGTTACCAAGAATCAAGATGAAGTCATAAGAGAATATGTGTAAGGACGATTGTTTTTTACAAATCTAACTAATGGCCCCGCAATGTTCGTTACTTCTTTGGATTCAAAGGTACACACCTTAATCTTAATTTTAATGAATTAAAGTTTGAAAATAATACCTCTTATGTGCCATTGTCTCCTTTGTTATCACTTATATACACCTGTTTTTTTACATGAGATAAAGAACATCACTGATTTCACGATGCTAGCTTATGTTACTATTATTACATGCATCCTCCGTTCCACAAAATCGCACATCAATATTAAGAACTGAAAATTATGTACTTTCTTTTAGTTATCGATACTAACATTTGATGCTCTATGTCTGTCGCATTAATTTTTTTTCGCATGTTTGTACGTGCAGTTCTGCACAAGCTCTTGCTCAGCAAGATGGTACAATTCTAAAAGATAAATGCGAAACAACAGAGAATGCTGTGACAAGTAATTTGGTGCAAGTTGCTTCTCGCACCATCCTCTTTTGTTTCCCATATATCTTTTGGAATTTAGTCGTGTTGTTGACCAGGACCTTTTGTGGAACTGCGCATACAAACATGCGTGAACAAACTTAACATGACAGACACAGGGCACTGACTTTTAGTATCAGCGATTAAAGAAAATCAGATACTCTTCGTTTCCTAATATAGACAGCTGATATACATCACTCGCATTTTCTAACAATACAGGTACGAACAGTTCTTTGAACTAATGATAGCCAATATCAAAGATCAAATATGTGCAGATCCACTCGAAGAAAGGTACAGAAATCATGTGACATTGCCAGATTTGCCAAAAGAAAACCCGCAGAATCAACAGATAATTATATGGAAGTGCTGCGGGCACATAGAGATGTGGGTAGAGAGAGACCAGCCCTAATTGCTCTTAAGGTTGGTTAATTGCTTTCCTACCGTCGTAAAATAAGAGCACCTGGCGAAACAGCCACAGCGCAGCCAAGCTTGGCCGCCCAAGCGTTTCCCTTCCAGTATTCATCAATAAAAAACAACCCTTTTTTTAATGCATACTGCTTGCATCAGGTATTTTCCTACATACTTACCCCAATCACCAAATTCAACATATACACATACGAAACTAACTTACTTATTACTTCTTCCTCAGGATACATAATCAAGGTATGCAAAAGACATTTACACAACAAATAGTTGCACCTAATTCTGATTCAAGAGGCAGAGGAAGATGGGTCATTTAACGGAAATAGTAAGCAGCTGCAGTATTCAAGGACATTAAACTAGAGTTAGATCATATGTATATTTTTATAAGAATAGTATGGAAGAAAAAAAATGTAAGTTTTTAAGTTATAAAAACTCATTATTATTTTTCCTTTTTCTACATCTAAGATTATGTTAATCAAAATAACGTTGCTTCTATCCAATTTGTTGACATAAATAAATGCCTAAAAACATTATCAATATTTATTCATATCTCTATGTTTTGATGATCACAAAATGTAAACTCATTAAAACATAAACTTATAAATTAAACAAGTACTTAGTTGTAAATATTCACTTCTACAACTAAAATCACTTAAGGTATGAATGAACTAATGCTTAATGCATTATATGATCAAAGGAACATTTTCTTAAAAACTAGATTTTTTATAAAACATCAAAAACATTTTATATATTTTTGAAAAACATTTTTGGCATTAAATAAAAATGTTTAATCTTTTATAAAAATATGAATTCAAATTTTTAACCAAAATCAGTTAAAATGTTCCAGAAAAACCTTCCCCACAAAAGGACAAAATTGGCCAACGTTCAGTAGGGGCGGCCCCCTTAATTTTACTAGGCGGCCCCCTTAATAATTAAGGGGACCGCCCCCGCTCCAGTAGGCTCCAGCTGTCCAGATTTTTCCCTATAAATACAAGCCTTCTCCTGGATTTTTTCTCAACCCTTTTGCACAAAAACTTTCTGTTGTAGATCTCATTTCATATCTTAAATAAACCTTTGATCATGTAATCTTAAGCATTGGTTTCCAAGTGATCCAAGCTTCCACCATCCAAGTGCAAAAGAAGAATACTTCTATCAATCAAGATTAGAAGTATTACAACTTAGTATCATTTTGTTACTTAAGTTGTGTGTTTAACAAAGTTTGTAAATCATTCATTCATTTGTATGTAAGGTGTGTGTTGTAGATTAGTGTTGTGTGTAAGTAGTGAAGATGTTGTATAAGTAGTTGTGGTATAGAAGTTGTGAGGTCAAAGTGTAGAAGTCTTGAAGCCGTTGTGTAGAAGTCGTGAAGCCGTTGTGTAGATGTCGTGAATCCGTGGTGTAGAAGTTGTGAAGCCGTAGCTTAGAAGACGTGAAGTCATTGTGTTGAAGTCGTGAAGCCGTAGCATAGAAGTTGTGTAGCGGTCGTGTTGAAGCCGTGAAGTCTTAGTCGTGAAGTCCTAGTGTTGAAGTCGTGAAGCCGTAGCATAGAGGTTGTGTAGCGGTCATGTTGAAGTCGTGAAGTCTTAGTCATGAAGACATAGTGTTGAAGTCGTGAAGCCGCATCATAGAGGTTGTGTAGCGGTCGTGTTGAAGTCGTGAAGAAGTCGTGAAGCCGTTGTGAAATAGTCGTGAATAAGTTGTGAAGAAGTTGTGTTGTGAAGTTGTGAGATTGGTTCTAGCTACGATTAGAACTCGACATTTAGCTTTGTGTCGTTAAACCCGTGTAAGCCAAAGTTGTGTACGGTTTTCTCCGCCATAAGGGAGCTTATTGAAGTTGTGAAGAAAACTCTCGAGCAAGGTGTGCTCGGGGAGTGGAGTAGGGCAAGGAAGGTGTCCTTGTAGCCGAACCACTATAAATCTCTCGTGTCTCGGTTAGATCTTTCCATACCTTATTTATTTCTTTACTTGCATCGTCATTACTTTCATACACATAGGCTTACATAATTGCTAGTATTAATTAGAGGTCGACTTCACATAAAGATCAAATTGAAAATCCATTCAAGAAACCAAAACTTTTACAATCAATTTAAAAGAATACATATATAACTAATAATAAGATTTAAGTTTTATTTTTCATAACAAACTTGAATCTAAGTGTTTTAAAAGTATAAAACAAAGTTTTTATAATAAATTAAAATGACGTAAAACTATTCAACCCCCCCTTCTAGTTTTCCACAATTGGTATCAAGAGCCACGTCAATCAAGATCTTTAAAATATACTGTATTTTAAAACTTGAATCGATCTATGGAATTCGAAAAATATCTAGAAGGGGAATCTTTGCTAAAACCACCACTATTTGAAAACTATACTTTTCTTGAATGGAAAAATAAATTTGAAACTTATGTGAAATCAATTGATCTAGATCTTTGGCATGTCATTTCGATTGGTGATTTTGAAAATCAAACAAAAACGGATTTTGAAAGTCAAATTGATTATTTGAAAACAAAGAATGAAATAAATAATAAAGCTAAAATAATTATTTATAAAAACATTGCCGAAAGTTGAATATGAAAGAATATTCTTCTGTAAAACGGCAAATGATATTTGGAAAATTTTCTAAAACTTTCATCAAGAAAAATGTCAAGCCAAAGATGAGGATTTTAATCTTGTACATGAATTAGTTATCTTAGAAATTTAATAGATAAACTTTTAGATAAAATAGATACATGTACTACTAGTTCAAATGTTGTTAATGTAGGTGTTAGCAACGAAGACTACATGAATCAACTCCAAAGTGAACTCAATCCAAAATCATGAAGTGACACAGACGAAGGAGAAGATCATGATCCGTACAAGACATGTTCGGGTCAAGCCACTTCGGTTTAAATAAGATCATTATCTGAGACATTACGAAGAAAAGCTAGGACGTGAGGTAAGTTCTCTATTTAAAATTTCATAAGTAATTACTTCATGCATATAATCTTATTAATTCCTTAGGATATGCTTAGTCTGATAGGTTGCTTTGCCTTTACACTTTAGTTATATTCGTTCTGTGGCTTAATAAACTAGAAACCCTTTAGTTAGCCCCCCTAAGTGTTAGTGAACCAAGCAATCTTCATATTTGGTACTCTTCGATAAGTAAATTTAGGAACTTAATTTCTTCTAAAAAGAGAATGACTACTGGAGAATCTATTGACTAGAAACTCAATTTGACCTAACGGTTGAATTGCTTCTATGTGAGAAGTTGGGTGTGTGTAACCCGTAAAAACGGTCGTGTTTAGCCTGAATTGAGCACCACTAGTAATAGTCTCATACTCATTCTCCAACTTGAATACATTATTCTTCCTAAATATACCTAACGATAAGTTTACTGTTATGAACTTTGCTTTTCACTAGAGCTTTTCATTGCTAGATTTATGTCATCTTGCGTATATAAAATTTCTAGATGTTTACTTGCTTCTATGTGATTTGACTGCATGCCTTTGTAATTATTTGTTTAGTTGTTGAATGCATTGTCATTATAATAGCTTTTGTTTTTCTCTAACTACTCTGACATGATGTATTTTTGTATTTAGTCATAATACATGCTTAAATGCCATAGGATATGTAGAAAGAGGTAGCATGTGACAATAGACTTAACCAATGCCCTTGAGCATGAGATCTTTTACAAACCACTATTTTTAAACCTATAATTAATGGGACTTATTTTTAAATTTGCAAAAACTTCACATTTTGGAAAAATGATTTTTCAAAAGATTATGACACATTTCTATTAAACATGTTTCACCATCCTACCTTTCTTCCAAACTTGTGTCTATAATTACGTGTTTATCAAAAACCAAAGATTGGAAAAATATGTTTTCTTTCCTCATAAAAACATTTTGAAATAAAGCCAAAACTATTTCATTAATATATTTTTCACATCCACATAAAACCTACTTTCAAACATTGTTGAATAATGCCAAAAATATTTCTTTAAATCATGCTTGGTGATCTCATATATGTCATATATACTTGTGTATATGACACTTATAAGTGAACTAAATCAAAAATGAAAAATCATGGTTTACTTATTAAAGATCTCACTTGGTACAAGTCTAGAAGTCCATGCTATCACAACTCCACATTCCCTTGTACATAGATAATCAATAGGATTAATTAACTAGCCTTTTAATCTTCCTAAGTATGATACTATGAATTACTTGGTGCTATGTATTATCTTCTTGTCTAATATATGTATATACATGTTATATGCTTAATGAGTAGTTTGCATGTTAGATAAAGTTGCTTAAATAAATATGCTTAGCATATATGAGTTATTAAATCCTAAATTGCCTTGAAAGAAGTTGGACTTGCTTGAAACTAAACCCAAAAACACAACCTTTTCTACAAATTTATGCCAAAAACCCATTTTCAGTAATCTGGAAGTCAGCAGATGGGCGGCCCCCTTAAAATTAAGGGGACCGGCCCCTATTTAAGGGGACCGGCCATCTGGAGTGACTGATTACTGATTTCTCCTTCAATTTCCAACCCATTTTATCCTATACTCCCCAAAATTCACAAACACATTTTGTCACAAACCACCCTCCAAAATTTACCTTCCACAATCACATCATCACTACACCATAAATACCCATTTGGAGGAGGAAGCTTGACATTTGCCATAACCCAACAAATGATGTTGTTCAAACTCAACTAACACCTAAACCTCATCCTAATGAACCCTTTCACACACATAACCAATCATCCATATGTCCACCTTCATTCACTCATAACTACCCAAGTTCACAAATGTCTCCACCACCAAAAGTGTCACCACCACTTCCACCAAATAACAACCACTCTCCATCATCATCACCTTCCACTCAACACTTGAAGTACATTGAAGAACTCAAGGAAGCCAATGAGCTTAATGCTCTCCTTGCTTTGCACCTTGCTCAAAGCAACTTAAACCCATCACCATCCATATCACCATCATTACCATCATCACCACATCACTTGAGTCAAATTGAGAAACATGTCAACAATTGTCCTTGTTGCATCTTTCTCCAAAATCAAACCATCATTACCATCATCACCATCCATCTCACCATCATTACCATCATCACCACATCACTTGAGTCAAATTGAGAAACATGTCAACAATAGTCCTTGTTGCATTTTTCTCCAAAATCAAACCATCACCTTAAATGAGCGTCTCACTTGGATTGAGTATCTTCTCACTAGATCTAATCCAACACCACCACTTGAACAACATCAAAACCCTCATTCAACATGGTCAAGTCCAAGCTCTCCACCTCCAATTCCTCTATCAACACTCTCTCCAACATCCATACACCCAAACTTACAACCCCATTAATCCAACATTTTTTTTACCCCCTCTTTACCATCATCCATCCAAAATAATCCAAGTTTTCATGTCTCAAGCAAGTCCAATGGATCTCTTAGGCAATTTAAAATTTTCTACTTATTGTGTGCTATAAGCAAAATATGTGTTGTATCAATAATTATGTTTTTAACATAATTATTTTCAACTAATGAATGCTTTATTTCTTGTCTTTAATATATAATTGTTGTGCTTATTGCCTGTATACTTGATATCATGATATATATATATATATATATATATATATATATATATATATATATATATATATATATATATATATATATATATATATATATATATATATATATATATACATGCTTGATGATTAATAACATGCTTATTCCATAATATGTTTTAAATGTATGCATGCGTATTTAACATGTTTATGCCACTATTTAATCATTCTTGATGTACATGATTCAAATGGAGCTTGCTGCAAAAACACCCTAAAAATGACCCTTTTCTGGAAATTTTTCAAATTTGGTCGCTTGGGAAAACACCAGATGGGCGGCCCCCTTAATTCCCTAGGCGGTCCCCTTAATTTTAAGGGGGCCGGCCTACAATTAAGGGGACCGGCCATCTGGGCAGTAAATTTTACTGTTTTCTTTTGCATCTTGCGACCCCTTTTATCTAGCCCAAACCTTACCTAAATCAACCATTACCTCCATCAAATACCTATTTTCATTCACCATGCTATCACCAAAATCATCTCTAAGACACCAAAACTCCATCACCACCACCTCAATGTTAATCCCCAAGTGCACCAAATGCACCATCAAAAACACCCTTCACTCATGGTACAACATCTTCATTCATACCTTCCACTTCATCCATCAATAACTACATCAACTCACACCTTTAATCACCATCATCAAGAGCATCAACTCCACCTCCTACTCAAGAACCTCCATTCACCCAACTTGTCATTTCCATATCACCAATCACACCTCTTGATGCTCATTTCTCATCATCACCAATACCACCACACCCACAAACAAACCATCATCTTTGGTCTTAGAGATGAGATACACTACATGTTTTCATCCCTTGAACACATGCTTAATAACCAACCTCCACCACAACCTCCATCATTTTCACCCACTACACTACCACCACCTTCATTCTCACCAAATTAAGCATATGCAATGCTTAATCAAAAATAATTTTTCAAACCATTTTGTGTGCAAGCCCCATGGAAGATCATGTACTCCTAGAATGATTATGTAGATTGCATTACTTACTAGCTAATGTAGGATTGAATATAATCTTGGATGGTTGTGTATTGATACACAACATTTTTAATGAATGTCTTTATATGCATGCTTATTTTTGCTATATATATGCTTGTGCTTCTAATATTTTTCTTGCAAGTATTCCATATATCGATTCCTTGGTGCCCCCAAACGAGGGGGAGTACACATCAAGGGGGAGTTTTCGTCCCGACAAAATTTCACGTTTGAATTTTGTCGGCTTAACCTTTTTGATTCTACAAAAAGGGGGAGAAGTGAATGTAAACTCACTAAATACTTGTCCAAAAATAAACTTTTTGGTTTAATGAGTTTAGGTTTTGTAATCATCAAAAAGGGGGAGATTGTTGACATAAATAAATGCCTAAAAGCATTATCAATATTTATTCATATCTCTATGTTTTGATGATCACAAAATGTAAACTCATTAAAACATAAACTTATAAATTAAACAAGTACTTAGTTGTAAATATTCACTTCTACAACTAAAATCACTTAAGGTATGAATGAACTAATGCTTAATGCATTATATGATCAAAGGAACATTTTCTTAAAAACTAGATTTTTTATAAAACATCAAAAACATTTTATATATTTTTGAAAAACATTTTTGGCATTAAATAAAAATGTTTAATCTATTATAAAAATATGAATTCAAATTTTTAACCAAAATCAGTTAAAATGTTCCAGAAAAACCTTCCCCACAAAAGGACAAAATTGGCCAACGTTCAGTAGGGGCGGCCCCCTTAATTTTACTAGGCGGCCCCCTTAATAATTAAGGGGACCGCCCCCGCTCCAGTAGGCTCCAGCTGTCCAGATTTTTCCCTATAAATACAAGCCTTCTCCTGGATTTTTTCTCAACCCTTTTGCACAAAAACTTTCTGTTGTAGATCTCATTTCATATCTTAAATAAACCTTTGATCATGTAATCTTAAGCATTGGTTTCCAAGTGATCCAAGCTTCCACCATCCAAGTGCAAAAGAAGAATACTTCTATCAATCAAGATTAGAAGTATTACAACTTAGTATCATTTTGTTACTTAAGTTGTGTGTTTAACAAAGTTTGTAAATCATTCATTCATTTGTATGTAAGGTGTGTGTTGTAGATTAGTGTTGTGTGTAAGTAGTGAAGATGTTGTATAAGTAGTTGTGGTATAGAAGTTGTGAGGTCAAAGTGTAGAAGTCTTGAAGCCGTTGTGTAGAAGTCGTGAAGCCGTTGTGTAGATGTCGTGAATCCGTGGTGTAGAAGTTGTGAAGCCGTAGCTTAGAAGACGTGAAGTCATTGTGTTGAAGTCGTGAAGCCGTAGCATAGAAGTTGTGTAGCGGTCGTGTTGAAGCCGTGAAGTCTTAGTCGTGAAGTCCTAGTGTTGAAGTCGTGAAGCCGTAGCATAGAGGTTGTGTAGCGGTCATGTTGAAGTCGTGAAGTCTTAGTCATGAAGACATAGTGTTGAAGTCGTGAAGCCGCATCATAGAGGTTGTGTAGCGGTCGTGTTGAAGTCGTGAAGAAGTCGTGAAGCCGTTGTGAAATAGTCGTGAATAAGTTGTGAAGAAGTTGTGTTGTGAAGTTGTGAGATTGGTTCTAGCTACGATTAGAACTCGACATTTAGCTTTGTGTCGTTAAACCCGTGTAAGCCAAAGTTGTGTACGGTTTTCTCCGCCATAAGGGAGCTTATTGAAGTTGTGAAGAAAACTCTCGAGCAAGGTGTGCTCGGGGAGTGGAGTAGGGCAACACTAGAACAAAAAGTGGAATTGGTTACACCAAATATGTGTGACGATATACATATAGTCACACATGGTTTTTTTCGTGTGTGTGACTAAAGGTGGTGTGACCATAGGGTACCTACGGTCACATGTTTTGGTTCTTTTTAGTCTCACTTACAAAAGAGTAACCAAAACGTTAAAATGTGTGACTAAATAGGTACAATTTTAGTTGGATTAATCAGCTTTGTGTGACCAAAAACTCTTATAGTCACACGAAGCATTTTCTTTTTGTATATTTAGTCACATACAATTAACCATAAAGTGGCCAAAAGTGTTAATAAGTGTGACCATATGGTGTTGAAAGTGAAGAAATGTATGGTTTGTGTGACTATAGATCATCCAATTGCCACATAAATTTCATTTTTGTGTGGCCTTTTGTAACATTTAGTCACACAAATCATGTTTCTTTTGGGTATTTAGTCACATACAATTAATCATAAAGTGGCTAAAAATGTGAATAAGTGTGACCATATGTTCTTTAAAGTTAAGAAATGTGTGGTTTGTGTGACTATTGATCATCCAATGGCCACATGAATTGTATGTTTGTGTGGCCTTTTGTTACATTTAGTCACACAAAGCATTTTTCTTTTGGTATTTAGTCACATACAATAAATCATAAAGTGGCCAAAAGTGTGAATAAGTGTGACCATATGGTGTTTAAAGTGAAGAAATGTGTGTTTTGTGTGACTATTGATCATCCAATGGCCACATGAATTTTATTTTTGTGTGGCCTTTTGTTACATTTAGTCACACAAAGCGTTTTTCTTTTGGGTATTTAGTCACATACAATAAATCATAAAGTGGCCAAAAGTGTGAATAAGTGTGACCATATGGTGTTTAAAGTGAAGAAATTTGTGGTTTGTGTGACTATTGATCATCCAATGGCCACATGAATTTTATTTTTGTGTGGCCTTTTGTTACATTTAGTCACACAAAGCATTTTTCTTTTGGGTATTTAGTCACATACAATAAATCATAAAGTGGCCAAAAGTGTGAATAAGTGTGACCATATGGTGTTTAAAGTGAATAAATTTGTGTTTTGTGTGACTATTGATCATCCAATGGCCACATGAATTTTATTTTTGTGTGGCCTTTTGTTACATTTAGTCACACAAAGCATTTTTCTTTTGGGTATTTAGTCACATACAATAAATCATAAAGTGGCCAAAAGTGTGAATAAGTGTGACCATATGGTGTTTAAAGTGAAGAAATGTGTGTTTTGTGTGACTATTGATCATCCAATGGTCACATGAATTTTATTTTTGTGTGGCCTTTTGTTACATTTAGTCACACAAAGCGTTTTTCTTTTGGGTATTTAGTCACATACAATAAATCATAAAGTGGCCAAAAGTGTGAATAAGTGTGACCATATGGTGTTTAAAGTGAAGAAATTTGTGGTTTGTGTGACTATTGATCATCCAATGGCCACATGAATTGTATGTTTGTGTGGCCTTTTGTACCATTTAGTCACACATATCATGTTTCTTTTGGGTATTTAGTCACATACAATTAAGCATAAAGTGGCCAAAAGTGTGAATAAGTGTGACCATATGGTGTTTAAAGTGAAGAAATTTGTGGTTTGTGTGACTATTGATCATCCAATGGCCACATGAATTGTATGTTTGTGTGGCCTTTTGTACCATTTAGTCACACATATCATGTTTCTTTTGGGTATTTAGTCACATACAATTAAGCATAAAGTGGCCAAAAGTGTGAATAAGTGTGACCATATGGTGTTTAAAGTGAAGAAATTTGTGGTTTGTGTGACTATTGATCATCCAATGGCCACATGAATTGTATGTTTGTGTGGCCTTTTGTAACATTTAGTCACACAACGAATTAATTAAACAGTGACCAACAGTGTTAATAATAGTGACTATATGCATCTTTTAGTCACATTTAAGAAATCAATATATATATATATATATATATATATATATATATATATATATATATATATATATATATATATATATATATATATAATTCAAATAAATTCAAATACAATAAAATTGGCGTAAAATTGGAATGTATATAAAATTGTAATGCCGTAATACCAACAGTGTTTTGATATATCAAAACAAATTCAAATACAATAAAATTGGAATGTATATAAAATTGTAATGCCGTAAATAATAAAATTCTCAATAATTTAACGACTTCTGAGTCTTGATCTTCTGAGCAGCTTCAGTTTTCATGGCTTCAATAGAGACGTAGTTGCGCTTCCCTGTTAATTTAGGTGGAACTTTGTTATGCTCACTAATCATTTGTATGGTACTTGGTGGTGTTGCCTGTAGGAAACAAAAAGCCGGGTGTATCAAATACTGAATTAAATATGAGAAATTATATATATATGTAGGTTGATAAAACACATGCATGTATGTACCTGATCTTCCAAAATCACTTGCTCCTTTGGCCATGCATAAAAACCACCTACTGCCTGCGTAACTGTTTTGAAACCGTTACCTCCTACATCCGGTATGCAAGCTGCATCCTGTAAGGATTTATCAATAGACACTTTGTAGCAATCCTTGGGGAGTGGTTTGTTATGAAGCATTTGTTTTCCATCACTCTTGTATACGCGGCCCAAAGCAATAATAGTTGTTCTCTTTGAGTGCCACAGTTTGCACTTAATTACCTAAAAAAATGATTTGTTGCATGTATGTATCAGAAATTAGTTAAACAAAATAATATATGAACATGTTTAAATACATACTTGTGGTAGTACTAGTAATGAAGACTCATCTTCTTGTGATTGGGAAGCTTGACGTGCATCCTTTCGTTTTCCTCTAGTCGTTTTCTTAGATGCGACAGATTTAACAGTTACCTATACATATAAAACACAGTAAATAAGACATGCATGTAGATTTCAAAAATCACATGTGGAAGTTTTATTACTTACACTTGTTTCCTTTTCCTTTTCCAAAGTTGATAGTCCGTTAGACTTCTGAATGCTCGCAACTTTCTCACATCCAGAAACACGTGTTCCGGCATCCGCATCAGCACTGCTGTTTATATGATTAATGTTCACCGGAGACACCTGCAATATAAAGTGTTTAAGAAGACTGCAGCAGTTTTTAAAAGGGTCAATAAAAGATGGAATGTTACTTCTGGTGGTGTCAATGGACTTGGCGTCAATGGAGTTGACGTCAATGGAGTTGATGCCAATGGAGTTGACGTTGAGTTCGACTGCCCCTTTTGTGCAGCCAATTGCTTCATCAAATCCTGGATTACCGCATCTTTTTCTGAAAGTTGGCGTCTCTCATTCTCAAGTTCACTTTGAAGTAACACCACTCTTTCATCAGATGGTTGTTTGTTTCGAGGCAGATCAAAATACCTCCTGTAGGTTACTCCACCTCCCACTCCTCTCGCATATCCTCCCTTTTCCTTACCTAATACAACTGTCATGGCATCACTGCCATGATCAACCTTCAAGGTTCCTTGTTTGATCTTGTCCTCCGTTTCTTTCTGCACACACAATATGGGAAATAGGTTATTATATGTTGATCCCACTTTAATATAAGCAAGAAGACTTTTTAGCCCCACTATGAACATTATAATAAAATATGCAGTAAAACTTACAATTTTTTCTCCCACGGCTCTAGTATCATCATCGTAAAAATCTCCGTCTTTGTTCTTCCTTCCTGTCAACCACAGCGTGGTACGCGGTGGTTCTTCATCTGGTTCAATTTCTTTACGATCGATCTTATAAACATCAAATGCATACACACGTAAGATAAACCAATATAAATGCAAGTATGATGCTATTAAGTGCAAATGTTTCAAGTTACCATTTGATCTCTCACATGGGCGTATCCACCTCGTCCCATTCTATGCTGATAAAGAGACTTGGAACGCGCCACTTTTGTTGCAGCTGATTTCACCTTGCAACACAAAATCATAAGGCGTTTAGATGTAGTAATGCTGATATACTATAGAACTACGGAGTAATATATATGGAAACAGCAAATGCTTGAACTTGAATAAAAATTTACTAATTAACACCTTGTATTCATCGCTTTGTGTATAATTTACAAAATTGACCCAATCATCGGCTTTTACAATTGCATCATAGTTAGTCGGGACTTCATTTAGCTTAGAAGGTGTTTCAAGGTTGGGCAATATGTAGTTTTGTGTCAATTTCCTTCTGAAATTGCGTAGAAGTTGACCAAGATGATTCATTAACATCCTTCTGGCTGTCAAGTCAACATCAAAAAATCGCTGCAAAGATTAACACAATGTTCCTAATTAGTTGCACATAATGTAAATGCTACGTATATATTTCATGCTATATTACTGGGTTAAAAAATAGTATAGGTTTACCGTGATTTCGTCCCACATTTTGTCTCTTGCTTCTGAATCAACCTTCTTCCAGGATAGAATCCTGACACCTACATGCTCACGAACCAAGTCTCCCAAAAAACTAGAAAACAATGCTCGGTGTTTTCCTGATATCCTATTCATAGCATCGAAGGTTACACTGAGCTTCTCTTCACCTGCTTTTCCATATTCCCTTCGAAACTTTGCTAACCTGGTTATGCCCCTCTTTTTGACATAACCATTTGATTGGTTGTTATCACCTTCACCATCATCAGAAAACTGCTCCGATTCATATCCCAAAGTGTGGTCAGGATTTTCATTATCAGAAAAATCAATATTATGATGATCAATCTCTTGGATTTCCATGATTCGTCTGAAGCAATGTGTAAAAGAAAAATAGTAAACTAAATTGGTGAATAATGGTTTAAAAAGTTATTGTTTTAATGTTTTGAATGAAGGCTGATTTTTTGGAGAAAAAATAGGGCATATGATGGGGCAGTTTTTCATTTAAGGAAATCACAATATCCAGAGTTAATTTTAAAATTTTTTTTTTTTTTTGAGAATTTAAACATTTCACAAAAAAATTTGGCTCCAAAATTTTTAATTAAGAATTTTAACATTTCATTAAAATTTTGGCTCCAAAACACCCATATAACTTTTCATGACAGAAATTGTGCTTACACACAGTCCCAAACACCCATATAACTTCAAACCCGCTGTCCCAAACACACATATAACTGCATAAACACAAAAATCACCACATGGCGCATACAAATGAACAAACACGAGCTAATAGCAACAATCAATGAGCCTAAACAACTTTGAACAAGAATCAAACAATATGAGTAGTGATCACTTAGCTTAATCAGCTGTGATGCTATGGGGGCAAGAAAAAGGTCAAAATAAGTTTAGTAAATAAGCTATACAGTCCACAACAAGCTTGGATCAAACAAGATAGCCAAAGACGCTTTCTAAAATACCAAATTACAAACTATGAGCTCAAGGTATGATCAAAATATGGGCTTATGAATCTAGGGTGAAAAAACCACTTGTTATGGGTTGCACACCAAACTTCTGGCAAATGAAAATTCATCAAATATCAGCTGTTTGGACAAGTTATGGGTTGCACAGGACATTCAAATGCCCCAACAGGCCACTTTGAGATTGATTCTAAGCAAGCACAGACAAAAACAGAGCAACACATACCAATTGAACACCTCAATTCACTTTCTTTACTATAACCAAATTCATATAATGAATTTCTTAGCTAACTACCGTAGTTGCATAGGAATATATACAAGACAAGAATTAAAAACACAACATAGACAAGAACCTTAACCATAATTTTCATTAATTATAATAATTCCATACATTGTTGATTAAACGATACTACATTGTTCATCACTACTTCAGTCTCCCCACTAAAATCGATGAGGTCGTCAATCACACGCCTTGCAAGTTGGTTGGGACCGTTTGGTGCTGCCATTGATAAAGATATTTGGTGTTATAGGATAATGATCGGATTTTTGATAAAACTTGTTGAAGAAGAGTGATATGGAAGGAGAATGGGGAAGAGTGATTTATATAGGGGACGTTTGTGGTGGAGATTAGAGGTGTGAACAGGGACGTTTGGTTTTCAGACGGCGGTTATTTGATTGAGGAGAGACGTTAGTTTCTAGTTAGAGTATAAAGATGATGATGAAACACTATGGAAACCGTGTGTAAAAGTATAAGAAATGGCAAACTAAGTCCTCCTTCTTTCAAAGTATATATCACTATAGATTAGGGTTCTTGATCGGTTCGGTTATCGGGTTGGTCGATTAGTTCGGTTTTATTAAATGTATTTTCTTTTTAATTCGGGTCGTTAAACACATTAACGTGTAAAGACATTTGAAAACGGACGTAAACGGGCAAAAACGGACAAAAACGGAATAAACGGGAAGAAAACGTGTAAGCAAGTAAGAAAAGGTATGAAACGTTAGATAATGTACGATAATGTATAAAACAGACAAAACGGTATGAAAAATGAGGAAAACGTATAAAACATGTAGAAACGGTCTAAAACATGATTAAACGGGCGAGAACGTGTAAACACGGACTAAAACGTATAAAAACCGACTAAGAATTATAAGACGTAGGAAAACTGAGGAAAAAGTATGAAAAACATGAAAATGACAAAAACCTACGAAAACGAATAAAAACGTGTAGAGACGGAGTAATCCATGACAAAACGGGGGATAACGTGTAAACATGGACGAAAACGTGTACACACGGACGCAAACGTATCATATAACCTAAAGATACCTTAACGACAGTATGACACAGTCTTCATCATAGTGCATATGACTTTACTGATTTTATGGCCTCCTCAAATGTCAAAATTAACGTGCCCACCTTTAATAACTTTAACACACTTCATATAACCTTCACAATATAACTATACACATACCAAGTCTATGCAACCCATGGATGACCAGCGATAATGGCTAATTCACATGGTGGGTCATGGGTAGTAGGTTATAACTGGTCACATTCATTAATGGGTATTTGACATCATATGGGCATTGGGTTATAGTTGTTTAGGGTGTCATTTCAATGAATAGTACGTATGTATAATATTATGTTATCAAAAACCCGACCAAATGGTCAAGATGCTCTCTCCCTGAGATATTCCCGGGTCGTTTTAACTGAGCTAATGTAAAATATTGATCATGTTCGTTAAGTTAATAAATAAACGAACATAAACAAACTTTTACCAAACAAATCATGAAATGTTCAATGAACGTTCTGTTGATACAAAAGTTGGGCGTTCCTTAATTCCGTACCAATCAGATCTTAATGCTTGAGACCTGCGCACTTAGAAAACAAAAAGACACCGTTAGGCTTATCGTGGGATTGTCTCCCACGATTATCCTCCGGCGTGAGAGTAAGTAATCGGTTTTTAGGGTTTAGTTGAAGAGTTAGGGTTTTGTAAGTCGTACCTTTAATGAGAGTCGAGAGACTCTTTATATACACATGAAACCCTAGTTGGTTTCGTGCTCCTCACTCCTCAGCGTATCCCGCATAGGTCAGTTTTGATACGTATCCCATAAATAAGAGATATCCTATCAAGACCATAAATAATTCCGGGTTTGGGCCAACGTAAGCCCAAACCGTTATCGTAATAGCCCATTCGTGCTGGGCTTGAGCCCATTCGTGATGGACTGGAGTCCATTCGTGTTGGACTTGAGTATGGGTCGGGTTCGTGGACCGAATGCAGACTATACGTCATCACGTTCAGTTCGTTTACAGTCCTAGCTACTCACAGGATTCTAATAGGCCGGGAAATAGTAATTTGTAATTTAAAGCCTAGAAATGCAAAATAACTTTTCTTAAGTCCTAAATGACTAAAAATAATTTTACGAAAAATAATTTTATTTTTTTGACTTTTATTTTATTTTTTAATAATTAAAAACTAATTTTAAGTAATTAAATGATAAAAAATAGTAAACTGATTAAGAATACACAAGAAAAATGTGCAATAACTACTTAAAGTATTTAAGTTTGAAGCAAAAATAAAAGTGACAAACCAACTTATTTAAATAAGCTATAATAAGCTTAAAAGGAGAAATAAGCTAACAGCCTAAAAAGTTTGTTTATATACAAAACAATGTAAGATATTTAATGAAGAAGTCCCAAGGGCAAGTGGTAAGGGTGTGGTGTGTTGAGGCGTTCAAAAGGTTGAGGCTGGTGAGGTCTCAAGTTCGAGCCTATGGTTCCCCTTTATTTCCCAGCTTCCCTTTTTATGTTTTTTATGAAAAACTTTTTGATAAGATATTTTTAAACTTTCCCTCCAATATGTTCTTCAAATATATTTGTCAATTCCCTCCAATATGACTTAAGAGCTTTTTGGAGCTTTTTTGGGCAATGCACTTTGTCGGTAGTAGATTACTAGTGTATAACGGTATTATGAACTGTCCAGCATGTAAACGTAACTTTATTATTTATTTAGACAATTTTCTAATGAAATATGCATATGTCCTTTTACGTCATTTTACATATATATAAATACAGCTACAACTATGTTACCAAACGTTTTTATTTAAAAGACAGCTACTGCTCACGGCTACTGCTCACAGTTACTGCTCACAGCCACTGCTCACAGCTACAGCTCACTGCTACTGCTACTTTTACCAAACACAGCCTTAGTAATTAAGTTAACGAACATGAACAATATTTTTATGTTTGCGAACGTCCGATTTTCATTTAAATAATATAAATTTTTTTTATTTATTATTTTTAAAAAAAAATTTAAAAGAAATTTCATTTACTACCACTTTGAACCAAAAAAATTATGCGTGCATCTCCCATTTATATCTCACGTAAACTTTAATTCCGGCCATTTGGTTTCACAACAAAATTAAAACACCACCTAACACACACAGGCAACCAAAACGTCATCTCCAACTTGTCTGCACTACAACAGGTTAGGGTTTCATCTTTTTGATCAACATCAAAGTAAACTTTTTTACTTCCCTTTTTTATGAACTTGTTTGAAGTGATGTATGCCGAACTTGTTCATAATGTGTCGATCGCTTTACCTTATATATGTATTGCTCTGATTAACTAATGTGTTCATGTTAATGTAGTTTAAACTCATTTGTGTGAAATGGTTATAAACATTATTTTAATTAGTCATAAGAAGTTGCATGTAGGTTTCCCTCTCAAACACAGTTGATAGCCTAGAAATTAGAATCTACGAATATGATACTTGCAATGTCAAGTCTAGTAACTTTGTTGATTAGTAATGAGATACCTTATTAGGGATTGTTGATTATTTAGGGGAAAATGTTATATATTGAATGGATTGAAGTTGTGGTATAAAATTGGTTTCGGTCGGGTTCAGTTTGTATTAGCCTGTAGGAATGAGTTGGTTTCGGTCGGGTTCGGTTTGTATATATAGAATTACTTTAAAGGGAGAATGTTAAAGTATTTGTGTGTTGATCCATTTGGGTTCCATTAGCAAATTTTCATTAGCAAGTAAGGATGCAAATTTATAGGTTGCCAATTAACAAAAAATTAGACCCCCGCATACTTTTTCGTTTATGATACATAAAGATTTTATGTGTGTTTGAATTTTATAGTATAAACAATGTATTACCTTAACATGTGCCCTGTTGCTAGAAAACTAACCTGCTGCTAGTTAGTTTATTAACCTGCTGCTAAGGTTATTAGTCTGCTGCTAATGTTCATTACTTGGACTGTCTTTTTATTTTTTATGCTCATCAATTGGAGTTTCATTTTGTCTTCTATACTCATCAATAACTTGGGATGTCTTTTAAACTTGCCTGCAGGGACCACATTCATAAACATGGACAAGACTTGGATGGTAAATAAAAGGACCACCAAATCTTATATTGATGGAGTACAGGCGTTTATTAATTATGCAGTAGACAACTTGCGTAAGATGGGGAACATCGACCCACGAGTTAATAAACTTCATCTTAAAATGCCATGTCCGTGTACAAACTGTTGTAACCACATAAACCAAACAGTGGAGGCAGTACAGTGGCATTTATTCACGAAAGGGATTGATCTAACCTACATAAAGTGGACCAAACATGGAGAGAAGGATGAGCCATCAAAAAGTTCCCCAAAAACTGTTGACGCTACAACAGAATTTGTTGACGACACGGATTTTGCTTCATATATTCCAACAGATGGCCCAGCAACGGTAGATATGGTTAACGCTACAAAAGATAATTTTGAATCAGAGGATGACCTTGTCAAGTTTCAAGAACTATTATTAGATGCAGAGAAGCCTCTTTACGAAGGATGTCCCGACTTCACAAAGATGTCCGCAATAGTTAAACTACTCAACTTAAAGGGTAAGTACGGATGTTCTGATAAGTTCTTTACTGAATTACTAGGATTATTAAAAAAGATGCTACCTGCTGGTAACGAAATGGTGGAAAAAACATATGAAGCCAAAAAAGTTGTGAAGTTGATGGGTTCAGGATACAAAAAGATACATGTATGTATCAACAACTGCCTTCTTTACTGGAAAGATGACAAGGATTTGACTGTGTGTCGAACTTGTGGGACATCAAGATGGAAGGTGGATAAGAAGACACATAAAGTGTACGAAAACATTCCAGCAAAGGTAATGTGGTACTTTCCAATTATACCAAGACTGCAACGACTATTTAAGATAGAAATAATTTCAGAAGATTTAAGATGGCACGCCACACGGAGGATAACCGACGGTGTGTTACGTCACCCCGCAGATTCACAGGCATGGCGTACCATAGATGAAAAATTCCCGAAAATTGCTGAAGATCCAAGAAATATACGGCTGGGAATATCGGCTGATGGGGTTGACGTACACACGGGAAATAGGCATCACAGTGTATGGCCAGTTTTAACTGTCATATACAACCTTCCTCCATGGTTGTGTATGAAAAGAAAGTTTATCAATCTTTCGGTATTAATATCGGGATACCGGGAAATGATATCGATGTGTTTTTAGAACCGTTGGTAGATGATCTGCATACCTTATTCGAAAAAGGGGTTCATACATATGATGCATCCACAAAAGATTACTTTAAGCTACGTGCCGTTGTGTTATGGACAATAAATGATTACCCTGCACTTGGTACACTATGTGGATGCCCGTACAGTGGATTCAAAGGTTGTGTGGTTTGCGGGAAAGATACAAACTGTGTTAGACTTTCTGCCTCGTCCAAGCAAAGTTATGTTGGACATAGACGATATCTACCATATGACCATCCGTTCAGAAGGCAAAGGAAGGCATTTAATGGACAACCAGATTTTCTCCCGGCTCCAACTCCAATGACCGGGGAACAAATATACAACAAGGTACAACATATTGAAAATAAATGGGGAAAAGGAAAACGAACAAACAATAATGCATCAGAAAACCAAGAACATACGGGAGGCAGAGGTGGGAAGATTAAAAAGCAGAAAAGAAACACAACAGATGAAGAGGGTTGTTCAAGCCAAGTAAACGGACAAAACGGTGCGTATTGGAAGAAATTCAACATTTGGTACCGAAAACTTAGGTATTGGAGGCATAATTCTGTTCCACATTGTATTGATTTTATGCATGTGGAAAAGAATGTTGCTGAGAGCCTCGTCGGAACTTTGCTACATGTTCCAGGAAAGACGAAAGATGGACTGAATGCTCGATTGGATCTGGCTGAGTTGGGGGTAAAACAAGAGTTGTTTGCTAGGCAAGAACAAGACGGTACAACACTACCTCCAGCAGGTTACACATTAAGTAATGCTGAAAAAGACATTTTTTGTGATACGTTGCACAACATCAGGGTACCTCAAGGTTATTGTTCAAATTTCTCTAGTTTGGTCAGCCTAAAGGATAGGAAGCTCATTGGCCTAAAATCGCATGACTATCACATGTTAATGCAAGAGTTTCTGCCCGTTGCAATACGTTCAATCATGCACCCACCCACACGATATGCTATTATCAGGTTTTGCTTTTTCTTTAAATCGATATGCAACAAAGAAATAATATCGCAACAACTAGATAATATGCAAGCAGAACTGGTAGTGACACTCTGCCTACTCGAGAAGTTCTTTCCTCCATCTTTTTTTGATATTATGATACACTTGACTGTGCACCTTACTAGGGAGGTCAAATTATGTGGTCCCGTATGCTTTCGGTGGATGTATCCATTCGAAAGATGTATGAAGGTTATTAAAGGACATGTGCGAAACAGGAATAGACCAGAAGGATGCATTGCTGAGGAGACTATTGCGGAAGAAACAATAGAGTTTTTTAGCGAATATCATAAATCCATGGAAACTATTGGTCTCCCACATGATAAACATGAAACTGATGAAAATGAGGACGGAAAGCCATTGTCGGCCGGCAAATCAAGTGAAGTTTCTGCGGAACTCTTTCAGAAAGCACATTTGTATATAATACAGAATACAGATGAAATTGTACCGTATATCGAGTAAGTTTTAATAACACATGTCTATTTCCTTACTTAAAATGATCTATCAAATATAATAATCAAACACATTGTTTCAGGCGACACAAGCAAGTTTTGAAAACACAAAACCCGGGTAAACGAATTGCATTTCTGGAGAATGAACACAGTAAATCTTTTGCTAATTGGTTACGCAAAGAGGTAATTAATCTTATGCTATTTATAATTGACTTTTTTTTTCACTGCCATACATAGTTTAGTTTTCACTGCCAGACATAGAATGAATGTGTGTTTGGGAATGCAATTAGGATGCCATACTAAATCCTTCCAACTTGTAATGAAATTCAGGTTGAGAGAGAGTTGAACATCGACAAAGAAAGTGTATCTGAAACTGTAAGGTGGATATCATATGGACCACGCGCCAGCGTAGTGAAATACGATGCATATATCATCAATGGGTATACCTTTCGTACGAAAGGTCATGAAGGCAAAGTTTACCAGAACAGTGGGGTTAGTGTTGAGGCATTAGATATGCACATATCTAAAGAAGTTGCAACCACAAGGCAAGCATTTTATTATGGGGTTTTGCAAGAGATATGGGAGCTAGATTACCGTTACAGGCAAATTCCTCTTTTCAAATGTGACTGGGTTAATCACAAAGGTGGTGTGAAACGCGATACTATTCTTGGGTATACATTGGTTGACCTGAATAATTTAGGCCACAAGGTTGATCCGTTCATATTAGACTCACAAGCACGACAAGTGTTTTATGTGCAAGACCAGTTAGATAAAAAATTGTCTATTGTGTTTAAGACACCTCCCAAGAATTACAAAGATAAGTATGATGAAGTCGATGAGGAATTTAGTACCGTCATTCACCAGCACAATGATAACATATTGCCATGTGTGGATCGACGTGACTTGGGTAACGAATCACGAACTGACTACTGTCGAACCGACTGTGGAGGTGTTGTTATACGAAAATCCAAGTGAACCATGTTATGTAATAAGAGCTTGGGAATTGTCCAATGTATTTAGGTGTTTGTGTTATATTATGGCTGTATAGTTTTGTTTGGTTGTTGTTTCATGTAACATTGCCTTTATGGCTCACTTTCTTAATAAATTTACCTTAATTAAGCAAACAAAAAATGTTTGAGCTGTTATTTATGCGTATTTTGTGTGACTATTGTTCATCCAATTGCAACATGAAATTGATATTTGTGTGGCGTTTTGTAACATTTAGTCACACAAATTAAAGCATGTTTCTTTTGGGTATTTAGTCACACACAACTAACCATAAAGTGACCAAAATTGTTAGTAACTGTGACCATATATGCTGTTTAAAGTCAAGGAATGTGTATTTTTTATAACTATTGATCATCCAATTGCCACATGAATTAGGTTTTTGTGTGGCCTTTGGTAACATTTAGTCACACAAACCATGGTTTTGGGAGTGTATTTACTCTCATATAACTAGCCATAAAGTGACCAAAAGTGTTAATAAGTGTGACCATATGATGTTTAAAGTTAATGAATATGTATTTTGTGTGACTATTGATCATCCACTTGCCACATGAATTTGGTTTTTGTGTGGCCTTTACTAACATTTAGTCACACAAAGCATGTTTTTGGGAGTGTATTTAGTCACATACAACTAACCATCAAGTGACCAAAAGTGTTAATAAGTGTGACCATATGCTGTTTAAAGTGAAGGAATGTGTATTTTGTGTGACTATTGATCATCCACTTGTCACATGAATTTGGTTTTTGTGTGGCCTTTGGTAACATTTAGTCACACAAAGCATGTTTTTGGGAGTGTATTTAGTCACATACAACTAACCATCAAGTGACCAAAAGTGTTAATAAGTGTGACCATATGCTGTTTAAAGTGAAGGAATGTGTATTCTGTGTGACTATTGATCATCCAATTGCCACATGAATGTGGTTTTTCTGTGGCCTTTGGTAACATTTAGTCACACAAAGCATGTTTTTGGGAGTGTATTTAGTCACATAAAACTAACCCTAAAGTGGCCAAAAGTGTTAATAAGTGTGACCATATGCTGTTTAAAGTGAAAGAATGTGTATTTTGTGTGACTATTGATCATCCAAATTCCACATGAATTTGGTTTTTGTGTGGCCTTTACTAACATTTAGTCACACAAAGCATGTTTTTGGGAGTGTATTTAGTCACATACAACTAACCATCAAGTGACCAAAAGTGTTAATAAGTGTGACCATATGCTATTTAAAGTGAAGGAATGTGTATTTTGTGTGACTATTGATCATCCACTTGCCACATGAATTTGGTTTTTGTGTGGCCTTTACTAACATTTAGTCACACAAAGCATGTTTTTGGGAGTGTATTTAGTCACATACAACTAACCATCAAGTGACCAAAAGTGTTAATAAGTGTGACCATATGCTGTTTAAAGTGAAGGAATGTGTAGTTTGTGTGACTATTGATCATCCACTTGCCACATGAATTTTGTTTTTGTGTGGCCTTTGGTAACATTTAGTCACACAAAGCATGTTTTTGGGAGTGTATTTAGTCACATACAACTAACCATCAAGTGACCAAAAGTGTTAAAAAGTGTGACCATATGCTATTTAAAGTGAAGGAATGTGTATTTTGTGTGACTATTTATCATCCACTTGCCACATGAATTTGGTTTTTGTGTGGCCTTTACTAACATTTAGTCACACAAAGCATGTTTTTGGGTGTGTATTTAGTCACATACAACTAACCATCAAGTGACCAAAAGTGTTAATAAGTGTGACCATATGCTATTTAAAGTAAAGGAATGTGTATTTTGTGTGACTATTGATCATCCACTTGCCACATTAATTTGGTTTTTGTGTGGCCTTTGTTAACATTTAGTCACACAAATCATGTTTTGGCTACACTTAAATAATGTGTGACAAACTGTTTAGTGTGACTATATGTACTAGATTTTGGCTACACTTAAATAATGTGTGACAAACTGTTTTGTGTGACCGTATATATCATTTGGTCATACTATTAGAAGCAAATGTGACTATAAGTTTAGTGTGACCATATATGGCATCAAGGTTACTTGTATTTGTCACACGTTCCAAATGCATATGTGACTAAATGATCTGGAACAAAATCACCAGTTACGTTTAGTCACATAAGGGTCGATTGTGTGGCAATAGAGTTCTTATGGTCACACATTCGAAATGCTCATGTGTGACTAATTCGTAAATGCTGTCAATTTACCTACCTTCAGCCACACAAATATTTGAATGTGTGGCTGTTCCAAATCGACCATGTGTGACCATATGTCATTTTTGTACTAGTGCAAGGAAGGTGTCCTTGTAGCCGAACCACTATAAATCTCTCGTGTCTCGGTTAGATCTTTCCATACCTTATTTATTTCTTTACTTGCATCGTCATTACTTTCATACACATAGGCTTACATAATTGCTAGTATTAATTAGAGGTCGACTTCACATAAAGATCAAATTGAAAATCCATTCAAGAAACCAAAACTTTTACAATCAATTTAAAAGAATACATATATAACTAATAATAAGATTTAAGTTTTATTTTTCATAACAAACTTGAATCTAAGTGTTTTAAAAGTATAAAACAAAGTTTTTACAATAAATTAAAAAGACGTAAAACTATTCAACCCCCCCCCCCTTCTAGTTTTCCACACAATTTTCCCACCTTTTGATAGATTAATTACTTCCTTTTCATTACTTTTTATTACTGTTGACTAGCTACCCGCCAAAAATTTGGGCCTACCACTAATCCATCACAAAAAAATCAAAAACTGCACAAACAAAATCTCCTAACAAAGCATAACATACCCTTTATCGCCATAGCCGTAACTATAGGCAACAAATATTCAGAGAAGAAGGTATAATAATCGAGGCGTAGGTGAGAAGGCTCTAACACTCTCATGATGTTTATTATAACAAAAACGGATTTTTTTACCAAAAAACAGGCTCGGCCGCAACGCGGCGATCGTCGCCATTCTCGTGTTTTTTTAATTATGGAGTACTTTTCATTAAATTTCCTTTTAAGAATAGTGCATTTAATTTATCAAACAAAATTGTCTTTCGTCCATCAAGAAGTTGAATTCTTCCGACATCAATCAAACAATTTCCATATTTTTCTTGCATCTCGATCATGAATTCCCAGTTTCTCTTTTACTCCATTTTAACTAATTTTGGGTACCCGGAATTTCGGATACATGAATCCGATATCCAAAATTTCGGATATTATTTTCGAACACCCGAATATGCAAATATGTTATTAATGTTTGCAAAAATGTTTGCATAAATTACTTAACTTTATTTTTGTCCACCCAACTTACTAAATGTACGTTGCATACTGTTCATTCAAGTTACTAAACATTTAAAAACCATTCACTCTAGTTACTTCAAAATTTGGCTACCGTTTGTTGACCACTGACACGTCATTAAATTAAAGGGTTAATATACAAATGTGTTACCAAACTTTACGAAAATATTCATCTAAGTTACTAATTTTTGAGTATTATAGACCGGAGATGGGGTGAAGTGCCCAGTTACTTTCAAAGCAACTCAAAGGGTTGTATTCCCTTCTTCTCTTATGTTGCCATTTGTGATGTCGTATTTGAGAAAAAAAGAGTCTACATCTAGGGTCTCCACCTCTACATTAGTCCGAGCCAAACTTAGGTTGGCTACAAACAGGTAGATGAGGCAACACCTTAAGATGATCAGAATCACCAACTTCAGCTTATCACGAGCACCCCTATTTATTCCGTGTTGCTCATTGCGTCTTGCTCTTCTAACGTTTGGAGCCATCTATATCAATTAACACAAATGGTTGAATATCACTGTGATAAACTAAACAACCTGATAAATATGAGAAAGATTACAATGAGTGTGCATTCCAGCTCCTCCATTAAAGCTTTCCATATTATGGTGTTGACAATGTTTTTTTAATTATGGAGTAATTTTCATTAAATTTCCTTTTAAGAATAGTGCATTCAATTTATCAAACAAAATTGTCTTTCGTCCATCAAGAAGTTGAATTCTTCCGACATCAATCAAACCATTTCCATATTTTTCTTGCATCTCGATCATGAATTCCCAGTTTCTCTTTTACTCCATTTTAACTAATTTCGGGTACCCGGAATTTCGGATACATAAATCCGATATCCAAAATTTCGGATATTAGTTTCGAACACCCGAATATGCAAATATGTTATTAATGTTTGCAAAAATGTTTGCGTAAGTTACTTAACTTTATTTTTGTCCACCCAAGTTACTAAATGTACGTTGCATACTGTTCATTCAAGTTACTAAACATTTAAAAACCATTCACTCTAGTTACTTCAAAATTTGGCTACCGTTTGTTACTAATTTTTGAAAATATTCACCTAAGTTACTAATTTTTGAGTATTTTTCTTCACAGTTGTTAACCGTTAGAGAACCATTCATTTTAGTTGTGAGTTATATAAAAATACTCAAGTTCCATGAATTGAATGTGTTAGTTTCATGTAAGTAGAGTAATTAAAAAATGAATGTGTTACTACTTACTACGTTTTAGGAAACAAAAGTAATATTAAGTTAAAGAAGATGATGGCTTACATTGCGATTATTGCGATTGAAGTATATGTCCTCTGCGAAGTTGAGGGCGTTCCCTTTATATATCAAAGCTTACAACGTTGAGTTTACACAGAAGAATACGATATGAAATCTAATCACCTAATGCCCTATTTATAGAGACTTAAGAAAGTGGACTAACTATCCTAGAACAAATCCTAGTCGATTATGTAAAGCATCTCAGCTCCTAGATGATTACTCACTTTTTATAGTGTTCATATTTTTCTTTTCACTTTTAAATTTAGGTTGCTTTTCTTAATTTTCTTCTGTCTTTGTTACCAAAATGTAAGAGAGAAATTTCTTTTTTTTGCATTCATTTCCATTGTGCATATAGAACCCGTCGTCTGAAAATTGATAACTTGCTTTATTCTATATTTAACACATTCAAAAGAAGATTGTAACTAAAAAAAAAAAAAAAAAAAAAAAAAAAAAAAAAAAAAAAACCTATTTAAGAAAATTGTTAACTTGCTTTATTCTATGTTTACACCGTCGATATTAATTTTGGGCTATTTCATCTCTATACGCATTTGGTGCTTCATTTTCTACACATATTGTAAATCTTAACTTGATTTCCAATTTCATTTTTTAAATGAAACTTCTTAAACATTAACAAATCTACGTACTGTTTATTTTAACCCAACGCTAATCAACCATAGCTATAAAAATTCGAGTAAGTACGTACTTACTACAGCTTGCAGCATGAAGTTACTCTAACGAAGAAACCACCTAACGGACTTTTTTGTTTAAAAGAAATCAATAACAAAATACCATTAAATGCCATAAATTATTATTAGAAATTGGGTTTTGTTAACATGTGCCCACTGGACATATATTAACGTGTTAATCAAAAGAATATTTTGTTTCATTTAAGTTAAAATTATGTTCATATATGGTAATTTATCAGCTAATTAATATGTATTACATTTACCAAACATGTATAATTTAAACAATTTAAAGATACGTTTTTTATTGTTTAAGTAATCAATTACATGCCATAAATTATGATTAGGAAGTTTGTATCAAGGCTTGGAGTTATGCCTTCGATTCGATAACCTATAAAAATGTATTGTGACAATTCAGCTGCAATTACATTTGCCAATGAACCTGGAATCATGAAAGGCACCAGACATTATCCGATCAAATATCACTATGTGCGAGAGCAAATAGAGATTGGGCAGATCAAAGTACTCAAAGTTCACACAGATGATAACTTGGCAGATCAATTGACGAAAGCTCTTCCTGGCACTAAGCTTTATAAGTTAGCTGAAGGAATAGGTCTTCGTAAGGCTGAAAGTTCCATGCCCATTTGTGATTAGTATTTGGATAAAGGATGTAATAGACAATTATTGATTTTATGAAATAAAGTATTGTTTATGTTTTATTGTCTTGTTGAAATATACATATATCCTGTTTTTGCATTTTTATATCCTTGAATAATTTTATTATTCTAAATGTGTCCATTGTCGGTTAATGATATGGGAATATCATTAAATTAAGATAAATGTGAATGTTGGTGAGAATATACTTGAAAGTATATTGATGCGTAGTCATACCAAATTCACATGATATTCTAAGAGTAGAATATAGGACTTATCCCAACTAAGCATGAGATTACTTATGGATCTTGTCATCAACTAATTCATGAAATAGTTATCCTCAGACTTGAGATACCAGATAAGAGTCATGGATGTAGTGCATTTTTGTAAAGCAATCTATCGCTTACCGTAACTGGAAGTTATAAGGATTGTTTTCAGAAGTGTTGCAAAGTCCATGGGTTATTCTTGTAGTCAAGAAAGAATTTGTTCCTTCAAATTTTGTTTGAAGTATAATACTGCTGGGCCCCTCGTAGGGTTGACAAAATGTTTGCGTGGCCACGCCCAAAGTCTATCTGGAATACATTCAGATGTTTTGGTAATTTTGTTCAATCATTAACAACGAGAAACAGAAACATTAATAAAGAGTGACTTAGATCCATTTCTTTATTAATACAGTGTTAGTAACAAAAGGATAATAATAATGATGAATCATTAAAGATTTTCCAGGAAATCTAGCTCGAGTCGGACTAGGGGCATTGGAGTGTTGCAAGACGCCAACCAATGTCATTTTGCTATTAATAGTTAACCAAGTGGGAGTTGTTAGAAATGGTTAAATAATTAATGTGCAAATGTCTAGTATCGAACCCGAGACCTCGGGATTGCACACATTACAAATGAGTATTAAGGAATAATAATAAATGTATTTTATATATTTATTATTAACACAAGAACTTAACGACCGTTAGTGTTTTCCGTTAAATGACTAACGACCGTTAAACGCAAATAAGGAAAGAGTGTTTGTATGTAATTAGGAAACAAGGAAAAAGATCTAGAACCCTCTCTTGGGTTAGGGTCGGCCGAACAAGGCATATGGGGCAACCCATTGCCCTAACTTGTTCCCAAAGTTTCCTAAACACTATATAAACAAACCTAGGGTAATTGTTTTGGCTAATCTTTTGTGCACACAATTATCCCTAAAGTTTTCCTTCTCTTTCTTTTGGTCTTGCCGATCGTACATCCCTCCTCCAAGGGTTGTGGATCGATTTTTGTTAAACAAAAATCAAGTCTTGTGTTTTACTTGCATAACCTTAATACGGTTTAATTTGTGTGTACAAGAACGAGGTAACAACACACTATTGTTGTTATCAAGAGATCGATAAACAAAACGGTAAGGGGTTTATCATTGATCTAGTTTAAATAATATTCAAGATTTATTGAAGTGCATCGGGTACGTTTTCTATTTATGTTTAAGTTAATAATTATGTGTTATATGTTATTGTTTACATGCTTCCGCTATTATGTACTTTGTGTTATGGAATTATATGATTGTCATGGTCTTCAAATTCCAACAGTGGCATCACGAGCCATGTATAACATGTAATTGATTACTTAAACAATAAAAAACGTATCTTTAAATTGTTTAGATTATACATGTTTGATTTTCTAGGGTTTTAATTATTAAAATTTGTTTTTTTTTTAATAAAAGTCGAAACCCTAACCCTAATTTAGGGGGGGTGTCGATTTGATCATAAACCCTAATTAGGGTTTGTGGTTTGAAAATTAATTGTGATTAATTAGAAACCCTAGGTCTTAAACAATTGTTGTGTTATGAATCTTGTGACCTAATTGCTATATGATATGCATGAATCCGTGACTATACATGCATAATTAGTCACGGATAAATTACTTGAATTAAATTGTTTAGATGTTTGCTACATGATTAGAAAAATCTAAAATTAGGGAAGACCTAATATATATTAAATTAATGAATCGGTTATGTGCAACGTGGTATATTATCATTAAAACTTACGCGGCCAATTGTTGGCGACTGTGGTCCATTGGGTACAATGAGCTCGAAAACCAATGGGAGTTTTATTGATTCTATACATAATAATTCACATATAGATTATTAATAGGATTTGTTTAAAAGGTTGCATGTGGCTAGATGTTTCAATTACAATTAATTGTTTTAATTGTTTTATTATTAGTTGATTGTTTGTTTTCTTTTAATTACTTGTTTATTGTTTTTTTTTTATATGTGATATGTTAAAGTAAGCAATAAAAAGGGTAATTTTCAAAGAAAATTAAATTGGACTAATAATGGTGAAACATAAAGTAATAAAGTAAGGATCTTGCAAAGTCTTATGTGCCGACAATGGTTCGCTTCGCACGGTAATTTGCTCCCAGGCGAGACTAGCAAGATCTAAACTTTGTTACTTAATTTTTTAAGACTAAGATCATAAACTTTTGCTTGATTGATGTTTTTGTACAATAGTGTGTGAAAGGCGGACCAAAGTTGACAAACTGTGTGGTGGGTTTATCTGGAGAGGGGTTTTTTAAGAGATTCGCTCCTACCGGCTCTCCGGGCCCGCTTGTGCGTCAACTGCGACTTACCTATATCACTATTTACGTACACTATCATCTTAAGGGTGATTTACCTCAATTCCACGCGCCATTTTTGTGGCAAATATCCGAATAACATGTAAGTAGTAGGATATGTGGGCGATAATTGTTGGTACTTCTTTAATTGGTGAACCCAATACCTCAAGTACATAGTTTTGGTTTACTCTTAACTAAATGGTAAATAAAAATTGTTTTGAAAACTAATGATACAAAGATGAGTGCATGCATCTTTGTACATGTTTTTGTCACATCAAAAACTAAATACCCTAAAATTTAAGTTACATGCCATCTAACTATAAGGAACACTTGAAGTTAATTTTGGGTATGCGTGAGACCTGGACCAAAATTAATGACAAGGTAAATTTCCGAGTGTGCGTGAGACCACACATGGATTAATTTGCAGTTTTTAAGTTAGACAACTTAATTAAGCTGATGCGTGAGACCTAGAGCTTAAGGCATGAGATGGGATAAAACATGCTTACGTGACATATTGATGAATCAATATGTAGTAAATCCCATAAATTATCTAGGAATTGGAAAACTTGTTTGCCAATTATTGTACGACAGATTACCATCTTTTGTACTTCCACTACTAGCAGATCAACTGATGTAGTGGAATTATGTAAAGTTGGATCCTAGATTTTCAAGGAAATTAAGTTGGTTATATGAATATATCCATGGGTATTATATTTTCTTGAGAATAAGTATTATCGAAAATACTAATGTTTGAACTTTTCTATTTTCTGTAGAATGGCTCAACCCGATAACTCCGTGTTCGCTGCTTTCAAGAGTCATCTTGAAAGAGCCAAATTGACTGGGAAAAATTTCAATGATTGGCACAGATCGCTCAGAATTGTTTTGAGGGCGACTGGTAAGCTCAATTACTTGAATACTCCTTGCCCTGATGAGCCTGCTGCGACTGCTTCTGAAGAGGTCAAAGCAGCATGGAGAGCTGAGTATGCTAAGTACAATGAGATTGGGTGCTTAATGCTTCAAAGTATGGATCCAATGATGCAAAAGAAGTTTGAGTATTATTTTCCATACGACATGCTCGAGCAGCTCAAGAAGTCTTATGAAAAGACTCCTGAAATTGAAATGTATGAGTCTCTTGACAAACTACATAGCTGCAAACATGGTGATGGTAAACCAGTTGAAGACTATGTGAATGAGATGAGAGATTTCTTTGATCAACTTCATAGAGTCGGATTTGGTTATCCCGAGAATGTTCAAGTTAACCTAATCAACAGGTCCCTTAACAAGGATTTTGCTGGTTTTGTACAGAACTTCAACATGCATTGCTCGGGGAAGACAGTTTCTGAGTTACTCGCATTGCTTGTTGACTACGAGAAACACTTACCACCCAAGGGCAAGGCTCCTACTCCGCAAGTGTTGGCAATTCAAAGAGGTAGGATCCAGAAAAAATCGCATGTGAACAAGGGTAAGGGTAAAGGTGATAAAGGCAAGCAGGTCATGGCCTATCAACCAAATCCTAAGGTGAATCAACACCAGCCCAAGAAGAACAAGGTGATTCCTCCAGGAAAGAAGGATCAGGCTTGTCAACACTGTCATGAAGTAGGGCACTGGAAGAGGAACTGTCCGCTCTACATCAATGACTTGCGACAAAAGAAGCAAAAGAGTGAAGCTGGTAATCCCAGCTCTTCAGGTGCGTTCTTTGTAATCGAATTATTTACTCTAACTCGTAAGTTAAATTCCTGGGTATATGATACGGGATGTGGTATTCATATTTGTAATACTATGCAGGGGTTTAGAGTTGAGAGAAAGCTGGCCTATGGACAACAATTCTTGCACGTGGATAATGGAGCACATGCAGCAGTTGAAGCTATAGGCGTATTTGATTTAGTGTTGCCTTCGGGCCTAGTACAATCTTTAAATAATTGTCATTATGCACCATCAATTGTTAGAGGTGTCATTTCATTTTCATGGTTGTTGAACCTTGGTTTTGAACATACTATTAATAGCAATGGAATTCCTGTTTCTTTAAATGGTGTATTTTATTTTAATGCTATTGCTGTGAATGGTATTTTTGAACTTGATATGAATGATAATGGTAATGCTTGTGTTAAAAATAATTCGATGTATAGCATCAACAATAAGAGAATCAAGAAAAGTCTGGATTCGTCTTATCTTTGGCATTGTCGACTTGCTCACATAAGCAAGGATCGCATGAAAAAGCTGCAACATGATGGGCTTTTAGAAAAGATCAATGATGAATCATTTGATAAATGCGAGTCTTGTATTAGTGGGAAGATGACAAAGAAACCCTTTAATAATAGGATTGAAAGGGCTACTGATCTACTTGGTCTTATTCATACTGATGTGTGTGGACCACTTAGACATGTGTCAAGGAGAGGTGCTAGCTACTTCTTAACATTTACGGATGATTTCAGCCGTTATGGTTATGTTTATTTACTTAAACATAAACATGAGGTGTTTGAAACATTCAAAGTGTTTAAAGCTGAAGTAGAGTTGCAACTTGGAAAGAAGATTAAAGCTCTTCGATCTGATAGAGGTGGTGAATACCTGAGTCAAGAATTTGTGGATTATCTAGCAAACGAAGGAATTGTCCAGCACCTTACTTCTCCAAATACACCACAACAAAACGGTGTATCTGAGAGAAGAAATCGTACATTGCAAGACATGATACGATCTATGTTTAATCTAACAACTCTTCCCTTCTCATTCTGGGATTATGCCTTGGAGTCTGCTGTTCGCATTCTTAATATGGTTCCCACAAAGAAGGTAGATAAGACACCATATGAGTTATGGACTGGAAATGCTCCTAACTTGTCTTATCTTAAGGTCTGGGGTTGCGAGGCGTACGTTAAACGTGACTCGGGCGACAAGCTCCAACAAAGATCTGTAAAATGTATCTTCGTAGGATACCCAAAGGAAACAATGGGTTACTACTTTTATTATCCTCCTGAGAACAAAGTATTCGTTGCTAGGTATGGAGATTTCTTGGAAAAGGATCTCATATCTCAAGAATTAAGTGGGAGGATATATGATCTTGAAGAAGATCAAGATGATGCATTACCTTCTGAAAACACTAGCCAACTTCCTGAAGAACCAGAAAGTCTGGGTCCTCCACCAGAAGTTGAAGTGGTTCCCGTTCGCAGATCCGTAAGGATTGTAAAAGCTCCTGAACGTTTATGTCTTAACCTAGAATGTGAGGAATATATACAAGGGGATCTTGATGAACCGCCTAGTTATAAAGCTGCGATTAATAGTCCTGAAAAGGAAAAATGGTTAGTTGCTATGAATGGGGAAATGCAATCCATGAAAGACAATGAAGTCTGGATTGAAGTAGACCTTCCTCCTAATGCCAAGGTAGTTGGGAGTAAGTGGCTCTTCAAGAAGAAAACTGACATGGATGGCAATGTACACACCTATAAAGCCCGTTTGGTAGCTAAAGGCTTTACTCAAACGTATGGTGTTGACTACGAGGAGACCTTTTCTCTTGTAGCTGACATTAGGGCTATTAGGATTCTCATAGCCATAGCTGCATACTATGACTATGAGATTTGGCAGATGGATGTCAAAACCGCCATCTTAAATGGTCGCCTAGATGAGGATATCTGTATGGCGCAGCCTGAGGGGTTTGTGAATCCAAAATTTCCAAATCGTGTATGTAAACTTCAAAGATCCATTTATGGATTGAAGCAAGCATCACAACAATGGAACAAGAGGTTTGATAGTGAAATAAAAAAGTTTGGTTTTACTCAAAATCTTGATGAGCCATGTGTATACCACAAAGTTAGTGGGAGTGAAGTAATTTTCCTTATATTATATGTCGATGACATATTGATCATGGGAAAAGACATTCCAAGTTTGCTTGAAGTCAAGGCATATCTTGGAAAATGTTTTTCTATGAAAGATTTAGGGGAAGCTGCTTTCATTCTGGGAATTAAGATATATAGAGATAGATCTCAGCGATTAATTGGATTAAGCCAAAGTGCTTACATCGATAAAATATTGAAGAGATTCAATATGCAAGATTCCAAGAAGGGATATTTGCCGATGCAAGAACAACATGGCTTGAGCAAGAAAGTTTGTGCTTCAACACCTGAAGAGGTGAAACGCATGGCAAAAGTTCCATATGCTTCGGCTGTGGGATCTATTATGTATGCGGTTAAAAGCACAAGGCCAGATGTGGCGTTTGCTCAGAACTTAACCAGTCGATGTCAGCAGAATACAGGTGAAGCTCACTGGACTGCTGTTAAGAATATTCTTAAGTACCATAGGGCTACTAAAGATATGTTCTTAGTTTATGGGGGTGATCCACAAGCAGAACTTGATGTTACAGGTTACTGCGATGCTTTATGGAAAAGTGATAAGGATGATATGAAGTCTCAGACTGGATACGTCTTTGTCATTAATGGAGGAGCTGTGGATTGGAGGAGCAAGAAGCAGAGTACATTAGCGATGTCTGCAGCAGAAAGTGAGTACATAGCTGCATCAGATGCTGCAATGGAAGCCGTCTGGATTAGGAAGTTTGTATCAAGCCATGGAGTTATGCCTTCGATTCGACAACCTATAAAAATGTATTGTGACAATTCAGCTGCAATTACATTTGCCAATGAACCTGAAATCATGAAAGGCACCAGACATTATCCGATCAAATATCACTATGTGCGAGAGCAAATAGAGATTGGGCAGATCGAAGTACTCAAAGTTCACACAGATGATAACTTGGCAGATAAATTGACGAAAGCTCTTCCTGGCACTAAGCTTTATAAGTTAGCTGAAGGAATAGGTCTCCGTAAGGCTGAATGTTTCATGCCCATTTGTGATTAGTATTTGGATAAAGGATGTAATAGACAATTATTGATTTTATGAAATAAAGTATTGTTTATGTTTTATTGTCTTGTTGAAATATACATATATCCTGTTTTTGCATGTTTATATCCTTGAATGATTTTATTATTCTAAATGTGTCCATTTTCGGTTAATGATATGGGAATATCATTAAATTAAGACAAATGTAAATGTTGGTGATAATATACTTGAAAGTATATTGATGCGTAGTCATACCAAATTCACATGATATTCTAAGAGTAGAATATAGGACTTATCCCAACTAAGCATGAGATTACTTATGGATCTTGTCATCAAGTAATTCATGAAATAGTTATCCTCAGACTTGAGATACCAGATAAGAGTCATGGATGTAGTGCATTTTTGTAAAGCAATCTACCGCTTACCGTAACTGGAAGTTATAAGGATTGTTTTCAGAAGTGTTGCAAAGTCCATGGGTTATTCTTGTAGTCAAGAAAGAATTTGTTCCTTCAAATTTTGTTTGAAGTATAATACTGTTGGGCTCCTCGTAGGGTTGACAAAATGTTTGCGTGGCCACGCCCAAAGTCTATCTGGAATATGTTCAGATATTTTGGTAATTTTGTTCAATCAATAACAACGAGAAAAAGAAACTTTAATAAAGAGTGACTTAGATCCATTTCTTTATTAATACAGTATTAGTAACAAAAGGATAATAATAATGATGAATCATTAAAGATTTTCCAGGAAATCTAGCTCGAGTCGAACTAGGGGCATTGGAGTGTTGCAAGACGTCAACCAATGTCATTTTGCTATTAATAATTAACCAAGTGGGAGTTGTTAGAAATGGTTAAATAATTAATGTGCAAATGTCTAGTATCGAACCCGAGACCTCGGGATTGCACACATTACAAATGAGTATTAAGGAATAATAATAAATGTATTTTATATATTTATTATTAACACAAGAACTTAACGACCGTTAGTATTTTCCGTTAAATGACTAACGACCGTTAGACGCAAATAAGGAAAGAGTGTTTGTATGTAATTAGGAAACAAGGAAAAGATCTAGAAACCCTCTCCTTGGGTTGATCGGCCGAACAAAGGCTATGGGGCAACCCATTGCCCTAACTTGTTCCCAAAGTTTCCTAAACACTATATAAACAAACCTTGGGTAATTGTTTTGGCTAATCTTTTGTGCACACAATTATCCCTAAAGTTTTCCTTCTCTTTCTTTTGGTCTTGCCGATCGTACATCCCTCCTCCAAGGGTTGTGGATCGATTTTTGTTAAACAAAAATCAATTCTTGTGTTTTACTTGCATAACCTTAATACGGTTTAATTTGTGTGTACAAGAACGAGGTAACAACACACTATTGTTGTTATCAAGAGATCGATAAACAAAACGGTAAGGGGTTTATCATTGATCTAGTTTAAATCATATTCAAGATTTATTGAAGTGCATCGGGTACGTTTTCTATTTATGTTTAAATTAATAATTATGTGTTATATGTTATTGTTTACATGCTTCCGCTATTATGTACTTTGATTATGGAGTTTTATGATTGTCATGAGTTTCAAATTCCAACACTTTCTTCAGCTGCCTTGATTATAAATTACCATATGATTATTAATCTAGTGTATTTACGAAGTCACAAGTGGCGTAAACACTAAAAAGACATGACCACTGTCTTTTAATCACGTTTTCTTTCTATAAGCTTCGTGATTGAGACCATTAGTATAATTACAGATCAACTAAGCATAACACTTTAACCTTATGGATCTGTTAAAAGGTTCACAAGGATCAAAATAAACGTAAAGCGGAAAACATAAAGCCTCGACGGATATAACACCCGTCTCCAAGTAAACTTCATATCCTTTTCCAATTTACTAAAGTGAGAATGGTGCACTTTTTACTGTATGTAGTTGCAATTGTTAGTTTTATGGACAAATATTAATATGTGTATGTCTAGAATCGAACTCGAGACCACATGATTGCACACTTTACGTATGAATAATTAATGGATAATAATTATATATATATAAAACGTTATATATTTAATTATTAAAAGCAATGACATAAGATCGTGCGTATGCATTTGGTACATTTTAAGTTTTCAAAAGGAATCAATATTTATTGCAATTATATGTTTCGTTTTATAAGACTGCTCGTAACATATATCGTGTGAAGCATAATATTCAGCCTTTTTCACGCGTGGTTGCTGTTACATGCTATTTTGTTCCAATCGTCGTTAGGGAAGAAAAGGAATGGTGAACATCTCTTGAAATGGATATGGTAATGGTATTTTTTTTTTTTTTTTGCTTTCGTATGAGCTGTTGCATGGTATGTTTGTGTTTGAACGAGGCACGAGTATATTGTATATAGTACTAAGTGTGATAACTATTTTCGGGTAAATGTGCAAGAAGATGGTTGAAATAAAAAATGATGTTTTCTTGACATTTGAGGTGACGAAAAATAAATTATTACACATGACTTAAGTTATATCTTAATATTATTTTTGAGATTACGTGACATCCGAAAACAAAATATTGTTTCAAACTTTGAACATTTATTTTTACATCCAATTATATATCATTCAAAAGAAAAGAGAAAAATTTGTGTGTGAAAATATAGTACTCCGTAAAATTGTTTGGACCCTCATGAAAGGTCAAAGAATCTTTTCAAGGAATCCAAAAGGTATTACTCCTTCCGTCCCTAAATAAATGTCCACTTGGATTTTTTGCGGTCTTTATTATTCAACTTTGACCATAAATATTTTTGTTTGTGTTATATAATATTTGATGAAAATTATACCAATGAAAATACTTTTAAAACCCAATACATTCATATATTTTACATCAAGTATTATATAACACAAACAAAAATATTTATGGTCAAAGTTGAATAATAAAGACCGCAAAAAGTCTAAGTGGACATTTATTTAAGGACGGAGGGAGTAGTATATTAGACAAACGGTCCTAATTGGAGTCTTGGACTACAACCTTTAAAGAAAGGTCACACAATTAGCCAATAACTACTCATCTTATTTTATTACTCCTTTTTGTATCATCAATGACCTCATATACAGTCAATATGTAATCATCTTATTCTAAAGTGTCATTAACAACAACAACAGCCAAACCTAATTGGATTATTTAATGTTTTCTAAATGCTAAATCCTCCTACCAAAACCTCCTACTTATCATTCTGCTCACAGGATCCTGACAAGTGTCAGAACTGACGGTTTAAATGCAAAGAGAATTAGTGAAAAAAATATATACAATATTGTTGTTTGTGTAGGAGGATTAGTAGAAGGATATTGTATGAGGCTATAATAATGCTCCGCTCTTTTCTATTCTCTAAAAGATCATGAATAATATATAAGTAGCAGTGGATAAAAATCTAAATTGTGTCAAGGTTTTCTAAGAGCAAATTGAATGTCTAAAACATTATTATCGTAAAAGTTAAATAGTTAATATTGTTGTAAACTTGTAATAGATAAGAAAATGATAAACTTTTGGTGATTATTCTCATTTTTACAGAATTTTATAGATGGAGAAGATTTAGTTTTTTCACTATAATAATTTATATGTTTTAAGAAAAGGACTTAGGCCATGTTTACTAAATTCCCTTAGCTAAGGCCATGTGGGTCCCACGTTCCATATGAGGCTCTTATTAGGGAGGGCTTCATAATTTTTGCCTTGTGGATTAAGATCAAACAAAGGAATTAGTGGGTCCCATTTAAAAAAGAAATACTATTAAATTGCTTGATCCCGCTATCTTTCCCCATTAAGCTAAAGGTAAACACCCCCTTAATCCTTCTATGAAACAGTATCATCAATGCGCTATTTATTATCTACTAAACTTTTTTGGGTTATGCTAATAGCTTTTAGGTGGTTAACAAGTTTTATTTTACTAAAATGGGTTGTAATAAATCATTTCATCCAATAGAGATGCACAACTTTCTGAATTAGTATTTAGTTTTTTCATTTTTATAAGAACCACAATCCAATCATAATCAAGAATAATTTTTGTATAATAACTTTAATTGCTTAGCCACAACCCTTATAGCTAAAAAAGATATTCTCCTAAAAAAAAAAGAAAAAAAAATGTCATTTACTCTAACGAAGAAAGCACCTAACGGACTTTTTTGTTTAAAAGAAATCAATAACAAAATACCATTAAATGCAATAAATTATTATTAGAAATTAGGTTTTGTTAACATGTGCCCACTGGACATATATTAACGTGTTAATCAAAAGAATATTTTGTTTCATTTAAGTTAAAATTATGTTCAGATATGGTAATTTATCAGCTTATTAATATGTATTAAATGCATTTTTTGATTAAATAAGAAAATTTGAGTTATTAATTACACGCTAATTTGTGCTCATTGGCACTCGTTAGCAAAACCCAAAGAAATTTTAAATAGAAAGACAATTAAGAGAAAGTTTAACTTTCTTTTATATAAGCCTATATATAGAATTTGACGGGACGGGTCATAAGTCCCCAAATCATGTACAAACAGCGGGTTCAATGAATGCAAGTAGTGGACCTGGCTGTTGACCCTTTCTACATGTTTAGTTTGAATAAACATCAAAAAAAGATTCCATGAATGGACCCCAACTCATGTCATAATAATGGTTCATCGCTTGCGCAACAACTAGAAATTCACAGGGGATTTATTCGCACACTATTTTTTTTCTATAAACACACTATTTTGTACAACACTGTAATGCACAAAGAGTATACAATACAATACTGTAATGCACAGAATATGATGCAAGAATAAAAAAAGTTATTATGCGAATCACCTCCCATCAAAAAAGACCACCATCTTTTATTTATTTATTCCAGAAATATTCCTAACATGAAAACACAAAGATAAATAAGAATATGTATTGTAGCTTATTTAACATTCAGATTATATTTCATCACCCACCCATCTAGAAGGTAAGTAACACAAATAGGGATGGCAACGGGGCGGGTTTAGGGCGGGGCGGCCATCCTTATACCCAAACCCGATTACCAATGTTCTTCTCAAACCCGCCTCGATCCCAATCGGGGATCTAATTGGGGCGCCTCGTTGGGGCGCGATGCTCCCCCAAACCCGCCCCGTATTAATCGGGGATTTTATCAAGTTTCATCTTTGAGTGCAATTCTCGATCAAAGCCGCATCATTTTACATTTATTATTATTTTTTTAACGTTAGCAATAACTTGAAGAATTAAGAACCTATTATTAATCAACAAACAAGCCTTATTAAGTTTTCAACGATATACATAAATAATAAATAATGCTAAATTACACCGCCAAAGATTAAAACTTAAAAATATGACATTAAACAAGTTTCTAAAATCACTATTTTGCAATCTTACAAAGATAAAAAAAATAAAAAATAAAAAATAAAAAAAAAAAAAAAAACTAACAATATTAGAGTAATATTTTTTTTATTACGTAAATAATAACAAAATATTATATAGGTATAGGTATATTTGTATATATGTGTATATATTATTCGGGCGGGGCGGGGTGGGGCGAGGATTCCCCGCTCTCCGCCCCAAACCCATTTAAAATCTCCATTTACGCCCCATACCCAATTAAAATCCCCATTTAAGCCCGATTAGCATGCCCCTCCCCGCCCCAATTAGTTCGGGTTTCGGATTTCCCTGTCGAGTTCGGATTTTTTTGCCTCCCTAAACACAAACAACAATGATTCGTAACTGAACGAGTAGACAATAGTTAAATGTTTACAATACACAAAAGATTGAATATCACTTTGATAAACTAAACAACCTAATAAATATGAGAAAGATTACAATGAGTGTGCATACCAGCTCCTCCATTAAAGCGTGTGCATTCCAGCTCCTCCATTAAAGCTTTCCATATTATGATGTTGGCAATGTTTTTTTAATTATGGGGTACTTTTCATTAAATTTCCTTTTAAGAATAGTGCATTTAATTTATCAAACAAAATTGTAGTTTGAAAAAGTGTAGTTTGAAAAAGTAATTACCAAAATGGTGTAGTTGAAAAAATATTTCCCTATTAAGTGTAGTATTCATATATTCTTCTTAAAATTAAGAACAAAACACATGTCAAGAGTATCGAACCTATGTCTATCAAAAAAGAAGCAGACATAATACCACTTCTACCAACTTTCACTTTTATGTTTTAATAATTCGTTTAATAAGTATATCTGATATCTACCAACTAAAGTAAAGTGATCTAATTAAAACCCCCAATTCAGAACCATTCTGTAACCCTATTTTTCATCAGACCAAATCGAAAGTCTATTTCTCCACCATGGCTTGATATGCTGCTAAAGTAAAAATTGGTGAGTTTAATTATTTATTGTATATATTTTTATTTGATGTTTGTAGACTTGATGATGATGCTGCTACCCCACAACCTATTGTTCTTTAGAAATTTATCAACAAACATAAATTTGTTTCTCTTTTTGTTTAATTGCTTTATTCCTTATGTTTAATTAAAGCATTAGCATCTTGATTCTGGCTCCAACAAACGTATATACTTTTTTTTTTCTCCTTAAGTTTACTGCTACCCCACGAGCCACACTTTATTTTAATTTTTTTGCTTATTGTTATTGTTTCTTTGTTTATGTAGATGATAAGAAAAGAAAAAAGTATGAAGCATAAATTTGTTACCCTATTATGTTACTGGGGCGGCACAATTTGTGATGGTCCAGATGGTGTAATTTATGATAAGTCTCCAAGTAAAGCAATTAAGGTTCATTGTGGCATAAAATATGATGAATTAATCAATCGAGTCAACCAGGCTACATCTATCAATCAGCAACTACACAATATCAAAGTTATATGTAGATATCCATCAGTTGGTATCGGAAAAGTAACAAAATATGTTCCTCTTCACATCAAAGACGATGATGACATTGATATTATGTTTGATGTTGTTAGTGTCCGTGAGGGAATATGTAATCTTGATTTGTATCTAGAGATTGAAGAAAAAGATCAAAATCAACCCACGCAGATGGTATCTAGGTATATATAGTTGTCTTATACATCATTTTAAGTTTATAAATGTATTTGTAACGTTGTTGATTTGGTTACTACATCACTAGCAGGACTCAAGAATCAATCTTGATAGAAGAACGAAGTAGTAGTCAACTCAAGAGTCATGCTAATGCCGTATCTGAGATGATTCAGAATGAGAATTTTAACACAATCTCCCAAATTGCTGTAGTAAATAATGCAATGGTGAGTGGATTTGAAACTGAAAATGAAGCTGAGAGATGGACACTTGCACATGATGGCGGAAAGCGATACGGCTTGCTCACTACAAACTTATCAGAAATTTTTAACAGTGTCCTCAAAGGTGCTCATTTTTTACCGATCACGGCATGTATTCAACTTACATTTTATAGACTGGTACATTTTTTTAATGCGAGGCGTCCTTTGGGATCTAATGCTCAAGCTAATGGAGATGCATATACTCCCCATGTTGTTGCAAAACAAGTTGCTTTAATGTCAAAAGTTGGTGCACATACCTTGAGATCTTTTAACCGAGAGAAGGGAATATTTGAGTTGATAACTCAAAAAGGAAGAAATGTGCAAGTAGTTAATTTGGAAAAAAAGAAGTGCACGTGTGGTAAGTGGGAGATTTATAAGTATCCTTGTTCTCACGTCTTAAGTGCATGTGCCAAGCTCTCTTTGAACAGTTGGCAATATGTTGATAGATGTTATTCTATTGTCGAGTATTGTTCTACTTGGGAATCTGAGTTTTCACCGCTACCTCACGAAGAATATTGGCCGCGCTTATCATCTATTATAAAATTGCTTCCAAATTCGGATCTAAAGGAGAATAAGAAGGGTCGTCCTCGTTCAACAAGGCTACGAAATGGAATGGACATTAAAGAAGGTAAAAATGCCAATCTTTGTGGAATTTGCAGAAAAAGTGGCCATAATCAAAAAACATGTCCTTCTAGACCTAGGAGAATGGATACTGATCTCTAAAGTGCCAAGGTGATAAATTAGTTCTTTCAGTATCTTTTCTATTACTCTTTTATTATGCTTTTATAAATTGCTAAATGATTAGTTAGATGGCATGATGATGTTTTTTTATAAACCGAGTTTGATGGACTTTTAAAATGTTTCAGATGTGCACCATGATTCAACTTCAGATGTGTAGAATGAATCGAGGATTAAAAGAGCTTGGATTGATATTTTTTGGCAGCTTAAGTGCTTGAATTCAATGCGTTATATGTCTTTTTGGTACCTTCAGAAAATGGAACTCAATATGGATATCATGTGCTTGCTCAGTAACATGTTCCATTTGCTTTAAATTTTGTAAATGTTTCTGTAAATGTTACATTTTGCTTGAATCAAGCAGCTTAATCCTCATTCATGGTTATATATATATGTTGTGGTCTTTAAACACCTATTTGGTAATTACTTTTGAACACACAACTCTTGTTTGGTAAATACTTTTAGAACTACACTAATTTGGTAAATATTTTTTAAAAATATCACAGTTTGGTAATTAACTCTACTTTTCATTAAATTTCCTTTTAAGAATAGTGCATTTAATTTATCAAACAAAATTGTCTTTCGTCCATCAAGAAGTTGAATTCTTCCGACATCAATCAAACCATTTCCATATTTTTCTTGCATCTCGATCATAAATTCCCAGTTTCTCTTTTACTCCGTTTTAACTAATTTCGGGTACCCGGAATTTCGGATACATAAATCCGATATCCAAAATTTCGGATATTAGTTTTGAACACCTGAATATGCAAATATGTTATTAATGTTTGCGTAAGTTATTGCGCTTAACTTTATTTTTGTCCACCCAAGTTACTAAATGTACGTTGCATACTGTTCATTCAAGTTATTACTAAACATTTAAAATCCATTCACTCTAGTTACTTCAAAATTTGGCTACCGTTTGTTGACCACTGACACGTCATTAAATTAAAGGGTTAATATACAAATGTGTTACCAAACTGTGTGAAAATATTCACTTAAGTTACTAATTTTTGAGTATTATAGACCGGAGATGGGGTGAAGTGCCCAGTTACTTTCAAAGCAACTCGAAGGGTTGTATTCCCTTCTTCCCTTATGTTGCCATTTGTGATGTCGTATTTGAGAAAAAGAGAGTCTACATCTAGGGTCTCCACCTCTACATTAGTCCGAGCCAAACTTAGGTTGGCTACAAACAGGTAGATGAGGTAACACCTTAAGATGATCAGAATCACCAACTTCAGCTTATCACGAGCGCCCCTATTTATTCCGTGTTGCTCGTTGCGTCTTGCTCTTCTAACGTTTGGGGCCATCTATATCAATTAACACAAATGGTTGACAAAAGATGTTATAAAAATACTCAAATTCCATGAATTGAATGTGTTAGTTTCATGTAAATAGTAATTAAAAAATGAATGTGTTACTACTTACTACGTTTTGGATGTAGAGAGAGAATGAGTGGAAAAGATATATATAATATTGTTGTCTGTGTAGGAGAATTAGTAAGAGGATATTGTAGGAGGCTATAGCAATGCTATGCTCTTTTCTATTCTCTAAAAGATCATGAATAATATATAAGTAGCTGTGGATAAAAATCTAAATTGTGTCAAGGTTTTCTAAGAGCAAATTGAATGTCTAAAACATTATTATCGTAAAAGTTACATAGTTAATATTGCTGTAAACTTGTAATAGATAAGAAAATGATAAAATTTTGGTGATTATTCTCATATTTGCATAATTTTATAGATGGAGAAGATTTTTTTCACTATAATAATTTATATGTTTTAAGAAAAGGACTTAATCCTTCTATGAAACAGTATCATCAATGCGCTATTTATCTACTAAACTTTTTTGGGTTATGCTAATAGCTTTTAGGTGGTTAACAAGTTTTATTTTACTAAAATGGGTTGTAATAAATCATTTCATTCAATAGAGATGCACAACTTTCTGAATTAGTATTTAGTTTTTTTCATTTTTATAAGAACCACTATCCAATCATAATCAAGAATAATTTTTGTATAATAACTTTAATTGCTTAGCCACAACCCTTATAGCTAAAGAAGATATTCTCCCGAAGAAAAAAAAAGAAAGTCATTTACTCTAACGAAGAAACCACCAAACGGACTTGTAAGAAATCAATAACAAAATACCATTAAATGCCATATATTATTATTAGAAATTGGGTTTTGTTAAAATATGCCCACCGGGCACATATTAACGTGTTAATAAAAATAATATTTTGGTTTATTTAAGTTAAAATTATGCTCAGATATGGTAATTTATCAGTATATTTAATATGTATTGAATGCATTTTTTGATTAAATAAAAAAGTTTTAATTTATTAATTACACGCTAACTTGTGCTCACTGGGCACTCGTTAGCAAAACCCAAAGAAAATTTAAATAGAAAGACAATCAAGAGAAAGTTTTACTTTCTTTTATATAAGCCTATATACAGAATATGACGGGACGGGTCATAAGTCCCCAAATCATGTACAAACAATGGGTTCAATGAATGCAAGTAGTGAACCTGGCTGTTGACCCTTTCTGCATGTTTAGTTTGATAAACATCAAAAAAAAGATTCCATGAATGGACCCCAACTCATGTCATAATAATGGTTCATTGCTTGCGCAACAAGTAGAAATTCACCGATGGTTAACCAAAGGGATTGATTCGCACATTATTTTTTTTTACAAACACACCATTTTGTACAACACTGTAATGCACAGAAGGCACACAATACAACACTGTAATGCACAGAGTGTTGTGCATGAATAAAAAAAGTTATTGTGCGAATCACAACCCATAAATAAAGACCCCATCTTTTATTTATTTATTCCAGAGTAAATTACACCGTTCGTCCTTGTGGTTTGCGTTGACCGCAGCCGATGGTCCTTTGACCAAAAAAATTGCACCACTTAGCCTTAAGTGTGAAACGTTATGCACCGTTTGTCCCTCCATCCAACTGGGCCCACTAACTCCCACTAACGCTCGTTAATTGTCCATGTGTGATACCCATGTGAGTGTATTTTCGTCTTTTTACTTTTTCTTTCTCTATTTCATCTTCCTCTACTTATTCTTAACAACACACCCTCCACTTTCCGGCTATTTTGCGACCATTTTCCGATAACAACAAAAATCCATGATCAAACGAAATATTTTTATCAAAATATATGTATTTATCACATTTACGTTATCCCCAACAAAAAACATTTATCATGACAAAAAAAACTATATTTTCACTTAAACAAAAATCCCTAACAATATAGAAAGATTCCACAATTTCCTTGCTCCAAATCTGGCTGAGAGTGTCCAAGAATGAGTTGAACCTGTTTTCCCAAAACAAAACCATTTTCTATGCTGGTTTTATGTAGAAATCTTGCTAAAGGCCGGCTTTTAACCTGTTGAAGTTTTATGTAGAAATCTTGATTGGTATATGAAAAAGAAACAAACGAAGTTCAAAATGTATATAACAATATTACCAATGACCCTTGAACGTTTATCTTCATTCGTGGATCTAGAAAGATGACTTCAAGATAGGATCTGAGTGAATAGTCTATAGGAACCTGAAAAAAAAAACATTATTACACATACTTTTCACAGTTAAATGAATCTATAAAAGCTTAGAATGATTGACACCTGGCGAGTCATCTGGCCCAATCGAGATCTCGTCCTGCATGAACGAATTAATATGTCACCTTTATGGAATGAACTACCACCACTCATCCCATTTACCCATTCAAGAGCATATTCAGATCCCCATTCATCCAAGTTCCACACATATATCTGTGTTCCTGTACCATTTCTCTGAAACAAGCCTGCTTTCTCACCAATAAAATATTTATTAAATGGCGAAAATTCCTTCATTTAGTGATTGTTAGATCTATAGATGTTGATGTGGAATTATGGTGGTGGTGGTGAACTGGTGATGTTGATGTGGTGGTGAACTGGTGATGTTGATGTGGCGGCCGTATTGTGGTGGAATTTTATAGATCTACAAGTGACAGGTCATGAAGGTGGCGGTCGTATGGTGGTGGTGGTGAACTGGTGTTGTTGATGTGGAATTTTAGATGTAAGATTGAATGTAGGGGTTGTTGTTCTTGTCAAGATTAATTTAAGAATGTGGATTTTATTGTATGAATAAGATCCATGAATTTAAGATGAGGAGATAGAAATTTGAGTTTGTTACGTTTGTTGTTAAAGTGATGAATGATAGATTAGAGATAAGGAGATGATGAAGATGATGTGGGGTTTGTGAGAAAGATAAAATGAGCTAAATTGGGGCAAAAAGATAAAAAGACAATATCACCCTCATGTGCATCGATTTAACGAAATTAAATAACGGTCGTTAGTGGGAGGGACAAATGGTGCATAACTTTCACACTTAAGGCCGAGTGGTGCAATTTTTTTGGTCAAAGGACCACCGGCTGCGGTCAACGCAAACCACAAGGACCAACGGTGTAATTTACTCTTTATTCCAGAAATATTCCTAACATGAAAACACAAAGATAAATAAGAATAGTAATGTAGCTTATTTAACATTCATATTATATTTCATCACCCACCGATCTAGAAGGTAAGTAACACAAATAGGGATGGCAACGGGGCGGGTTTAGGGCGGGGCGACCATCCTCATACCCAAACCCGATTACCAATGTTCTCCCAAACCCGCCCCGATCCCTATCAGGGATCTAATCGGGCGCCCCGTTGGGGCAGGATGCTCCCCCAAACCCGCCCCGTATTAATCGGGATCTTATCAGGTGTCCTCTTTGAGTGCAATTCTCGATCAAAGCCGCACCATTTCACATTTATTATTATTTTTTTACCGTTAGCAATAACTTGAAGAATTAAGAACCTATTAATAATCAACAAACAAGCCTTATTAAGTTTTCAGCGATATGCATAAATAATAAATAATGATAAATTACACCGCCAAAGATTAAAACTTAAAAATATGACATTAAACAAGTTTCTAAAATCACTATTTTGCAATCTTACAAAGATAAAAAAAAGCTATCAATATTAGAGTAATATTTTTTTATTACGTAAATAATAACAAAATATTATATAGGTATATATATATTTGTATATGTGTATATATTATTCGGACGGGGCGGGGTGGCTCACCATTGATGCAGGCGACGACTGATAGCACAACGGCCTTCGCTTCATCCTCGTGCGCCATTCCAACACACCAGAATCCTGGATCAAACCTGCAGTTAACAATAACATTAGAAAGATCCCAACTTTTTATGAACCGTATGGAAAACAAATATATATATATATATGGCTTATTATTATGCATTTGAGATTCGGCTAGATATTTCCCATGTTCGTTCTACTAACCATATAAGAACCAAAAATAGATATTTTTAGCATAGAACTTTATACCACCACAATGAGGACAATATGCTATTGGAGGCAGTTTTGTTGTCTATTGTCGTCTCAAGTTAGCTGCAGCCCCAAAAAAAAGTCGATTTCAGTTTGTATTATATAAGTATATGTCAAACTTATACATGGAATCCGTCGTGCAAGAGTTCACCGAGAAAGTCACAGTAAGATATGAGACATGTAGTGAACTAAGTTTAATGATATACATCAGGTTACTTGAATGCATATAAAAACTTCAGAAAAATTGCATAACTGACACTGGTTTATAATGTAACAGTACCTAATCACCATTCTTCTGAAAGTAACTCCCTCCATTGTTTCCCTGGCTTACCTGCAACCAAAGGAAATACATTTTAATTTGCATATTCGTATAAAAAAAACAAAAACCAAGAGAAATTGGAGATTACTTTCGGTGACATAGTGACCTGAACAGCATCAGCGACTCCTCATTAAAAATTGTATCCATTAGTCTTCTCCTTTGCAAGCTCAGCTTCCTACAAAAATCGACAACCACAGTAAACATACAAATTGGGTATCAATCTATATTTTACCGTATTAACTAACCTGAATCAAATTAACCAAAGTTGGCGTATTCATGTGACCTGCAAAGGAACAAACATAAATTACATACTCAGGTTTTTGGCACAACATAAGCAAGCCAAACTCTATCCCCTCTGTTTCTTTGATAAATTTTAAGCTAAATAGCGCTTTTGTATACAGTACAGAAACAGAAGCATAAGCGATCTAAAAGCAATAAAAATCGCTCTAACCTGTTGATCCATTCGTGCATTCCCCCGGTCGCCCAAACAAGTCTGCACATTATTAGCGGCCACAAACATTAAATATGAAGCATGATCTTCAGCAGCACCAGATATTGCAGACGGGAATTGTAAAAACCCAAAATTAATATAATCTGGAATGACAAAAATGCCCTCAAATTTGAATTTTCAAGAACTTATGAAAATCATATAAGTAACATTATTTGAACTTAACCTAAGTAGCTAACACGCCAATATTTGAACATATGAACGTAATACGAATATTAAAACTTATGTTATACACAATTAAAATATTGTTACACATTTTCTTGTCTAGCCGATTCTTATGTATGTACACAAACGAATATGGTCTTGTATATAGTCCGGGTACGTGATTGATTTTAATTTTGGTAAATCCCCCTAAATTAGCTCCCCATAACCGATCCATAACCCTTCCCCTATTCACAATGGTCGGCATATCAAAAAAAAAAAAAAAAAAAAAAAAAAAAAAAAAAAAAAGACCCTAGTTCCTCTCTCTCCAAAAAATTCCGGCTACTCTCCCTTTGCCTCCATCTTGTCGATCCAAAGAAAGCACCAAGGAAGAAGAAAGCCTTGATCTTTATTCTTGCTTCATTCTCATCACATAAGGTAATTGTATACAACACTTTGATCCATTCGAATTCATTAAAAACCCTAACCGACCCATTCTCTTTTTTTTTGTGTGTTCATCCATTCGATCAACAAAGAAGAAGGAAAGAGGAGAAGTGATTCGTTCGTGTGGTGTTCTTATGTTTTGATCACGCTACGAGGGTAACGTGTATCTATTCTTGTTCGATTCGTTCTTGATGTTCTTGTCAATATAATGATCACATATGATAATGAGAATAAGATTCACATAAAATGATAAATGTATACATAAAATAACGAACATAAGAACCCTATTATGAATCAAATATGCATATGAATCTGAATTTTAATTGTTATGATCATGTTATTTATATGTGAGAGTCGATCTATACATGTTTTATATCATATGTGAAAGCCTTGTGATAATATATGAGGCTCTAAAATGATTACACATAAAATAATGAAACTGTGATACTGATCAGAAAATTAGTCCGACTTTAATCGAGTGGATCTTAATGATAACAAAGGGTATTTGGGTGTTTCTGGAGTCTAAAGTTAAATTCAATGAAAGAACTTTCTGGGAAAATTAACCTTGTAATTTTTAGAGGTCGGGAAAGCAACTTTTTCATTTTTAGAAATTCTAGTGTCAAACTGAATTCGTATGTCTGGGAAATCAATCCGGGTTTTTGATTTTTAAATTGCAAACTATGACGAATTAGAAGGTGCCCTTTGAAATGAGTAATATTTCATATGTCTAGTAATTACTGGATTTTTTGTAGATTTTTATAAATTTTCTAGTTGGGAAAAAGAAATAAAAACTTTTCGGGTGTTTCATCAGATCCGATTTGGGAACATGTTGTGGAAATGGATTTTTCATTCGTACCTATACTAGTTAATAAAATCTGGAAAAATTAGGTAAAATACTAGGGACATTTAGGTATCTCTGTGAATTTTATTTCAAAGTTATAATATGATTCATAAATTATTTAAAACAGGTCCAGTTCATACATAAAATCTGTTATAGTGTAAAAGATATTAAAAAGGTGTTATTTGTTTATTTTCCAAAACTAAAGGGTTTAAATTGTTATTTTTCTAATACTAAAGGACTTAACTTGTAAAAACCTGTAACTTTATAATAATTACATTTTATACCCTAATTTTATGATAATTGCATAATAGTCCTTAAACTCGTCATAATTACATAATAAACCCTAAAGTTTGTAAACCTACTATAATAACCTTAACTTTATGTAAATAACCTTGCGAACCTTAAACTAATAATATGGTCATCTTTAATACCTTAAGTTGATAAACGGGAATATAAATAACTAGTGTTACTAAATAAGGAAACTTTCTTAAAGTGGAAACTTACTATATTTGGAAAGTTACTTAAAATGGAAAGATAAATAAATTAGTGAATTAGAACCATTAGTAATTCTGTCTTCTACTCCTTTAGGTCCGAAGAGGGAGTGACTTGGTTTCCTGTCAGTGTTTGCTTTGTGATTATGTTTGCTTGCTAATAAGGTACAGATATTCTACCCTTTTTCAGTAAGGGTGCATTCGTTCACATGACATTCTGGATTTCTGATTCATTATAGGATTTCCTAAGCCATTGCTATGTTCCCTTATACTTTGATTCGTTCTTCATGTTTCACTTACATCTTTCTATATTGGTTTGATTTTGATCTGAGCCTTCTTATTTGGGGCCTTCTTATTTGATCTATGCCTCTGTTATGCTTCCCTTGATTTGCGAACCTTGATAATTGAACTTTGCCATGTCCCCTTGATACTTGATATGACTTGTTCGTCACCCTGTAACATGAATATTGGAATCACTTAATACTTGAAGGATTATTTGATTTTGATAACTAGATGTGAAAACCTTTCTGAATTATATATGAAAATGTGTGAGAAAAGCTATACTACTTTTAAATGAAAGTTACTAAAAGTTTTTAAGAAAACTATTTTTAAGACTATCTTTATGAAAACCATTATTGAAAGATTGCTTTAAATGGACTTTTTAAATAGAAACCTTTTTAAATGAACCGTTGGTATGAAACTTTGATTATGAACTTTCTGATATTGACCTTTCTGATATTGAACCTTCTGATATTGACCCTCTGATATTGATCTTCTGATATTGACCTTTCTAATACTGAACCATCTGATATTGAACCATATGATATTGAACTATAGATATGAACCCTCTTATATGAACCTTTGATATGAACCCTCTGATATAATTGAAATGGAAATTGGACTTTTAACACATAATATGAAACTTGAACTGAATACTTGTACATTTGATACTTGACCATTGACCCTCAGTTTGAGACTACGAGCCACTATCTGTATCACTAGTCATGAGGGTTTCATGACCATGTCATTGATGCACCGATGGCATGACTCTAGGGTAGGAGAGTGATGTCCTATCCTGTCCCTGACTTGATTTGATTTGGTGTGTTGAGGAGGTATTTGGCTACCTGGGGCGTATGGATGCATCCTAGATCTGTTATCTGTTATCTGTATTTGTATCTGTTATATCTGATGACTGATGGTGTGTGCGATACACGTCTTTCACATATCTGGGAGCTAGCTACTCCACCCCTTGGAGGTATCCCCTCATATTACTGGTTACTGAGAGGTCTCCCCTCTACATGATTATGATATGATTCTGCTTCTGGGCTCGTAGTGGATTACTGTTTCTGTTACCTTTTAACCTTGTACTTAGTATTCCGAGGTCACCCCTCCGAATACATACTTGACTTGATACTTGACTTGATACATGACTTGACTTGATATGACTTGGGCTCGGGTTTGGGATTACTGTTCCCTTTACTCTTATCTATTTTAACTGTTTCTTAATTCCTGATATATCTGCATAACCTTTATTTTTCTTTCCCGACTCTTGTTATACCTTGCATTGTTTCACTTGCTTCACTATCCCATCATTACTGCCTTGTTATCGTTATATCTGTTCACTGAGCTTTCGTAGCTCAGCCGCATTTCTTTTCCTGCGGCAGGTTTTAGTTTGGAAGCTGGGTATGAGTGGAGAGTACCTTGGACTTAGAAGACCTTACTAGCTATTGAAGATGACTAGAAGAATTTATAGTTAGATTTGGAAATTATTGTATTATAACCTTGTAGTTCAGATTTTCCATTGTAAACATTGAAATTCAATTGTATTATTTATGTCATATGCTTGTGTTTGTTCTGATATGAAACCATTGTTGTGACATCTCAACCCTTGTCGGGTCGGGGTGTTACAATTTATGGTATCAGAGATACAGGCTGCGACTCGTAATACATTTACCCTTGACCTGTGAATTTTGGACCATTAGGCTTCCACTGTAAGAACATAGGAGAGCACTTGAGAACTTGCTTTAGGATTTCCTATATGAACTTAAGTTTTGACCAGTGAGGAATGGGTAGACTATAAGGCATTTGCTTAAGTATCTTTGCTTCCGCATCACTCTGATTCGTGCCTCGATTTTGGTTAAAGCCTGTTGAGATCCCTCTTGGAGATTGAAAGCTGATGCCTTCAAGATTTATGGCATTGAGAATTGCATAGTAATTGCCTGACACTATTTGATCCTTATCTTCAGATTCCGACTCTGACCTCTGATCCTTTTGTTAATCATTTTGATGTCTCTTTTGATTTTGTTGACCTCTGAGACTGTAGAAGTACTAGGTGGATTAAGATAGGTTGTTTTGCTCACGACTCGAGATAAAGTATGATCATCATGAAGGCATATTTATGTGGTGCTAGTATTATGACGCCTGATCAACGTGATAATACTTACACCATATAACGTGCACTCATTGTGGCCATAGGATATCTTGGGAAGTACCTAAGAAGTTTAGAATTTGATATCCGTTGGATTATCCGTGATTAGTGAGACTTTAGGTTCATTCTACCTATGCGTATACCTTGCCTTCGTTCATTAGATACCTGGATGAGTTTGGACTCTCGTTTTGAATTCTGTTGACCTCAGTTATAAATCTTGAACTCTTGTAGAGCTCTCTACTGTTGATACAGTTAATTTGATCTGAAATCTTGTTCGTATTTCCATATAAGCCTTCCTTTTTGGAAGAACCTCTCCGAGCGTGAGAATGTTGGCGACGATCTCTTGCGATTTGCTACGACTTCGTATAACTTTGCGACTTCAATTTTCGAGGACGAAAATTTTTGTTAGAGGGGAAGAATTGTAAAAACCCAAAATCAATATAATCTGGAATGACAAAAATGCCCTCAAATTTGAATTTTCAAGAACTTATGAAAATCATATAAGTAACATTATTTGAACTTAACCTAAGTAGCTAACACGCCAATATTTGAGCATATGAACGTAACACGAATATTAAAACTTATGTTATACACAATTAAAATATTGTTACACATTTTCTTGTCTAGCCGATTCTTATGTATGTACACAATCGAATATGGTCTTTTATATAGTCCGGGTACGTGATTGATTTTAATTTTGGTAAATCCCCCTAAATTAGCTCCCCATAACCGATCCATAACCCTTCCCCCCTATTCACAATGGTCGGCATATCAAAAAAAAAAAAAAAAAAAAAAAAAAAAAAAAAAAAAAAAAAGAAAAAAAAAGAAACCCTAGTTCCTCTCTCTCTAAAAAAATCGGGCTACTCTCCCTTTGCCTCCATCTTGTCGATCCAAAGAAAGCACCAAGGAAGAAGAAAGCCTTGATCTTTATTCTTGTTTCATTCTCATCACATAAGGTAATTGTATACAACACTTTGATCCATTCGAATTCATTAAAAACCCTAACCGACCCATTCTCTTTTTTTTTTGTTCATCCATTCGATCAACAAAGAAGAAGGAAAGAGGAGAAGTGATTCGTTCGTGTGGTGTTCTTATGTTTTGATCACGCTACGAGGGTAACGTGTATCTATTCTTGTTCGATTCGTTCTTGATGTTCTTGTCAATATAATGATCGCATATGATAATGAGAATAAGATTCACATAAAATGATAAATGTATACATAAAATAACGAACATAAGAACCCTATTATGAATCGAATAAGTATATGAATCTGAATTTTAATTGTTATGATCATGTTATTTATATGTGAGAGTCGACCTATACATGTTTTATATCATATGTGAAGGCCTTGTGATAATATATGAGGCTCTAAAATGATTACACATAAAATAATGAAACTGTGATACTGATCAGAAAATTAGTCCGACTTTAATCGATTGGATCTTAATGATAACAAAGGGTATTTGGGTGTTTCTGGAGTCTAAAGTTAAATTCAATGAAAGAACTTTCTGGGAAAATTAACCTTGTAATTTTTAGAGGTCGGGAAAGCAACTTTTTTATTTTTAGAAATTCAAGTGTCAAACTGAATTCGTATGTCTGGGAAATCAGTCCGGGTTTTTTATTTTTAAATTGCAAACTATGACGAATTAGAAGGTGTCCTTTGAAATAAGTAATATTTCATATGTCTAGTAATTACTGTAATATTTGTAGATTTTTATAAATTTTCTAGATGGGAAAAAGAAATAAAAACTTTTCGGGTGTTTCATCAGATCCGATTCGGGAATATGTTGTGGAAATGGATTTTTCATTCGTACCTATACTAGTTAATAAAATCTGGAAAAATTAGGTAAAATAATAGGGACATTTCTTTATCTCTGTGAATTTTGGTGAATTTTATTTAGAAGTTATAATATGATTCATAAATTATTTAAAACAGGTCCAGTTCATACATAAAATCTGTTATAGTGTAAAAGATATTAAAAAGGTGTTATTTGTTTATTTTCCAAAACTAAAGGGTTTAAATTGTTATTTTTCTAATACTAAAGGACTTAACTTGTAAAAACCTGTAACTTTATAATAATTACATTTTATACCCTAATTTTATGATAATTTCATAAAAGTCCTTAAACTCGTCATAATTACATAATAAACCCCAAAGTTTGTAAACCTACTATAATAACCTTAACTTTATGTAAATAACCTTGCGAACCTTAAACTAATAATATGGTCATCTTTAATACCTTAAGTTGATAAACGGGAATATAAATAACTAGTGTTACTAAATAAGGAAACTTTCTTAAAGTGGAAACTTACTATATTTGGAAAGTTACTTAAAATGGAAAGATAACTAAATTAGTGAATTAGAACCATTAGTAATTATGTCTTCTACTCCTTTAGGTCCGAAGAGGGAGTGACTTGGTTTCCTGTCAGTGTTTGCTTTGTGATTATGTTTGCTTGCTAATAAGGTTCAGATATTCTACCCTTTTTCAGTAAGGGTGCATTCGTTCTCATGACATTCTGGATTTCTGATTCATTATAGGATTCCCTAAGCCATTGCTATGTTCCCTTATACTTTGATTCGTTCTTCATGTTTCACTTACATCTTTCTATATTGGTTTGATTTTGATCTAAGCCTTCTTATTTGGGGCCTTCTTATTTGATCTATGCCTCTGTTATGCTTCCTTTGATTTGCGAACCTTGATAATTGAAGTTTGCCATGTCCCCTTGATACTTGATATGACTTGTTCGTCACCCTGTAACATGAATATTGGAATCACTTAATACTTGAAGGATTATTTGATTTTGGTAACTAGATGTGAAAACCTTTCTGAATTATATATGAAAATGTGTGAGAAAAGCTATACTACTTTTAAATGAAAGTTACTTAAAGTTTTTAAGAAAACTATTTTTAAGACTATCTTTATGAAAACCATTATTGAAAGATTACTTTAAATGGACTTTTTAAATAGAAACCTTTTTAAATGAACCGTTGATATGAAACTTTGATTATGAACTTCCTGATATTGACCTTTCTGATATTGAACCTTCTGATATTGACCCTCTGATATTGATCTTTTGATATTGACCTTTCTGATACTGAACCATCTGATATTGAACCATATGATATTGAACTATTGATATGAACCCTCTGATATGAACCTTTGATATGAACCCTCTGATATAATTGAAATGGAAATTGGACTTGAAACACATAATATGAAACTTGAACTGAATACTTGTACATTTGATACTTGACCATTGACCCTCAGTTTGAGACTACGAGCCACTATCTGTATCACTAGTCATGAGGGTTTCATGACCATGTCATTGATGCACCGATGGCATGACTCTAGGGTAGGAGAGTGATGTCCTATCCCGTCCCTGACTTGATTTGATTTGGTGTGTTGAGGAGGTATTTGGCCACCTGGGGCGTATGGATGCATCCTAGATCTGTTATCTGTTATCTGTATTTGTATCTGTTATATCTGGTGACTGATGGTGTGTGCGATACACGTCTTTCACATATCTGGGAGCTAGCTACTCCACCCCTTGGAGGTATCCCCTCATATTACTGGTTACTGAGAGGTCTCCCCTCTACATGATTATGATATGATTCTGTTTCTGGGCTCGTAGTGGATTACTGTTTCTGTTACCTTTTAACCTTGTACTTAGTATTCTGAGGTCACCCCTCCGAATACATACTTGACTTGATACATGACTTGACTTGATATGACTTGGGCTCGGGTTTGGGATTACTGTTCCCTTTACTCTTATCTATTGTAACTGTTTCTTAATTCCTGATATATCTGCATAACCTTTATTTTTCTTTCCTGACTCTTGTTATACCTTGCATTGTTTCACTTGCTTCACTATCCCATCATTACTGCCTTGTTATCGTTATATCTGTTCACTGAGCTTTCGTAGCTCAGCCGCATTTCTTTTCCTGCGGCAGGTTTTAGTTTGGAAGCTGGGTATGAGTGGAGAGTACCTTGGACTTAGAAGACCTTACTAGCTATTGAAGATGACTAGAAGAATTTATAGTTAGATTTGGAAATTATTGTATTATAACCTTGTAGTTCAGATTTTCCATTGTAAACATTGAAATTCAATTGTATTATTTATGTCATATGCTTGTGTTTGTTCTGATATGAAACCATTGTTGTGACATCTCAACCCTTGTCGGGTCGGGGTGTTACAGGAATCCTCTTTGGAGGGTCCTGTGGAACAATGTTATGGTTAACAACTCTGTCGTATAAACCAACAAACAAATAAAACACATTCCAATTTTTAGAATGAGCAACTCATAAATCCAAACCTCCACAGAAAACCAATATAAAAAAACTACAAATATCCAAACTTTGTACGAAATTCTAACTTAATAACATAAATACATATGCAATTCATGATAACAAACCAAACCCAAAAATTATACCGATTATAACCTTCATAAATTTTTTGATAAGCTCACATTTTCAGCTTTATGAGCTTATTCACTTGACCTTAAGGACTTTATAAGCTCATAAGCTCAAGTTGGATAACCTTATAAACCCAGAAAAATGGGTTTTTTTTTTTTTTTAATTTTTAGTATGCTTCTAACTCCTATGTCCATCGAATAGGCTTAGAAAAACACCCCTAAAGTAAATCTAGGTAATAATCATCTTATAACCTCATAATTAAGCCTAAAAAAGTAAACTTGTCAGCTTTAGAAAAACTAAATAAGCTCAAAAGCTGGGATAATAAGGTAATCGAAACACCCCCAAAGAGAACAACAAAACCTATACCATAAAACTATGAATCAACACAACAACATAAAAAGATTATAATCCACCTAACAACATAAAAAAGATTATAATCCATTTCAGCAAACTAAAAACCCATCACAAAATAATAATTATTACATCAAAAATATTCAAAACAATAACTTAAGAAGAACATACCTCGTGGACCATGTTTGAAATCGATTATTCAATCTGCAAAAAAGGAAAAATAAATAATAATTAAAAAAATAATAATAATAAAATAAATAAATAAATAAAATTAAACCATACCAACACCTAATTCAACCTGCAAAAAATTAAATCATCCGTAATTCAATCAGCAATTGGAGTGGGTCGATGGAAATTACAGTATAACTCCAAGAGTGTGTTTGCGTGTTTTTTTTTTTTTTTTTTTTTTTTTTGGTTATCAGTATTGACAGCCGATGGTTTTCATTGTGATCATGATGAGTGATGTATGTAATAAAAATGGAGAGAAGCTTTAAGTGTGTGATATCTGGGTGAATTCTAGAGGGATTTGAAATTTGTACTTTTTGATGTTCTGATGTATCTGATTTAGGGTAAATGGGGAGGGGAGATTTTTTTTTTGAGAAGATAAAGAGAAGTGTGTAGATGCTTAGGTGTAAGTATAGTAATTGCCTTTTATGTATATATAATAATGTGTACAATTCTTTGTAGCACATTACTGTTCAAACAACTGTTTCGCACAACTTTTTGAAACACGCAAAAACTGCCTTTTTAATATATTGGATAATATGAAAAAGATTACAATGAGCATTCCAGCTCCTCCATTAAAGCTTTCCATATTATGATGTTGACAATGTTTTTTTAATTATGGAGTACTTTTCATTAAATTTCCTTTTAAGAATAGTGCATTCAATTTATCAAACAAAATTGTCTTTCGTCCATCAAGAAGTTGAATTCTTCCGACATCAATCAAACCATTTCCATATTTTTCTTGCATCTCGATCATGAATTCCCAGTTTCTCTTTTACTCCATTTTAACTAATTTCGGGTACCCGGAATTTCGGATACATAAATCCGATATCCAAAATTTCAGATATTAGTTTCGAACACCCGAATATGCAAATATGTTATTAATGTTTGCACAAGTTACTTAACTTTATTTTTGTCCACCCAAGTTACTAAATGTACGTTGCATACTGTTCATTCAAGTTACTAAACATTTAAAAACCATTCACTCTAGTTACTTCAAAATTTGGCTACCGTTTGTTGACCACTGACACGTCATTAAATTAAAGGGTTAATATACAAATGTGTTACCAAACTTTGCGAAAATATTCACCTAAGTTACTAATTTTTGAGTATTTTTCTTCACAGTTGTTAACCGTTAGAGAACCATTCATTTTAGTTGTGAGTTATATAAAAATACTCAAGTTCCATGAATTGAATGTGTTAGTTTCATGTAAGTAGTAATTAAAAAATGAATGTGTTACTACTTACTACGTTTTAGGAAACAAAAGTAATATTAAGTTAAAGAAGATGATGGCTTACATTGCGATTATTGCGATTGAAGTATATGTCCTCTGCGAAGTTGAGGGCGTAATCCATTACAATGTCTAAGCTCATGCTGTTTTGTTGGACAATTACCCTCAAACGTTCCCTTTATATATCAAAGCTTACAACGTTGAGTTTACAGAGAAGAATACGATATGAAATCTAATCACCTAATGCCCTATTTATAGAGACTTAAGAAAGTGGACTAACTATCCTAGAACAAATCCTAGTCGATTATGTAAAGCATCTCAGCTCCTAGATGATTACTTTTTATCAAATTTGACACGTACGAGTGAAATAAGTTATTCTGTTGCGGGAAATATACACATTATCAAACTAGGCGAGTACCCGTGCATAGCAACGGAGGTTCCTAGCAGCAAAAAGTTATGGTTGCGATAAAACATGAAATCACCAAAATGCATAACGATGGGATATCTAGCAGCAAACAACATTTATACACAAAACACTTGAAGTAATTGAAATGTAATTGCAAAAGGTTATAACATTCGATAATTCATAACCATAATTCATAACCAGTCATTCCTTTCAATCAAGATAAGAAAAACACGTTTATGGTAACGTTTAAAGTGAATCTTAGCCAGCTTGCAAAAGGTTCCGCAAGACAGATTCCGCTACTGATGAACTGTACAATCATGAGAACCAGATGTTTTTCAAAGTTAGCATCCCAAAAGAGCCATCTAGAACTCTTATCACACTGTACAGTTGGGGAGAGTACATTAGAGAGAGCGGATGAACACACCATATGTGATTAACATCACTGGTGCAAATACAAAATAAGAATACAAGGCTCTATAGACAAAAGACCCCACTAAGACAAAAGGCAGTGAATGATAGCTCTATATCCAACACACCATCTTCAGTCCATCCTGTAAGCCCAACCATGCTTTTGCAAAAATGCTTGAACAGCTTCTTTGATTGCTAAGTTCTGAACTAACTGAGATGGAGAAAGATGTTCACGTGTAATTGGATCAAAATTTCCCACCTGATTCACGGTTATTGTGGACAAATGTAAGAAACAAAAAACACGAAGGATAATTCTTTTCAAAACTTTAAAAATCCAAGGAGTTCAGATTAAAACACATCATTTATTGAAGGGTGAAGTTGGGTTAGCCAGCAAACAAAATTGTCTTTGCTAAAAAATTTATAAACAACTAATGTGTTAATAGTAATATAAATTGATGAATAAAAACAAAATATGTGCTTGATCGTTTGAAAGCAAATAAGAAAAATGTGAGTAATAAGAGAAACCTTCTCGAGATGCTCAAGAATGACTGCCCTCTCATATATAAAATACCACTTGGAGCAATGATAGGATCACGGAATATATCAAGTGTGATTCTACAGCATAGGTAGTCTGGTATCTGAAATTACAAAAGTATATGTAAGAAAAACATGCAATATGTTATACTCTGTAATGAGCTATAAGAATCCACGATAAAATATTTGACCTCCACTGGTGTGTCAAATTCTGCAGCTTTGCTGAATACAGAAATCAGAGCTTCTAATTGCTCAGAAGCAGTATCCGTAAATTCATCAATAAATCCTTCAATTTGAGTAACATCACGTAAATGTTTTTCTTTAAGAGCAACTTCACAAGATTGTCTGTGCTCGCATAAGAGACAAAATACCATCAAAGATAATAAGTGAATATAATCTCAAGTATATTAATCACTGCTAACATCTAATGACCAATGGTAACAAATGAAGGTGACGTTGACCCATTTACTTATGAATGGGTTGATTTGGATTGTGTTTAATCTTAAACGAGTCAAAGATTCATATTTGTAAGATACTTGTTTGTAATCAGAATTTATGCATTAACTATCTCTTAAAAAAACTTAGAAAGGACAAATAGTGTATTTTGAGTCAACCCAACCAAGACGCACAAAACGTTTCAATCCAAACCTGTTTTAATCCGTTGCCTAGCCCTGCCTGACCCACCCATCTTGCCACCTCGTCTAACATACGTAAGATTACATACTTAAGGTTTTGCAAATCCCAGGAGCGCTTGGTGGAATCACGCTCCCATTCTTGATATTTGGCTCTGGCTAGCTCCTGCCATATTTCCTCCACAATGTAGCCATGAGGGTCTGCTCCTCTTCCAAGATCCAAAGAGTTGCATATGATATAAAATGTTGTCAAACATAAGAAAAAATATTCATAAGCTGCTGTTATTTTCAGCATTCTAATCCTGAGTTTTAAAATAAAATGGCAAGCAAAATTCATACCCTCTGCAATTCTTTTATTCCTTCAGCATACTTTTCCCTATGTAATAGGGCAAGCCCTAGCATATAATGACCCTGCAGGTCCAAAAGAAAAAATATTCATAAGCTGCTTTTATTCCTTCAGCATACCCTCTGCAATTCTTTTAGATACCCTTCTTAACTACTTATTCGGACAGCTTACTGTGTCTTTCCTGAAGATAGTTCTGCTCAAGGTTTAATTATTCAGCATCTTTCTTGTGTATCATCGTATATTTATCATACGCATCACACATAATACCGAAACACGAAAACAACCGATCACCACTTAAGATTTGGTCTAAGTGCACTTAATACTACACTTAACGAGATATAAATCAAATTAGTGATGGCTACATTATGTCTTTCTAATAAAATCGGTCCTGCTTTTATGGATACACGGCTAACTTAGGATTTTCAATAAAGTAAGAAGCTCGGAAAAAAACTTAGCGACCTAAGATCTTTCAATCTATTTCTTTATTTTGTAGACACCATCATATCACAAAATGATATGTAGAATTTTGAATGCCCAACACCACATGTCTTATTGTAACGAAAAGTGCCTTATCTAGATGTATACATTTAAAACATGATTGAATGCTTATTCACCATTGCAAAAAGCTATACATTCTAAGTTGACCATCTACATTTTATAGGCACCCCCAACCCAAAGCAAGTAACACAACAGTACCTTGTTGGCTCATTAAATTTGGATATTAGAAAACTAATTTCATAAGCACAATGGAAATGGCACAGTTACCTTCAGATCAGAAGAGAAATTCGTAACAGGTTTCTTGTAACCAGCTTTCTTAAGATGGAAGTTCATCCATTTTAGAAGCACTTTTTCAGGTGCTAGTCCCATTAGCTCCTCGACATCCTGCACGTGATTTATAACAACATTATATTCTGTACATACAAACGACTCACAAATGAATGTCCGTAGCATTTTAAGAGGATATATAATGAAAGATAAATAATTACACTGTTGTCATCCACCAACTCCACAAGCTGAGGCATCTTTCTAAGGTTAAGATCTGCAAGTAGTTGGATCTATAGGTACCAAAATCACAAGCAACACGAGATAAAGAAATTGATATGGGTTCTTCAAAAGGATGAGAAACGTGTAATGCGTCGAATGAATAATAGCGAATGTTAAAGTCCCATAATTATAAGTTACAAATTTGTGGCAAAATGCATATCAGCTTTGAGTTTGAAATAATCTTGTTTAATGTTAAAAGTCGATGGCAAGGGTTCTGTGATTCACGTGACCTATGATGCAATAGACTACAGACCTGGAAAAGCAAATGTGACTCGTGACCTATGATGCAATAGACTGCTTACCTAATCAAAGATGCAATTTGACTTTCTGAGGTAAAAAAGAACAACCGGAGAGAAGCTTAAATAAAAAAAAAAAAAAAAATTTAAAAAGAAGGGGGGGGGGGGATGTCTGACTTGAAAAGTGAATGGAAAAATAGATGTTGTGCATTTGCATCATAAAAAAAGAGTGGCGTACCATTTTGAGTTCTTCTGGAGTTATGTACCCATCTTTATCCACATCAAATTTTTCAAAGGCAGCCTGGGATAATTGTTGCCATTTTTCAGAGTTGTGTTCCTCCAACTGATGAACATGGAGAGTAGCTGCAACAAACTCTGAAAAATCCACAAGACCATCCGTGTTGCTGTCAATCTGTATCACCCAAATGACAAATATCCATCAAAATCATGAAACACAGATTGTGACAAGAATGTAAAAAAAATTGAGTTGTCAGGTAATTCAAAATGGTGCAATTTGAGTTTTGAAGTCAAATTGACTAATCTTCAACCTCAACAACAACCATGCCTTCAGTCCCAAAGAACTTGAGGTAGGCTAGAAACGAAACCCAACCACATGAACCTAAGAGACAATTTTCAACCTCAAACTAATATAAAATTCATCGGGTTTTCAGCAACAGTTTCACATATATCTTAAAACCCCAAGTTGGGGAAGAGGATTATAATCACATTCTAATTTATTATGAAATGAGGCACTTAACGCTTCTAAAATCTCCAAAACACATGCTAATTTATTATGAAATAAAGTAAGGAAAGGCTTTGCAAGATTGTCGTCTTTGATGTCTACAAATACAAACATTATCTAAATCCTGTATTCTAAATCGAAAGTCACATTGATAAATTGAAAGTCAAGAATTTGATATCCACTTCCAAACTCATACATCTCGAAAGATCTAAAAAAAAAGCACAACAAAATCACTAATAATTAAAAAAAAAAAAAAAAAAAAAAAAAAAAAAAAAAAAAAAAAAAAACTCAAAATATCATCAGCTTTAAACCCAAACAAACTTGAAAGCATAAATTATTTTAACAATAACACATTCAAGAATACTCGAAACCACAAAAATAACAAATTTCAGCCACAACAAACTTCAAGAACCAGAAAAATTAATGTCGGCCACAGAAAACACCATTGGCACATTTGTAAGAAAGTTAGATTTAAAAGAAATGACCAACAAACCTTGTAAAATCCAATTCGGTGGCTGGATATATGCCAAAACCACCATTGAAGTCACCAGATCTACAACCGAAGCCACTTCTATTTATTTCTCAAAACCACCAAAACAAACAACAAAACACCTAAACCACCACTATTTCGTTCACATAACCACCCAGCGAAGCCACCTAGCCAAATGAAACCACCTAACAGATGTTAGACTGTGGCAATTTCATAAGGCGGCGACAACGACAATGGAGGTTATGGAGGTGGTGGCGAAAGGCGGCGGCTGAGAAAAGGTAGGGTTTATGTGTGAGTAAAGAGAGAGAGAGGGGAACCTAAGAATTTTTGTGTGTTTTTTTTATTAAGTAGTATAGATTAAGTTTGAATGGCAAAATGGGGAATATATTAATTTTAACATTTTAGATATATTGACTTTTCACTTTTTCTATGTTGACCGTTCTTTCATTATATGTAGTAAAGATAAAGATAAAGATATGGCAATTTTATAGTGTTCATATTTTTCTTTTCACTTTTAAATTTAGGTTGCTTTTCTTAATTTTCTTCTGTCTTTGTTACCAAAATGTAAGAGAGAAATTTCTTTTTTTTGCATTCATTTCCATTGTGCATATAGAACCCGTCGTCTGAAAATTGATAACTTGCTTTATTCTATATTTAACACATTCAAAAGAAAATTGTAACAAAAAAAAAAAAAAAAAATTTAAGAAAACTATACGCTCATCCACATGCTTCATTTTCTACACATATTGTAAATCTTAACTTGATCTCCAGTTTCATTTTCTAAATGAAACTTCTTACACGTTAACAAATCTACGTACTGTTTATTTTAACCCAACGCTAATCAACCATAGCTATAAAAATTCGAGTAAGTACGTAGTTACTACAGCTTGCATCATGAAGTTACATAAGTTCTAGAACTACCGGTTAGGCTACAAGTTTCTTTGTTGACACATTGCCTCGGAATTTCTATTTCATGTACTTTCTTCAGCTGCCTTGATTATAAATTACCATATGATTATTAATCTAGTGTATTTACGAAGTCACAAGTGGCGTAAACACTAAAAAGACATGACCACTGTCATTTAATCACGTTTTCTTTCTATAAACTTCGTGATTGAGACCATTAGTGTAATTACAGATCAACTAAGCATAACACTTTAACCTTATGGATCTGTTAAAAGATTCACAAGGATCAAAATAAACGTAAAGCGAAAAACATAAAGCCTCGACGGAATAACACCCGTCTCCAAGTAAACTTCATATCCTTTTCCAATTTACTAAAGTGAGAATGGTGCACTTTTTACTGTATAGAGTTGCACTACCTATAAATGTACGAAACCCATTGCTCTAAATCAAGAGTGAGATCCCAATTTTTATCCCGAAAATCATTTGCAAGAAAAGTGAAGGTGCAGTTTGAGGCATGTATCCTTCACATTCATTGATGCTTTTTAAATTAAGGGTGACTAGTAAATTACAACCATATCATCTTCATAGGTTAAAAACTTATCATTTCATGAATATACGTGGGTCTTAATAAGTTGTGTATTAATATTTCATATTTAAAACATTTGAAAACATGTTAAGCTTAACAATAACCGTTAGTCTATGATTTACAAGACCTATCACATATTATTTTATGGGTAAATTGCAAATTTAGTCACTAAAGTAGCCCAAATGCGCAAAAAATACACCGAGACAAAAAGTACTGCAAAAACGAAATTAATGTTTCGTTTTTTTTTTTTTTGCAAAACAGCTACTGAGAGCGACTTTTTGCTAACGCCTGTTATCTCCTCGTTAAATGCCTCGTCACTGAGGGTATTATCGTCATTTCACTCGTCTCAGTCTCTCCCGCCAATTATACTTAAAGGACTATATTTGTAAATTAAACTTAAACTTCATTAAAGCAACAAGATTACTAGAGTTGACTTTTTCAGAAAACATTAAGTGCCAAAATAACCCCATTTAGTTAGTTCATTTCAAAGCGATAATCAACAGTTACACTCTAGTTTTTAAAACAAAAAACAAAAAAATGCAACAATCAAACCCAGCTATGGCAAATAATGATAAGGGAAAGTCTTTGTTGAATGTGGGGCCGGGGGGGGGGGGGGGGGTGGGGAATCATCCCCCCCCCCCCCCCCCGGAAAAGTCGTGGGGGAAAGTTTTATTAAATGATATAGTCTTTGAGGAAGTTTTGGATACATTTGGTGATGAAGTAATTGCTAAGTATGGTTCGTATGCAAACATAGGGAAGGAGATGATAGAAGTTATTCTTCAATGGATGTGGAACAAAATCTTCAACGAACCAAATATGGGTGGTAGTGGTGCGATATCTATTCCTACCTTTGGAAGTGGTAGCGGAACCGACAATGAGGTAGTTGCAGAGACAAAAAGAGGGAGGGGAAGGCCTAGAAAAAAAGTAACTTTTTTCTGTACCAATCGATAATCCGAGTATAATGTCACCAAAAAGGAAGAGGGGAAGGCATGTTGGGAGTGGGAGGAAGAGGGAGGGGAGTCATAATCCGAGTACAATGACACAAAAAAGGAAGGGGGAAGGCCTGTTGGGAGTGGGAGAAAGAGGAAGGTAAAGGAAGAGCATACGGATCTTGATCTGTTAATGTATTATACTTCATTTACGTGTCATTTTTAATTTGCTTATGTTGGATGCTATGATATTTTTGATAGACTTTTATATGCATCCCCTTTGAGTGACATGATTGAGTGCCCTGATTGGTAGGTTTAGGATAAACAGAGTATTATGTTTCTAAGTAGGCTTTTAGGGTGCGTTTGGTTCGCAGTATGTTTTGAAAGGAATTGTAATCTGTCAAAGGAATTGTAATTTGAATGAATTGTAATTCAAAGAGTTGTAATGTGTTGTAATTGTAATGTGTATGAATTGTAATTGATGTTTTCTGTCACTGTGTTTGGTTGGATCTCAACGTAATTGTAATTCGAAAAATTTATAAAATTTCAAAAAATTTATAAAAATTCGAAAAAATTTATAAAAATTAGAAAAATTTATATAAATTCGAAAATATTTATAAAAATTCAAAAAAATTATAAAAATTCAAAAAATTTATAAAATTCAAAAAAATTCCAAAAATTTATAAAAATTTAAAAATTTAAAAATTTTATAAAAAATTTATAAAATTCGAAAAATTTATAAAATTTTATAAAAATTTAAAAATTTGAATTTTTATAAAATTTTTTGTAAAATTTTTAAATTTTTAAATTTTATAAATTTTTTATAAAATTTTTCGAATTTTATAAATTTTTTATAAAATTTTATAAATTTTTCGAATTTTATAAATTTTTTGAATTTTTATAAATTTTTTGAATTTTTATAAATTTTTTCGAATTTTTTGAATTTTTATAAATTTTTTGAATTTTTATAAATTTTTTGAATTTTTATAAATTTTTTCGAATTTATATAAATTTTTCGAATTTTTATAAATTTTTTCGAATTTTTATAAATTTTACAACGTAATTCAAAACTTTCCATCCAACATCCTATGTAATCTGAATTCCCTCCTTTGATGTAATTGTAATGTCTGAATTACAATTACAACGCAAACCAAACAGCCTACGTAATGTAATCTGAATTACAATTCCCTCCATTCTGTGAACCAAACAGCCTACGTAATGTAATCTGAATTACAATTACATCCAATTACGCCAGATTACAGCGAACCAAACGCCCCCTTAGAATATGATAAGTGAGAGTGTTTGGCATAGCAGCTGTACTGTTATGCTAACTGTTGGGATTACATGTAATCATTATAAAATGTTACAAATATTCATAATTCCTAAACTGATCAATGCCTAATACTCATAGGAAAAATTGATTAATGACTAAACTTTCCCAATTTCCTTTCATTGGCATCCCATAAATGTCATAACTAGTAGGCATTGCTTCCAAACAATGATGCAAATCTTCCAAGCTTAAACCATCAAGCCAATTCTTCCCATCATCAAGTTCCTCTTTTTGCATCAAACTTTTGATTAGTCCCATGTCGCATTGGTCACTAGCATCTTTAGTTATAGTCGAAGGTTCGGGCTCCAAGTCGCCTAGAAACATGAAGTCGCTATCGATTTTACCCCCAAAGTCATCATCTAAATACTCAAAAGAATCCAAACTACCACTAATGTCGCTATAACTTTGCTTGCTTTGTAAATCATCAAGTGGCGAAGTATTATTATCTTGTGGTGGTATGATCATCTCTTTTGGATTGTTCTTCTTGTTATAAAGACGACCTAGAACCCAATCGTCCAACTATAAATATCAAAACGTACCAATGTCAAAAGCATCTCTTCGAAAATATATAAGTGACATGTAAATATATAATGTGACACTTACACACCTCAGAAGGCATTATGTCGATATTCATGCATAATCCAATTAGTCTTGATTCCTTTAGTCCCTTTTTTCCGCGTTAAAAAAAATTACCAAAGCTTTCTTAATCCCTACCTGTCACTTCGTCGATTGGTCGGATTTTGACTTGATTGGTTTATCTGCTCCGGCTGCTTTCCAGTACCCGTTTCTAGTTACCCCGTTCGGTCTACAGCCGTTAGGATATTTCATGTCTCTTGGTGTAAAAGTACCATTCCTTTGTTCCAAGCATAGCCATTTCTAAACAAATTAATAAACAAATCGGTTCGTTAAGAGGACAAACTACAAAAATAACCAAATATTTTAAAAAATTACACTATACGACTAATATTTTTCGCTAGAGGGCACGTGCCCATCCTGTCCCCTTCCTATCTCCGCCTCTGACACTGAGTGTACCAAAAAACAACAACTTACGTGAAAAAAATTTACTATATCCTCTACTTTCAGCTGCCTTAACTATAAATCACCTCTACGAAGTCACTAGTATGATGTAAGCACGAGAAAGCTGTAGGAGAACTATCTAATTTCAATCACGTTTTTTTTTTCCTTTCTATATGCTTCATGTTTATTATGTCAAATGGTAACGTGATTACGACCATATTTAAACCTTTTGGATTTGTTGAAAGATTATTTGGCCTTCCACAAGGATCAAAATAAACGTCTCCAAGTAAACATCATTGCATAGGGGTGAGCATTGGGCCGAAACCAACCTGTCCCGACCCGATCCCGACCCATCCCGAAACCGAAAACCTGGAAAACCCAAATCGAATCCCGACCCGAAATTACTCGGTTTACTCGGGTCGGTTCGGTCGGAGTCGGTTTGTGTCGGTTTTCTCGGTTAATCCCGAATCCCGAACCGACCCGAGTCCCAACATTGTGGAAAACCCAAACCGAGTCCCGACCCGAGTACAGGTCGGTTTGTGTCGATCGGAGTCGGTTTCGGTCGGTTTGTGTCGGTTTTCGGTCGTCGGTCGGTTTTGCTCACCCAATCATTGCATATCTTTTTCTTTTTACTAAGTGAGAATGATACATAGTTTCACTACCCAAAACTTTGTTTTGCATCATTTTCTAATTATGGAACGCCTTTTCTCTTTTTTATTCCAAATGCTTGGTCTAATTCAAGAGTGATCGATAGCCGATTTTTCATCCCGAAAATCATTTGCAAGAAAAGGGAAGGTCGTTACGTTTGAGGCATGTATCCTTCACATTCGTTGATGCTTTTTGAAATTAAAGTTGATTAGTGAGTAAGTGCGTTCATATTATCATAGGTTGATTGAATTATAAAGAGTTGTCTAGCACATATCATAGATTCATAAAGACACACATCTAATAAATATTTAATGAACACAATAACTTCCGAAATTAAAATCATATCTATAAAGCAAAAATGAATTTGGTAGAAGATTTTTAGAGAAGATATTTTAGTATCAAGTGAGTATCAACTAATGTTTAAAAATGGAAAGCTTCATTATACACAAAAAATAATTTGTTTTGAGCATTGTATTTTTTTATGGGTTTTGTTAACCATTTAGTTACTAATTTGGGTAACGGACCATCTTTGGAAAAGCAGCTGGATAGATAATAGTCCTCAAACTCACAAAAGTTAAGTTTGTTTCTATTTGGGTTAAAGTAGAGGAAAGTAGATTAAGAACATCATTAAATATAGCTTTCTGAAACAAAGTCTAGTATTCAGTGTGACAAAAGTGATTTTTATTTTCTTTAGGACAACATATTTAGTGATGTAAACACTAGAAAGTTTATAAAGTCATCAGTGATCTAACCACACGTGCTCACAAAATGTATTGTTTGCAAATGGTTTACAATCTTTACGTTATTTAATCACTCTTATGTCAAATGACAACGATTCTCCTATTGTGGGAACTTTGTGTTCAATAAATGGAGGCTGTTGTGGGTCATTACTCATTATAACTATATATTAAATGGCGACGAGTATGTTGTCATTTCACATGCCTCTTTCCCGCCAAAAAAATTGGGCTCATACTTGTCCAATGTTCTTTAGCCCATTTTAGCCCATCTAAAATGTCGTTTTAGGGACATAACCAAATGGAAAACGGATAATACAAACGTGGTAACAGGCGTCGGCAATCTATTGTTTATTTTAATTTTATGACCAACTCTACTTGTTTTCTTTAAAATTGTCGTTAAAATGAGACCAATTTTTGTGTACAAGTAGAAAGTTTAACCATTTGGATTTCGTGAAAGTAATTCATCCACAGCTAATATAACTTAAATTACATATCTACCCTCACTACTTTGTTATCTTGTCTTTTTTACGTCTGCCCTTAATATCAGTGTATTTTATTTGTATTAATCCCTTAAGTTTTACTTTCATTGTTAACTTTACTTAATTTTTTAGTTTCACAACTTTACCCAAACAAGCTTGTTAAACATTACTTTATTTCTTAAATAGGTTTCTTTACTAAGCATTTGGCTTACGGAGCGTGATCAAATGCTTTATATCTAAGTAATAAAGTTAAAGTTATATTTTATAGTAATTTAATCAAATGCTTTAATGTTATTGATAGTACTATGACGTAAATTTAAAGCACAAAGGCAAAAACTACCGGTTGATAGCACTACCTAACTTCAAGATCATTTTACAAAGCAAATGATAGTGGTTATGATTATGATTATTTTTCGAAGGCAAAATTGTATATATTGAAATCTTATTCAATATCTTTTAACTATGTCATAGATCAAATAGTTTTTTTGTTTCTTTAAAAGAATGATAATTATTTTTAACAATAACTAATTATCTCACGGTATTTACAAAAAATAGGAATGATAATGATTATGTTATTCAACTATAATTATGAATGCTTATTTTAGCAAGAGGGCAGTTTATACGGAACCCCTCCCCCCGGGGGGGAGGGGGGTTGCAATCATTGCATGCATTGAGTGGTTGTACTGTGTGCATCTTGGTGTTGTACTGTGTGCTTCACGGTTTGTATGGTTGACTCTAGGGGGTTTGTATAGTATACCCCGCAAGCAATTAAACAAATGATAACAAGAAGTCAACAAGTTCTTGATATACAACAATAATTAACATTAACAATGCAAAACAATCACTTGTACCATGACGACTAATAATTTGACAGAAGTGGTGGTGGTAGAAGTAATTGCGGCTGAAAGTGACCCACAAAGCAAAACACAAAGATTACAAGACCTGTGAATATATGTAAAAGGATAAATACTGAAAGATTAATGGTAAACAAATGTTAAGCGTAATTTTTTTTTTTTTTGGAAAAACATAGACTTAAATAAAAAGGGGAAACCATTAAAAAATGTATGGAACTTTACGTGAAAATCGGTTTCGTGTAGCGAACAAAAAATTTTAAAAAAAAAAAAAGTAGTCAACTTCCAAGAACACATCTAAATACGCAACCGGTGACCTGGCCAGCCGGTTTTGCGCCACGTCAGCAGGATTTTTTTTTTTTTTTTTTGTTCTTCCCACATGTACCCCTTATCCCACAAATTACATAAATGGTCCATCTCGTTACATTAAATTGCGTCCAACGTCCAAAATCATAATTTTTTTAGAAAAATAAATATTTTTTTCGGAAATTAATTTTTTTAGAAAAATAAATTTTTTTATTCCGAAATTAATTTTTTTTTCGGAAAATAATTTTTTTAGGAAATTTTTTTTTTCAAATTAATTTTTAAAAGAAAAATAAATATTTTTCGGAAAATTTTAAAAAAATATATATATATTTTTCGGAAAAATTAAAATTTTTTTTTATAAAAAAAAATTTTCGGTAAAATAAATTTAAAAAAATATATATATTTTTCGGAAAATTTTTAAAATTATTTTTTTTATTTTTCCGAAAAAAAAATTATTTTTCTTAAAAATTAATTTTTTTTTATAAAAAATTTTTTGCGGGAAAATAAATTTTATGAGCATATACATGTAACACATCCCTTTATTGTTGGTATTTTAGTGTAAAATAGATTGAGTTTAATATGCAAATAAGGGTCGACACTTATTTGGATATTAACTGGACTAACGGGGGTTCCAAGGGGGCGTAGCCCCCTTGGTGGGGGTTCGGGGGCAACGCCCCTGAGAGAAGCAGGGTCCAAGGGGCAGAGCCCCTGGCTGACCTGGAAATTTTTTTATTTGGTATAACATTGCTATGTTAAAAATTCATTAGAATTTGTTTTTTTCCACCAAATAAAACATATTAAGTTGATGCTCGTTTCTGCTGCTAATGCTTGGTTCCTGCTGATAGTGCAGCGGTTCCTGCCGATGGTTCCTGCTGATAGTGCAGCGGTTCCTGCCGATGGTTCCTGCTGATAGTTGTTTTACGGTTAATGTAACTGTTTTACAGTTATTAGGCCCTAATAACCGCCCCTATAAACCGTCTTTATATATTCTCTATTTCGTATAGAGAAAAGACAAGGCTGATCAACCATATTTTGATCACGGTTTTCTGCAAACATAATATCATTCACAAACTTGAATCAATTAGATTTTATCCGGTCGTTAATTGGTATACACTCCAATTTAATCGATCTGAAAGCGTACAATTCGTGACTTCTAATTGCTATCATGATACCGATATCACCCCAATATACCACACATATATAACATTTATTTTCATATAAATAGTCTTAACATATAAACTGTTTTAAATATAGCATTCATAGTTTGGTACTGTATGTTGTTAATGTGTGCACAAGTAACATTCTTATGACAATTTCCATTTAGCAATCACATTTTTTACACCAAGAAATGATAGGAGTAATTTTTTTTGTATTTTGACTTTGAGTTAAAAGAAAACTTTAAGTTTGACTTGGGATACAGTAGTCAGTAACTACTGAGGTTTTATGCGTTCCCACTTTCGAGCCAACAGACCCAAAGGCCCATAGGGCCCAAGGCAAAAGAGAATAAAGTTTATTACATATTTACTGACTTCATAAAGAACCGTCATATAAGCGTCATTTTTCTCATCTAAGGTATCTTCCAACATCTTTTTATTTAATTCGATGTCGATATCGAGTCTTTAATCTCTTTATACAATTGTTTCACATTGGTCGGTTATTAATTATTACAAGGAATCCTCGTTTGTGACTAAAAGCAACCTGTCGCTAACTGCAAAAAATTTAACGGGTGCTCATTTTTCAGCTGGGTCACCAATTTCCATCTAAAACCATATTACAAAATAGTCACCAAAGTAAAGTGTCAGCTTGCTTGTGAATTTGGTCGCTAAACCGGTGAAGTCATCACTAGTTTGATTAAATGAGTGACCAAAGTAAAGTGTCAATGTTTTTCTGTGGAGGTTATTGTTAAATAAGCTTCCATCTAGGGTAAACTTGGACAGGAAAGGTATTGACGTCAGTTCGATTCTATGTCCCATTTGCCAAGAAGTTGAAACGGTTAATCATATTTTCATTACATGTGAGATGGCTAAGGACTTGTGGACTTTGTTGGCTAGATGGTGGGAGCTAGACATTCCTTTTTGTGCGAACATCTCGGAATGGTTCACGTGGCTAGACTCATTGCATCTTACGAGTAAGGCGAGGTTGTTTCTTGAAGGAGTGGGAGGGACGCTTTTATGGTCTATATGGAGTTTCCGTAATCAATTGGTTTTTTCTAATCCTTCTCCTAAGAAGGCCTTGTTTTGGGACAATATTGTTTCTCAATCGTTCTTGTGGATTTCATCTAGAAATCATAATTTTAAATTTAGTTGGGTAGGTTGGTTGCAAAATCCTTTAGCTACTATAGCTTCCTTGTAATTTTGCCTAGCTTTTGCTAGGTTTTTTTATTAAAAGCCGCTGTTCCAAAAAAAAAAAAAAAAAAAAAAAAATGAGTGACCACGAAGCACATCGTAGATTAAAAAGTGGTCACTTTATTTAAAGAATTTTGATAGTATTTCACGATAAAATTTACAGTCATTCTCTAGTATCTAATGATATTTACATGAATGAAATCTGCAGTTTAGTTCATTGATTCTAATAAGTTACCCAAAAACTCATTGATCAAATACTCATAATTCTAAAACTGATCGATACTTAATACTAGTAGAAAAAATTCGGCTGATTTAAGTTATAAATCATTAGCATCTCATAATGTCATAAATAGTAGGCATTGCTTCCAAACAGTGGTGCAAATCCTCCAAACTTAAACCATCAAGCCAATTGTTCCCATCATCCAGTTCCTCTTTTTGCGTCAAACTTTTGATTAGTCCCATGTCGCATTGGTCACTAGCATCTTTAGTTATAGTCGAGGGTTCGGGCTCCAAGTCGCCTAGAAACATGAAGTCGCTATCGATTTTACCCCCAAAGTCACCATCTGAATACTCAAATGAACCAAAACTGTCGCTATTGTTGCTAAAACCATTATCACTATGAACTTCATCCAAAGGCGAAGTAGGATGAAGGTCAGGACGACTATGATGAATGCTATTATCTTCTTGCAGTATGATCATCTCTTTCGGATTATTCTTCTTGTTGTAAAGACGACACAAAACCCAATCGTCCAACTACACGTATAAAAACATACCAATATCAAACACATCTCTTAGAAAATATACAAAAGTGACACGTAAAATAAAAATGTTATAGAAAACACACCTTAGGAGGGGTAGGATGCCGATATTCATGCATGATCCAATTAGTCTTGATTCCTTTAGTCCCTTTTCCCGCGTAAAAGACCAATGCTTTCTTAATCCCAACTGTCACTTTCGGGTCACATTTTGACTTGATTGGTTTATCTGCTCCGGTTGCTTTCCAGTACCCGTTTCTCGTGACCCGGTTCGGTCTAGATCCGTTAGGATATTTCCTGTCTCTTGGTGTGAAAAAGTACCATTCCTTTGTTCCAAACAGAGCCATTTCTAAACAAATGAAAAAAAAAACTAATCAGCATATTATTCAGCATGGATCGATTTAGAAAACAAATGTGCGCCGTGAGCATTTGTTAGTTATCAACATTTTTTAAGTGTTAAAAAATATGTACCAGGAAGATCCCAAGGTTCGTGTTTGTAAAGATCAACATCCGCGATAAAAGAAGGTGGTGAAGCGACGCTAGCAATCGCTGACATGAACCGTGATTTCTGAGATAAGTAGTGAACCATGAGCTCCTCGTCTGTCGGGTGGAACCGAAAACCAGGAGGCAAGTTTAACTCAGCTTCAGCATCTCTAACTGTTTTTGTAACATGTTTTGTTGGTGATCTCATATTATATTGAAACTGAAATTGAATCTTTATGTTTGTATGATAAAAAAGGTAGATGTTGTGTGTGAATATGGAATTTTGTTGATGAGGATAAAATGGAACAACCCATGAAAGGCTTTTATACGAGTCATAGAATTGAAGTGTTCTTTTGGACAGTGACATAGGAAACACATGATTTTGTAAGTATCTTGTATGGTCTCTACAAGAGTGGGGTCTACTTTGGAATGTAGGTCCACGAGTGAAGAAGGTTCTTTGAACATGAGCGTCAATGAATAAGGAAAAAAAAATTATGGCAAAGTTGGTATATGGACTATGATATTAGCATAATAGATACCGTTTTATACTCTCTTTATTTCATTTGAAAATTATTGTCCTTAAAATAAACATACAGTTTAAAAAATAGACCATGACACTACTCAACCAATTTATAATCTCTCTTTCAAAGATAAATAATTGTATTTTTGAACATCCTAAAATGAAAAGATGGATGACAATTTAAAATGGAAAAAGTAAAATTTTTTGAGATAAGTTTTCCTTTATTCTCGGGTAAATACAAGACTGATTACATATTGCGAAAACTACTGGAGGACACTGTCACAAGTGTTCGATAAACAGAGTACCGACTTGTTGACATTTAGCAAAATGGACTGATTGGTGGCGAAAAATTTTACGGGACAAACAAAATCAACACGTGTCACCTTATTAATAAAACTACAATGAAAATTAAAAAAAGAAAAAAATGCGTTTGGTCGCGAATAAAATTACGGGACCAACAAAAAAATTGAATATATACGCGACCAAAAAATGTGAATATATAAGGGGGTTGACAACCCACCACTCACTCAAAATCCCATCACTCACTCTCAACCAATCCCCTTATGCCACATCATTCACTTACTTTTTCCATCACTCGCTTCAATTTTGTTGGCATCATCATCACTCACCCAAAATCTCATCACTCACCCAAAAAATAAATGCAACGTTCGAATGCTTTCCTTCTTCCCGTGCGTGATCACATCACTCGTTTCCCATCACTCAGTCCATCACGCAGGCACGGCGACGGTGTTGCCGTGCGTGATGGATCACATCCCGTGCCATCATTCACCCGTTGCCAACCCCCTATGAGACATGCATTTACTATTTTAACTTTTGGATATTAATGAGAAGAATATTGAAAAGTGCAAAATCTACCCTTGAACTTTTTAATATTTACAACTTTTTTATATAACAAACTTTATTCATCAAATATCTAGCAAATTCGTTAATAAAAAATATATCGTTTCGAAGATCTCTGGATTACGAACAAAACGAGCCCAATATCGATATGCTTTTGAAGTACGTACGATTTTATAAAAAACGTTGAAGTTTGATATATTTTTTAAAAAGAAAAATAAACTTTCAAAACACACTTAAAATAAAATTGCACGTCTTTGGTCCCGAGGGTTTAAGAGTGTTTTGAAAGTTTATTTTTGTTTTTAAAAAATATATCAAACTTCAACATTTTTTATAAAATCGTACGTACGTCAAAAGCATATCAATATTGGGCTCGTTTTGTTCGTAATTTAGAGCTCTTCACAACGATATTTTTTTCATTAACGAACTCGCTAAATATTTGCTAAATATTAGACGAATAAAGTTTGTTATATCAAAAAGTTGTTAATATCAAAAAGTTCAATGGTAGATTTTGCACTTTTCGTCTCTTTTTTGTCGCATATATATTCAATTTTTTGGTTGGTCCCGTAATTTTATTCGCGACCAAACACATTTTTTTTTTTTTTTAATTTTCGTTATAGTTTTATTAATAAGGTGACACGTGTTGATTTTGTTTGTCCCGTAAAATTGTTCGCGACCAACCAATCCATTGGTAAATGGCAAAAAGTTGGTTCTCTACTTATTATACACTTGGGACCGTGTCCAAACAGGTAATTTTTGCTTACATATTTGCTCTGACAAAATTGTATTGACCTTGTCGGTTTTTGAGATACTTTTATATATTATTATCATTGTCTCAAAATTTGTCAGGAGAGAAAAACCATACATTTTAATAAAAGTGAATCATTATATTTTTCAATCAATCACATACTTAAAATAAATAATGCATAATTATTTTGAGATATCACAAAATTAATAGTATTTAAACAATAATTTTGAGATGGAGTGAGTAATAAAAATTAAGAGTTATATATTTTTGTCAAACATAAAAGCTTCTAGACATGTAAGTTCAACTGCATCTAGTTTAGTAAACGTACTTAGCGTCTTGTGTTATCATGAACTTGGTCGTAACAAATTTCAATAGATATAATGAACGGTACGTGGATGATTTATGGCTACGAGTTCAGTGACATTAAGCAACGTTGTGGGGACCTTTGACCTTTCTTCAAATTTATTGACATATACAAGTTTGGAACCCTATTTGCACACTCTATAAAATGATTGAGACATTCAAATTTATTATGTTTAAACATTTATACCCTCACAATTACCTTTATATTTTCAAACCTGTAAAGGTATAAATGATCCAAACATAATAAATTTGAGTGTCCTAATTATTTTATGTAATGCGCAAATCATCTCCCTTTTTAAAGATGAGGATAAAGAAACCTTTGGCCTTTTGGGTGTTCTTGAAAGGTTTTATTAACTTTGACTATAAAGTTAAAGTTTGCCTTGTGACTTGGCAGCTCGATTTTAAGCCACTAGCTGACTAGTGACGTTTTCTTCTTCCAGCTCATGCTCAAAATAGAATGAACAGTGAAAGGCCACATCTGATGATGTAATTGCTCGCGTCAATTCTAATCGTCACTGCAAACGTTTTTTCACATTGTCTCTTTCGTGGATTTTATGAATTAGTTGTATTGTACAGTATATCAATATCAACTGTTTACATGTGTTTTTGAACAAATATGAATAGCTTATTTTTAGACCATTATGGCATTATCCTATAAGGTTGTGCGTAATGGTGATCACGAGCATCACTTTCAACTTAGTTTTCTCTCACTACAACATTCTTTATAACAAAGTTAGTGTAATAAGGAAACCGTAATCACCACAAATAACATAACCCACTTAAATATAAATAATTAAATATATCCCAAAAAATAATTTAAAAAATCAGTCCCAAACTAAAGATGTAGTTTATCATCTTTTTTCAATCATCTCCCGAAATCCAAATTTCCAAAACCAAAAGATGTAGTTTGTATCTTTCTCTTTTTCAACACCAAAAATCATAAATAAAAAATTGCTCAAATCCACTTTCAAAAGAATTTCATAACTTTTCTATACCAATAGTGCACACAACGTGTTTGACAAAATGTCACAAAGAGAATTTCATAACTTTTACTCAATTTTTTCCCCTTTTTTCTTAACCTTAAACCTTGCAAACCCAAAACACAAAAACCCAATTCTTGTAAATCTCTAAACACAAAAACACATCCTTTTATTCCCAATTACCATAACTAAAATTGTTCGACGAAATGACACCCTCCTCTACCTCTTCGGAAGGATTTTGGCCATGTCCATTCCGGGGATTTCATTGTTGCCCGGATGGCGAAGTGGGCAATAAAGGAATTGTTCGGTTAATTTCTCATCTCAAGAGGTTACACCTTCCGACCGATGAACGTAAATGTGTCCTACGTGAGGCTATTTCTACGGACCTTGAATTATTTATGGCATTGGAGGAAACTTTGAAGGCATTTGACCAATGGTTGTGTGGGGAATGTATGACTTTACATGCTGTGAGTCGTGCTTGTCATCACCTGGATGGTCTCGTCCGCTTTTCCAAAGGGTCCGATGACATGAGTGGATACATTGTTGGCATTTCAAATCCGTCTAATAAGGAGCCTGAGACAAAAGTAACTACGGGGTTGGTTTTGGATGTTGATCTTCTCGATCGTGTTTTTAAAGTGTCTGTCACTACTGTCAAATCTATCCCTCATGCTTGTCGTCTCACCTTCTCTCAGGCATTGAAAACAGTTCTTTACAAGGTGGTTGCCCAGCCTAACTCTGTCGATGCGTGGGTTAGGTTGTTACTTCTTCCACGTTGTACGTTGCAAGTGTGTAGGCCCAAGAATAGACAAGAACGTAGATCCGGGAATAGAAAATCCATGCAACAAAGTTCTATCTTGAAGTCTCTGGCTACATGGGGGAAAAATGAGGGTATTACAACGTTAGTTAAAATTATGTTAGACGGTTCTGGGTTTGGGTCCTTGGGTCAGGGTGGAGGTGATTTTCTGGATGAGAGAATAACGGGTAACACCAATATCAAGCAGTGCCTTCGTAAGGTGGCGGATGGGCATTTTACGGCAGCAGTGAAAGTGTTATCCTCCTCCGGTGTTGCTCCATATTGTGATGATACCATTAAAGCCTTGGAGGCTAAGCATCCTTACAAGCAACCCCCATCTATGCCGAGCAACAGATTTTCTGAGCCTCCCCTTGTAGCAAAGATTGATTGTGTCTTTTGTTGTATTAAATTGTTCCCTAAAGGTACTTCATGCGGAAGAGATGGTTTGAGGGCACAACATATTTTAGATGCTTTATGTGGAGAGGGGTCTGCTACCTCCGAAGATCTCTTAAAGGCAATCACTTCAGTCATTAATTTATGGTTAGCGGGAAGGTGTCTGATTGTTTTTGCAGAGTTTGTTGCATCTGCTCCTCTCACGCCACTCTTTAAACCATATAACGGGATTCAACATATTGCAGAAGGCACTATTTAAAGACGTTTGGTTTCCAAGGTTTCTATGAAAGGTGTAGGTAAATAAATGTCGAAGTACCTTAGTGATTTTCAGTTTGGAGTGCAGGATACCCCTAGATACACCCTTCCAAGCCATTCTTTTAATTTCATACCCTTATCTATATTGTTTCGATACACCTATTCGCCTTAGCCTACCGTGTAGTCTTAGCTCATGATTGGGAAGTCACCGTTTGCTCAAGTTTAAGTTCCAAGTAGAGAGATTCGGGAATCACGCCTATGTCGAAGACATATTTTTGAAGATCATTGAAGACCCCCCATAGTTCTCATATATGATTCATTTCAAGTGGGGGGATGATATTATGTAGTATAGTTATGATCAAATAAATAAATAAATAATAAAAATCGAAAAAAGAAAAAAATATATATATCGTGTTTCTGTATGTATATAGTAGTTATTGATAGTGCATCATTGTTAGCACTTAGTACGAGCTTATCAGATTTAGTATCGAGGAGGCCACTTCGATCACATTTGAAGATTTGAGTTGGTGACGTATTTGCACCAACATGTTGATGAAGACCAAGTAGTGTGCCCATTATGACGTCCGCTAATGGCACACTCACTTGTTGTGTTTTGATCCGGTTTTTTTATCTTGAAGCTTGGATTTTGGATTGACGGTGGGCGGTGATGACTTGGTTGTAGGCTAAGACTACTTGCTTCTTATTTTTATTTTTCACCATTTATGTGCATCCCATGTCTTATCCTACCCTTTAGTCGTGAATCATGCTTAGGTGAGGGATTAGAGCAGTCATTGGTGTCTTGGCCAGCGTCGTGGTAATGTATCGATGGTCTTTGTCGCATTCGTCGTAGTATGTTAGTAATGACACTACACCCTAGCCTTATTAAATGTTCACCCAATATTGCCTTCGAAGATTGTTTTGACCTTAGCTCTAGTGGTGGAGATATGTGTAACCGCCAAGCCTATGATAGAATACATGCTATGACTGTGCGTTGAGTGATCACCCTAAAATTGACACTTAGATTAGAGAAAGTATGAGTGTTTGTTTCCCATGTCGTGAGGTGTTCGGCTTTGAAAATTCTAGCATAGAAAATTTTTAATCCTATATTTCCTAAGTAAAATTGAGGGATATCTTTTTAGAAATGATTCTAATAAGGTCTACTTGAGGGCAAGTAGAGTTTAAGTGGGGGGATATTTGATGACATAAAATAATCCTGATATATTAGTGTCAATTTCCCTCTAATATGCTCATTATTTATATCATTTTTTGTGGATATATGCTTTTATTCTTTATATTTCGTTTCCAGGTTATAAATGAGCATTGGAGCTAAAGAGACGCGGAATTGGAAAAAGGACTTACAAAGTTATACATTTTAGTATGCTGAAGAAGTTACGGCGTAATTACACTCTCTACTTACGCCGTAGCTATGAATTCAAACACGAAGACCAAGTCAACACTTATCAAGGATTACGGCGTAACTACATCTTGAGGTTACGCCGTAATATTCTAATGACTTAGAAGATTTCGTGATAATGAAGGTTACGCCGTAACCACTACATAAGGTTACGACGTAATAAGTGCACAGAATGTGATCTAAGATTTTGACGAGATTGCGCCGTAGCCACGCCTGAAGATTACGTCGTAATTGAAACCCTCAGAAGGTTACGGCGTAACTACTTCTCACATTTACGCCGTAAATATCACTAATGGATAAGATCGTTCGAGGATTACACTAGTTACGGCGTAACCACTTCTCTAGGTTACGCCGTAGCTTGTGTCGGGCCTATAAATACCAGCCCTAATCTCTGCATTTTACACATCTTTCACACCACAAAAAGTCAGAGAATGAAGGGGGAGTTAAAAAGGACGATCCAAAACAGCATACGGAGCATATCCAAGGGAGAGATCACGCACAAACATCAATAAGTTTTAGCGATTCATATTTCTTTTACATTTTCGAATTCATGTCTTTCATTATCATGCAAAACATTAAATTTGCTGTACTTTTTAATATGATCGGCTAAGCACCTTTGGTGCTAGCCTAGTTATGATTCCTATTATGTCTTGATTATGTTTTCATGCTTTTATTATTGCTTCTAGTGTGTGCATGCTTAGTTTTTTGATAGATCCTTTAGTTTCGGTAGTTTTGAAGGTCGGTTGTACGTATTGAATTAGGAGAATTGACCACAGGACACTAATGTAGTAGGTTGCAAGGTGTTGGTAAAAATTGCTCTATAGGACGACCAACATTCTTGTGTGCAAGTGGATCCAAGAGAGGTCCATGATTCACCCTTCGGTTGGATGAACTTAAGAAGTTAGATGTGTGGTCTAAGATCCGAGAGGCCGGGCCACACAAAGAATTAATCTAGCATGTAGCGGCACTTAATGACACGAACTAGTCTACCACAACCTCTTCTTACTACAAAGAAATGAGTCTTTGGTTTCGGAGAGGATTCTAGGGAGATAGGCTAGGCGAATTGACCACAGGAGTCTAGTGATATTTATGCCCCACTTGAAGCAGTAGAAAGCTTAATTAGAGAACATAGTCATTGCATGATAGGATGAACAACTAGGTGAGTACACTTTCTCCCTATTGTTTACAACTTCAATTTAATTTTGTTATTTCATTTCTGTTTATTAAGTTTAATTAATCATTCAACTCAAACCCATTTTAAAATGTGACATAGACTTAAATTAGGATCCAAACGCATAGCTCTTGGGACGACCTCGACTTTACCGATTACTACACTACACACGACTGGGTACACTGCCCGTGAGTGCATAAGGTAGACCATAGGTAGACGAGACTATTATAAATATTAAAACCTAGTCAGAAATCTTGCATCAGAAAACCAGGGAAGAATATTGAACCCGTGGAAAGATATCGACCTTAGCTCTTCATGCATATCTTCAATCTTGGAATGGATAACCTTCTTTCTCTAAAGCCCATATACACCATAGAACATTATAATGTAGCAGACACCATTAAAGATAGTTTTCCACAACCCGGATATTATTCCAGATAAGTTTTTACACTAAATCCATAATTGATACGTTCTCAGCCCTACTAGCTTAAACATTTACGCCATATAACTAGAAATTCTCAAATTAGAGGAACATGCACTCTCTAGTCTCAAGAAGATCACCACATAATATTTTTTTAACTTGAGAGTAATAACTTAAATGTTAGACCAGCCATAATAGATGTTGGACGACCGAGTCTTCGTAGCCTAGGTTGCATGCAAGATGCATTGTTATTACGGAGGCAAGGGAGCACGCGTCTTAGATGAGAAATTTGTAAGACTCAGTCAATGCCAAGACCGATTCATGTGGTGTATGTTTTTGTGTATGTGTATGTGTGTGTTTTGGTGGGTATTTATGATTAAGTGAGGTATGCTTTAGTGGTGAAGTTGTTTCTCTTATTATACTAAGTTGCGTTGGTGGTGAAAGTTGAGGTGGCGCTCAAATAATGATAGTAAATGCGGTCTAGAAATCTTCTTATATTTCAGTCTTATACATGATCCACTTCAAGTCTTATACATGCTATGATCCACTTCAATAGGAATGATTTTAATTGACAAATGCAATCACATGGCGGTCACTTTTCGTCACTATAGGTTGTCTTTATACAGAAATAGTTGCGAGGTACAAAAGATTACTCCCTAGTAATTTAAATAATTAACTTCACTTGACAAGTGTTGGTATATTAAAGTCCATTAACAAGGAATGTAGTCACTAGTGTTGGGTTTTAAAACATGTCATACATAATTAAACACATAAACATCAAAGTATTGCGGAAGCGTTTAGATCAAATAACATATAATTAATTAACCGAATATAAAACGTATGCGTACCATTTAGCTATTCTTCAACAAGCAATAATGGAATGAGTATAAACGGTTTAACAAATCGACCCTTACCTTTTTTTATTCAAACCAAGGTACAAACAATAGTGTGTTTGTATCACGTTCTTGTACATACGTACTATTAACGAATTAAAGTAAATGCTAGTTTAATTAACACAAAACGTTTGTTTTGGAAAAACAAACCAATCGACCCTATAGAGGGTTTTGTTCGATCGGCCAACACCAAAAAGAAGGAAGAAAACAAGATTAGGGTTTCGTGTGTGTAACAAGATTAGCAAACAATGAAACCTAAGCCTTGTTTATATAGCATGAATAACTTGGAGGACAAGTTGGAGTGGGTTTGGGATTCCCCCTAGCCCATCCGATCGGCCACACAAACCCAAGGGGTTTCCGATACCTTCTTTCCTCTAATTTCATCTATAGTCCCTTTATAACGGTCGTTAGTCAATTTCCATTAATTACTATAATGTTCGTTAGTCGTTATGTGTATTTAATAATTAATTATAACATTTTACATTTAATTATTAAACTTTAATTTTCATATGTAAATTGTGCAATCCCGTGATCTCGAGTTCGATCCTAATATACACCATTAAATTATGTCCATAAAACTAACAGCTCTCACTTGGACATATCTTAATGGTGTAATCACATTAGTTAGCGTCTAGAAACACACCAATGCCTCTATTACAACTCGAGTAAGGCCTCCTGGAAAAACCTTTAGATGATTCATCATCATTATTATCCTGTTGTTTCTAATACCATGTTAAATAAGGATATGGATCTAAGTCATTCCTTAATTTAATTATTATGTTTCTCGTTGTTTGTTATTGAACAAGATTACCAAATCTTTGAGATAGATCTTGGGCGTGGCCACGCAAACATCTTATCAACCCTACGAGGGGCCCAGCAGTATTAAACTCCAAAATGGATTTGAAGGAACAAATTCTTTATTGACTACAAGCAAAACCCATGAACTTTGTAACACTTCTGAAAACAATCCTTATAACTACCAGTTACGCATAGCGTTAAATTGTTCCACAGAAATGCACTACATCCATGACAGTTCTCTGGTATCTCAAGTTTGAGGATAACTATTCATGATTTACTTAATGACAAGATCCATAAAGTATAATCATGTAGTTTGGGATTAGTCCTATATTCAATTCATTGAATATCATGTGAAATTGGTATGTCAACGCAACAATATACTTTCAAGTATATTCTACCAAAACTATCAATGGAGCCTAGCTCAGTTGGTATCCCAAGTCCTTCAATGAAGGGGTTGTTCCTGTTGACGCAGGTTCGAATCCTGGAGGGGGCAAGGTTTTCTCCTAATTAAGTGTAGTGCCTACGGGCTGCTTAGTTGGGGGTTTCCCCTCCCCCGTGGTTCCCAGACGCACGGTCGCTGTTCCATGAGCACATCCTAACGCTATTAGGCTTTGAGGTTCAAGGGCAGCCGTCCCGTTACCGTTCAAAAAAAAAATATTCTACCAAAACTCATATTTGTCTTAGTTTAATGATATTCCCATATCATTAATTGACAACAGACGATTTTAGAATAACTAAATTATTCACGGATTTAACATGCAAATATAGGACACAACATTAAAGAATGAAAAACAAACGTAACAAATACATTATTTCATTAAAAATAATAATTGTTTACAATATCCTTTATCAAAATACTAATCACAGTCATGCATGAAACTACTAGCTAAACGAAGTCCAATGCCATTGGCAAGTTCAGTAATCTTTTCTTTAGATAAAGCCTTAGTGAAAGGATCATCTAAGTTGTCACCTGTGTGAACTTTCAGTAGATTAATTTCACGTTCGTGGACTTGATCCCGAACATAGTGATACTTCTTTAGAAAATGTCTGGTGCCCTTCATGACTCCAGGTTCCTTGGCAAATATGATTGCAGCAGAATTGTCGCAATACATATCAATAGGTGATTCAATTGAAGGCATAACACCAAGCCCTGAAATGAATTTCCTAATCCAAACAGCGTCCATTGTAGCTTCTGAAGCAGCTATGTATTCAGCTTCTATTGCAGACATCGCAATTATACTCTGCTTCTTGCTCTTCCAGTCTATTGCTCCTCCATTAATAACAAAGACATAACCCGTCTCAGACTTCGTATCATCTTTATCACATTGCCACGACGCAACACAAAAACCTGTAACATCAAGTTCTGCATATGGATTTCCACCATAAAGTAGAAACATATCTTTTGTACTTCTTAGATACTTGAGAATATGTTTAACAGCAATCCAGTGAAGTTCACCTCGATTCTGTTGATATCGAATGGTAATATTTTGAGCGAACGCCACATCTGGCCTTGTGCATCTAACCGCGTACATGATAGATCCTACAACCAAAGCATAAAGAACTTTACTCATGCGTGCCACATTTACAGGTGTTGAAGCACACATTTCACTACTTAAGCCATGCTTTACTTCCATTGGCAAATATCCTTTCTTGGAGTTTTGCATATTGAATCTATTCAATATTTTATCAATTTAAGCACTTTGACTTAATCCAATTAACCGTTGTGATCTATCTCTGTAGATCTTGATTCCCATAATGTATGTTGCTTCCCCTAAATCCTTCATAGAAAAACACTTTCCAAGATAGGCTTTAACCTCTTGTAATCTTGGAATGTCTTTTCCCATAATTAATATGTCATCAACATATAGGATAAGGAAAGTAACATCACTTCCACTAGCTTTGTGATATACACATGGCTCATCAAGATTCTGAGTAAAATCATGGGCTTTGTGGTCTAGTGGTAGATGCTTAAGCAATTAAGCGTGCTCAAGTGAGAGTAGTACCGGGTTGGGTGACCGATCGGGAAGTCCTCACTTAGGGACCATAAGCTCTAATGATATCAACCAGCTGCCTTAGAAGCCTGGGCCCAGCCATGTGATGTCTTGACCAAACAAAGGACGCGAGTTCGAATCCGATCCGCAGCATGGTTGGGTATTGGGTGGAGGTATTTCACAGGCATCAAACCTTTGCTGGGTAGGGTTGATGGGTACCATTATGGTACACAAGGTTGAGGTGTCCCTGCCAATCTACACTTTTTGACCAAAGATTCTGAGTAAATCTAAACTTTTTTATTTCTTCATCAAATCTCTTATTCCATTGTCGTGATGCTTGCTTCAATCTATAAATGGATCTTTGAAGTTTGCATACACGGTTTGGAAATTGTGGATTTACAAACCCCTCAGGTTGCGCCATATAGATGTCTTCATCTAGGCGACCATTTAAGAAGGCGGTTTTGACATCCATCTGCCAAATCTCATAATCATAGTACGCTTCTATAGCTATGAGAATCCTAATAGCCCTAATGTCTTCTACATGAGAAAAGCTCTCCTCGTAGTCAACCCCATAGGCTTGAGTAAAGCCTTTAGCTACCAGACGAGCCTTATAGGTGTGTACATTGCCATCCATGTCAGTTTTCTTCTTGAAGAGCCACTTACTTCCCACGATTTTAGCATTGGGAGGAAAGTCTACTTCAATCCAGACTTCGTTATCTCTCATGGATTGCATTTTCTAATTCATTGCTACTACCCATTTATCCTTTTTAGAATCATTCATGGCAGCCCTATAATTAGCAGATTTTCCAAGATCCCCTAATATAGTTTCCTCAACTTCTACGTTAAGACATAGACGTTCAGGAGCACGTACAGTCCTTGTAAACTTATGAATGGGAACAACTTCAGGTGGAGGACCAAGACTCTTAGGTTCCACAGGAAGTTCGCTAGTGTTTTCAGAAGGTAATGCATCTTCATGATCATCTTCCAGATCATAAATTCTCCCACTGAATTATTGAGATATGAGATCCTTTTCCAGAAAGTCTCCATACCTAGCAATAATTACTTTGTTTTCAGGTGGGTAGTAAAAGTAGTAACCCGTCATTTTCTTTGGGTATCCTACAAAGATACACTTTACAGATCTCTGTTGGAGTTTATCTGCTGAGTCACGTCTAACATACGCCTCGCAACCCCAAACCTTTAAATAAGACAAGTTAGGAGCTTTACCATTCTATATTTCATATGGTGTCTTATCAACCTTCTTGGTGGGAACCATATTTAGAATCGAACAGCAGATTCTAAAGCATAATCCCAAAAAGATAAAGGAAGAGTTGTAAGACTAAACATTGATCGCACCATGTCTAGAAATGTACGATTTCTTCTCTCAGATATACCATTTTGTTGTGGAGTATATGAAGATGTGAGATGCTGGACAATTCCATTCTCAGCTAAATAATCTTTAAACTCTTGGTTTAGGTATTCACCACCTCTATCGGATCGAAGAGCTTTAATCTTCTTTCCTAGTTGCAATTCTACTTCTGCTTTGAAAACCTTAAATATTTCAAACACCTCATGTTTATGTTTAAGCAAGTAAACATAACCATAATGGCTGAAATCATCTGTAAAGGTTAAGAAGTAGCTAGCACCTCTCCTTGATACATGTCTAAGTCTTCTACACACATCAGTATGTATTAAACCAAGTAGATCAGAAGCCCTTTCCATATTACTATGAAAAGGTTTCCTAGTCATCTTCCCAGATATACAGGACTCACATTTATCAAATGATTCATCATTGATACTTTTCAAAAGCCAATCATGTTCTAGCTTTTCTATGCGAGTCTTGCCTATATGAGCAAGTATACAGTACCAAAGGTAAGAAGAATTCAATTATGACTTTATTCTCTTACTAATGCTAAACATCGAATTATTTTTATTGTATACATTATCATTCATGTCAATCTCAAACACACCATTCACAACAATAGCATTAAAATAAAAAATACCATTTAAAGAAACAGAAATTCCATTACTATTGATAGTGTGAATAAAACCAAGATCCAACAATAAAGAAAAGGAAACAACACTCTAATAATAGAAGGTGCATAATGACAATTCTTTAATGACAGTACTAAGCCCGAAGGCAAAACTAAATTAAACACTCCTATGGCTTCAACAGCTGCATGTGCTCCATTTCCTACGTGCATATATTGCTCCCCATAAGACAGCTTCCTTTCAACTCTAAGCCCCTGCAGTGTATTACAAATGTGAATACCACATCCAGTATCATATACCCAAGAATTTATTTTATGAAGTACTGGCGACATGCCTAGACTTTTTGTTCTTATATGCTCGCAACTCTTCGAGATAAACAGGACAGTTACTATTCCAGTGACCCACTACATGACAGTAGTGGCAAGCCTGATCCTTCTTGGGATTCTCTTTCTTCTTAGGAGGGTATTTCTTAGGTTCAGGTTGATAGGCTATAACATGTTTACCCTTATCAGCTTTTCCTTTGCCTTTACCCTTCTTGTTCGTTTGCGGTTTTGGTTTGTTAATCCTACCACCTTGAATAGCAAGCACTTGAGGTGTAGGAGCCTTCTTTGGTAATCCTTTCTCGTAGTCAATGAGCAATGCGTGCAATTCACTCACTGTCTTCCCCACGCAGTGCATATTGAAGTTGCGCACAAAATCACTAAATTCCTTGTTCAGGGATCTATTGATTAGGTTAACAGCAATATCTTGTGCTTAGGGTTTGCCAAGTTCCTCCAGTTGGTCCATGTAACCTTTCATTTCCAACACATGTGCACTTACGGATTTACCATCTTCCTGCTTACAGCTGTGAAGTGCATCAATCGAATCATAAATTTCAACAGCTGCAGGTTTCTCAAACATACGTCTGAGTTCGTTGAGCATATCATAAGGGAAAAAATTTCTGAAACTGCTTTTGTAAAGTAGGTGTCATCATTCCCAGCATCATGCAAGCCACATCATTATGTTTCTTATATTCAACTTTCCAATCTGCTTTTTCAAGATCAGTTGCTATAGCAGCAGGTTCAGCAGGACAAGGCTTATACAAATATTCCAGTTTCTCAGCCACTCGCAAGACAATCCTGAGTGACCGAAATCAGTCATTGAAATACGGGCCAGTCAATTTTTCTCGCTCGAAGAAAGTTTTGAACGCATAACTCAAATTAGTGTTATCGGTTTGAGCCATTTTTACAGAAAAAAAAATTCAAATATTAGTATTTTCGATGATACAGTTTTTCAAGAAAATAAAATACCCAAGAAAATATTCATTTAACCATAGAATTTTCTTGAAACTAGGACCCGAATTAACATAGTTCCATTACATCAGTTGATCTACTAGTAATGAAAGTATAAAATAAGGTAATCTGTCAAAGAATAATTGGCAAACAATTTTCAATTCCTAGATCATTATGGGATTTACAATTGTCAAACCTAGTTGCAATGTAAGCATGTTTTATCCCCATCTAATGCCTTGAGTTATAGCTCTCACTAATTAACTCAATTAAGTTGTCTAATTTAAAAAACTGCAAATTTGTCCAGTTGAGTTCTCACACAACATGAAGATTTACCTTTCCATTGCAATCTATCTAAGTTCTCACATAATGTAAATTGCAACTTCAAGTGTTCTTTTAATTAGATGGCATAAACTTAAATTTTAAGGGTAATAATTTTGGTGTGAATAATTAAAAATATGTACGAAGAAGCATGCATACAACTTCGTATCATAAGTTTTAATAAAAACCTTTTTATTAATCAATTTCAATAAGATCAAATTAACCAAGTTTTAATTGAGGTATTGGATGAACCAATCAAAGAATTACATACAATTATCGCCCACTATATCGTACTAATGCATGAGTAAAAAGACCCAAGTTATTCGGATAATTGCCACAAAGTGGTGCTTGAAATTATGGTCAATTCACTCTTAAGATGTTTTGTACATAAAAAAAATAGTCGTAGGTAACTCCAATTTGACGCACAAAGAAGCGGAGAAACAAAGGTTAGCATAAAGCCATTAAAAACCCGTTTCTTTAAGGTAATAATTTAATGTGTACCCTCCTTATACCCCTGACACAGTTTGTCAAGTTGGATGAGCCTTTCTAACTATTTGGTAAAAAAAAAATCAATCAACTAAACTTTAGTTTTGACTCTTAAAAACATGTCAGAAATTATAAAACTTGCTAGTCTCGCCTGGGAGCGAATTACCGTGCGAAGCGAACCACTATCGGCACATGAGACTTCGCAATATTACAATTTATACACAATAAAGTTTCACCATAATTTAATCCGGTTTATTTTTCTATTCAAAAATTACCCTGTGCTTACAACATGTCAAAAAAAAAAAAAAAAAAAAAAAAAAAAAAAAATTAATAATAAAAAATAAACAATTAAATAATGCGCACATAAATAACAATTAATATGTGAAAACAAGTAGCCACATGCAAACTTATTTGATGGAACCTATTAATAATCAATTTTAGGTTAAATAATGCGTACATATTATAATAAACACATAACAATTATTCATTTTTTTACGTGTTTCGGTAATTAATTACATATTATACAAGGCTCGTGATGCCACTGTTGGTTTTTAAAACATTTCATACATAATTAAACACATAAACATCAAAGTATTGCGGAAGCGTTGAGATCTAAATAACATATAATTAATTAACCGAATATAAAACGTATGCGTACCTTTTAGCAATTCTTCAACAAGCAATAACAGATCGAGTATAAACGGTTTAACGAATCGACCCTTACCTTTTTTCGATTCAAACCAAGATACAAACAATAGTGTGTTTGTATCACGTTCTTGTACACACGTACTATTAAGTATTAACGAATTAAAGTAAATGTTAGTTTAATTAACACAAGACGTTTGTTTTGAAAAAACAAACCAATCGACCCTATAGAGGGTTTTTTTCGATCGGCCAACACCAAAAAGAAGGAAGAAAACAAGATTAGGGTTTCGTGTGTGTAATAAGATTAGCAAACAATGAAACCTAAGCCTTGTTTATATAGCATGAATAACTTGGAGGACAAGTTGGAGTGGGTTTGTGATTCCCCCTAGACCATCCGATCGGCCACACAACCCCAAGGGGTTTCCGGAACCTTCTTTCCACTAATTTCATCTATAGTCCCTTTATAATGGTCGTTAGTCAATTTTCATTAATTACTATAGCGTCTGATAGTCGTTATGTGTATTTAATAATTAATTATAACATTTTACATTTAATTATTAAACTTTAATTTTCTTGCGTAAAGTGTGCAATCCTGTGATCTCGAGTTCAATCCTAACATATACCATTAAATTATGTCCATAAGGGCAGGAGGAGTCATGTGGCACTACATGGGCAACCCTCCCAAATTCCACCAATAACATCTCTCCAACTCATTTTACCCTTCCAACCCTCTCAACCAACCCACCCAACTTAATTCTTAGGCATTCATCACTTTTTCAACCCTCCCAAAAAAAAATTCATTTAATTTAATCAAACATTAAAATGAAAGGTGGTACCTGAATATGATCAAGAACTGACCGAGCAGAATTAAGTGAAATACCACGTTCAGCAGATGGGCCACCACATATCAACCCAACTTTCAAAACCCTCCTTTTCTTCATCAATTACAGCAGCTACCACTTCACTGCTGGAACACATAATTCCAACTCCATCAAACACATTTCGTCTAGAGTTGAGACTTGCTACTTTTAGACTTGGCGAAAAAACACTTTTACTGGGAATCTTGATCTTGATAGGAGGATCAGACTCAACTTTTTTGCACAAAGAATAAGCATAATAAGAAGCATTTAAAGTGGACCGTTCAACGGTCACTTCTTGGAACAAAGATGTGAGCCAGCAGCTAGTAGCCTAGCCAGTTGATTCCAACCCGTTGGGCAACCCGCTGGGTCGGCGACGGTGTTCCCCAGCGGGTTCATCCAACCCGTGTGCAGCCCGTACTCCACTCCGTGTGCTCTAAAAATAACAACTAGTAGATTGTCAATGTATTATTTTACTGTTAGTGACCAAAAAAGTTTGTAACTTGCTATTGACTAATTGAGACCAAACATGGTTACTGAGACGCCATCTCCATCTGTATAACTTGTCACTAGACATTCGAAGTCGTCACTAATTTGATTAATTGAATATTTGAATGACCATGAAGCACATCATTGATTTTGTACTATTGGTTACCAAAAACGGGTCACTTGCTATTGACTCTTGAAGACCAAAAAGTAGTCACTTTAGAAGAATATTGATAACAAACAGAGATATTTTATACATATTGAAAAGAGAAAATACACATACTACTCTCTACTCTCTATAATTCAATGATATATATTTACATGGATGGAAACTGCATTTTAGTTCCATCATTCTAATTTACTCCAAAACTCATGGATCAAATACTCATAATTCGTAAACTGACAATCCCTAAATCCCTAATACTCAAAGAAAAAATTCTGCTGATTTGAGTCATTGGCATCCCATGAAATGTCATAACTCGTAGGCATTGCTTCCAAATAGTGGTGCAAATCCTCCAAACTTAAACCATCAAGCCAATTATTCCCATAATCAAGTTCCTCATTTTGTATCAATCTTTCAGTTTGTCCATTGTCGCATTGGTCCCTATTATCTTTAGTTATAGTCGAAGGTTCATGCTCAATGTCGCCTAGAAACATAAAGTCGCTATCGATTTTACCCCCATAGTCACCATCTAAATACTCAAAAGAATCCAAACTGCCACTGATGTTGCTATAACTTTGCTCGCTTTGTAACTCATCTAGTGGCGAAGTATTATTATCTTGTTGTGGTTGTCGGGATTTTATAATCAAGTTAACCATTTAACTACGAGTACGCAGCGGATAATGGATCTACTTTACAATTATAGTTAACACGTATAATAAACAAACAAAGAATAAAAGAGTACAAGAAAACTAAATAAAAAACTAACCCTTGTAGTCACCAGCAAATGAAACAAGTGATTAAAACAATCACCTCTACGGTTGCTCACACTACACGTCAAACAAATACGTTACGATGCTAGGCGTTTGCTTCACGTATATATCAAAACAACTTGTGTTTAATATTTGTTTTAGATCCGATCCAAATACCAAGTGGTATGCGTTTGAATCGAACTAATAACTGCCCAAAAAAATAAACCCAAAAACTGACCACAATGGGAATCGAACCCTGGTCAGCGAGTTTACAAACCAACAACACTCCCACTGGACTACAAGTTCTTTTTGTCTATTACAATTAGACTTTTGATATCAATATATATACGAAACAGTAGCAGTATTTAAATGGTTTATAGTTGCTTTGTTTCAGTGGGCAGAGAACTAAAAGAAACGAATACTAAAATTCGTTTAGGGTTTAATGTCTGTGTCGTGTGTTTTAATGAGGCCAAGGGGTGTTTATAAAGCACCCCAACTTGTCCAACAAGTTATTGTTTTCACCTCCTTTAGTTACACAAAATCGACACTCTCCTCCCCTCCTAGAATCTTCCCATAACTGGCCACATTGGAAGGAGGTCCGGGAGTTTCGTTTTCCGACATCCAAGTCCCTCTCTTTTATATTTGTGAAACATATTAAACACTTAATAAATATAACAAGTATATATATTAATTATTTAATAAACGTACTCTTCGTGTATTAACGTGTGTGCCCCCAATAGGCTCACACATTTCTAGTCGTATAACGGCTAATCTAACTACCATAACCCAACAGCTCCCACTTGGGAGTTGGAGTAGCAGACACCATATATACCAACGACGGAAACGTCTAGCAACACTCACATTCGTTATTGAACTAGAAATGTCTGAGATAAAGTTTCAAAAAAATATTCTCAGTAGCATGGTTATTTATTTCTTGCTATAATCATCCCTTGTTATAGATACCGTTAAACCATGGATATGGATCCTAACTCATTCCATATAGTTTAACCATTTAGATTCTTGTTATAGAATTTAATTCAGACATACCAAATGTAATCAAGAATCATCTTGCATTACCCTTTGGGTTTGGCCAAACAATTATCTGATTAATTCTGGAGAGGGCCCATGGTATCTTTCTGCACATATCAAGTGGAGTAACAAATCCTTTGTTAACTACAAGTGTTGTGGATGCTGCTTCACATCACTCCGAAAAATAGCTTTTATAACTACCTTATTCAGGACAGCGTTTGGCATATAATTACAAAAGTGATATCCACACATAACAGAACTTGCTTGTATCTCAAGTCTAATGATGACTTAACAAACCATTTTTAACATCTTACTCATGACAAGGATCCAAAAGTAAATGTTCGAAAGTTGGGGTATCCAATATGCATCCCTTGTGAATAAATATGAGTTTGGCGGGAACAATCCACATTCTCATAGAATATAACCAACACTCACATTTGCCTTGCATAACAATATTCCAATATTGTTAACTGACAATGGACATATTTATAATGATAAAATCATTCAAGGATTAAACTTGCAAATATAGGATAACAATTATTATATGAATGAATAACAAATACCAAGTATCTTTATTCATCATAAAGTAAAAATTGTCTTTCAATCCCAATTATCCAAATACTAAAAACAGATATGCATGAGACTAATTAGTAAATTGAAGTATAATGTTTCCAACATTCTCAACTTTTCTTTACAGGAAAACTAAATAGTCATCTGAGTAAACTTTCCGAATACTAGTTTCAAATTTCACATTAGTGAGGGATTTCAAATATATGATGAGTGTCTTATCTCATATGCTCATACTACTGCAAGTGTAATAGTATGGAGATGTCGCCCTACCTTGCATAGGTATTAGAAGTCAACGACATACTGACAATCATCTTTACAGTTTCTTAAAATGTAACGTATTCTCATTCCTTAATGTGTAATGCAACAATGCTCTTCGTTGAGCATATCTAGTTAGCAGATTTATCATAAATGATAAAATCATACTTTAACTAGTTTTAATTATCCTCAAGCATCATTGTACGTATACAACACTATGCTTTATAATTCGTAAACATCTGTATTAACAATAATCTAAATACTCTCAATTAGATATTTTTGTTGTCAGCACATCTTGCTCTAGTGCAAAAGTAACAACCAGTCTTATACACAATATAATATATACATGACAAATCCTTAGTTTAAAATATAAGGTTTCCATCCATGTAATAAATTATTCCAAGTGAAATATACTATTTAAGACTTGCTTCGATGATAAATTGCATTTGTGTTTGACTTAATTTTCCGCATATGTTTATTCCAAATAAACATTTATTCCAAGGTTGTTTGTTCTATTCCCTAAATCCCAAGTGAAATTTCATTCCAAGCTTAAGGATTAAAATCTAGCTTAAATGGAATGATATCTTCAATATGTTATACAACATATGAATTTTAAGAAAAAACATAGTGCTCCCACTTAATGTCAGATGTACTCAGGAATTATCTTAATTCAATCAAAATCATATTGTAATTAAATTCAAGATCTCAGCTCCTAGATGCATGATCCAATCCAAACTTGGATTGCTTAAACTTGTATATTACATAAAGATTATATAGACTCATAACCCTTTTGATTACACACCGTCCTCGCAAAAGGTAATCATTAAAGAAAGAGTTATAAAACTTAATTGCCATATTCCACATTCAAGGAAACATGTATGACAACTATTATCTTTATTTAATTAATGCATGTATATAAGAAAAATCTAATCACAGTCAATTGCTTGAGTAGGATTAAAACTTCTTATTATAAGCCATGCATTAACATGTATACAATTTTGTCCTTGTGAGCCTTTCTTCAAAAGAAACTTATTCCAACCTCATAGGTTAACTGTTAGGCAAAATAACAATCAAGCTCAAAACATTGATTTGCCTTTTAAGGACTGCATCTTATCATTCATAATTCTAAGACATTTATCAGATTCAAGATGTGATAATGTACCTTAGTAGTTAGCAGATTTACAATGATCTTCTAACTTATATCCCTCAGCATTGATATCAAAATATCACTCAAGTGATGAGGCATCCTTGCGGATTTATGAATGAGGGTAACATTATACTTCGGTCGACATTTACATGTTTAACCTTAGTATGTCATTAATAAGTGGATTTTAGAAGGTTATGTATTTGTTCTTGAATATCTTCAAGATTTGTTGATGCTCCCACTTACTTTTGTAAGTAGAGACAATTCTCTAAATACTAAGTATTTAAGCAACAATAAATTGTTCTTTATTTGGGAACCACAAAATACATTTTAAGTTCTCATCTCAAGATTGTTAATAAAATGCTTCATAAGATTTCAACAAATTCAGAACTTAAATCAAGACATAATGGAATTTCTTCCAACAAATCTAATTAAGGTTTGTAACAAAAACCCTGATTTTGTATCACCCTTTAACCGAAAACCTTAGCCACAGTTTTGTGTTTCGTCAAGCTAGGAGGAACACCAATACTACAATCTTCAAGCTAGGAAGTGTAGAAAAATCAAAAACCTAAAAGGGTTTAGGATTCGATTGGTTTGAGTGGAAAAACCAAAAATCCCTAAAGGATTAGGGGTTTCGGTCATGGGTTGTCTTGAATACCTTCTAGGTTTGAACCATATTGAGTATGTCCACGACACACGCAATTTTCTAACCTTGATAGATTTTGGAGGCAGAGCAATTAAAGCTATCATGAATCAAACAATATGAATATTGTTTGTTTCAACCTATTAGACATACCATAATAATGTGGTATTCTATAAGTATTTGAATTGTGAAACTATATCAGAATTCCATAGATAATTTATTTCTCTTTGGACCAAATACTTGTCAATTGGGTCGAGCCAAATTGCATATTAAGTATTTTCGAACCGAGTGCATGCTATAATGTATATTTCTTGAATAATAAAAGAACCTTATGCTCATGTGTTCACAAGAAGACAGAACTGTTCAAGAATTATATGTTCATGTGTTTACAAGAAAACAGAACATGTCAATAATACATTATAAGTCTTTGAATTATTCAAAGGCCTCATGTTTATGTGTTAACAAGAAGACATAACAATTTTACTATATACTTTATGTTATAAGTCATTGATTAATTCAAGGACTTTATAATTATGTCTTAACATGTAAACATAATTATACTAACAAAAGTAATCATGAACGCAAACTCTTGAGTTCTGTAGTAATTTCAAGTTAATTTTATACTTCAAAATTATGATTATTATCATTTAACCATAATTATGTTGACTAAAACATGTAGTCGAAATGTTGAAGTATCTTTACACTATATCATGACATTTGAATGTAGTAGGGCAACAAACATCTTGTGTGTTTAAGTCCTAGTAGAATTATTAGCTTTCTTACCTTGCGGTCAAGAGAAACCAATAATATGTTGTTCCTTGCACACACTTTGAGATTTCTCCCACTTGTGTAAGGCACAACATCATATTATGAAAACAAACAACATGTGATTGATTGTGTAAACAATATGATAATGTCATTGATATTACAAGTAGTTTTAGAACCATAACCTTTAATAAGGAATTGTGGATTATTATTCTATAGATAACGTTCAGAAAGTGTAGACGCATAGCCTGGACTGGGCCAGACAATGGGCCAGGCCCGGCGACAGCGGCCCATCCTACACCTAAACCCTAATCCATGCCTATAAATACATGGCATGGATCCCCTTCTTCATCAGATCTTCAACAGGTTACCTTAAACCTAACACTCATCTACGCTATATCGCACCGATGACTAACTTGACCGTCGGAGGTGGACCCCGGGGCTACGGCCTCGGGTCCACTCCTAACGGGTTCTTTGTTGAACAGGTCTAATAGGGCTCGAGAAGACGACTAACGGCCCAGGAGAGTCGTTGAATCAGTCCGCGCCAGATTATGTATCAACAAGTTGGCGCCATCCGTGGGACCCGACAAGTTTCGTGGTTCTCACATCGCCGGAAAGTAACCATGATGTTCAAAATCCGGTATCTTATTATTTACGATTCGTACATCGACATCATTAATTATACATCATTAATCGACATGATTGGTCATTCCTGATAAGGTATTTTATTATTTATCATTGCACTGCAATTAAATATCGTACATGCGATGTGATTCGTACTGCAATTTGCAAAGATATCTTATTTATTGCTGTACACCGATTTGATTGGTCAAAGCAACTTTGTCATGCGCCATAGTTATAAATCGATATGTTATCCTTTACTGTACGATTTTATGTAAATTTTTTATAAATCGACACGATTTGATTTAGTCAACACGATTTGACACGCGCTTAGATTTTACATAAATCTTTTAACTTGGTAAACACGATTTTACCTATAACGCACTAAGTCCGCACGATCGGACATACTATACCTTTTAGCCGCGAAACAGCGCAGTCACGATAAATCTACCCGCGTTAGGCCATGCGTATAGAGATCTTCGCAGACTGGCGCCATGAGCGCACTGTCACGATACAGGCACCACGATGCTAGTCAATCGCTATGAGCGCACTGGACGAAAGCCGTGGTCAGCTGCGATCATCCACAAACGTTAGAGTCTATGCGGTCACGATAAATCCATCTGCGTCTGTGCGTGCAATTGAAACTATTAGTCGCGGTCATGGTACATCCATCCGCGCCATTGTTTTTTCTATAATAAAAAAGAAAAACAAAATAATTAATTGTTTATGCAGCTGTAACATCTCACGATAGGTGTGATTCGCGCTATTTTACATGCTACGTGCTATATATATGCTATGCGCTAATTTTTTATTTCATTATCTTTTATATGTTGCGATGCGCGGCATATACTTCTAATATTTGCATCAAGTTTTTTTTTCAGAATTTGAATAATTAAGTTTAATGCTCCTACACGAGTAGCACCATCAAACTTGGGGGGCTACCAGGGTACGCACTGTGTGAGTACGCATCACGCAGGCATATTTGGAAGCAGATCGTACGTAAGAGGTATCGCGAGCCCAGTACAAAGACGAATTTGAAAATTCGCACCATCTCGCCACAGGGGAGACGTCCTCTGTCGTTTGTAAAGACGAATGTAAAGTTCGCACACAGCGCGCACAGCGCACATCTTTATCGCGCACGGCGCGCACCTTAGTCGCGGATAACGCGCACCTTTGTCGCGGACAACGCGCACTTCTGCCACAGAAGTACATCTTCTGTCGCACCATGTTACATCGCTACTGGAACAAGGGTACGCCCTTACCCAGGATGCAGCATGTGGGATCCACCTTCACCACGGACACTTTCACAAATGTGAGACAATCGCAACTCCAGTGCGCACTGTCGCATTTGGGCTGCGCAGTATGGTCCGACCCATGTGCCTATAAGGATGCGCACACATGGGCCGTGCCGTCATTGTTGATTAGCCTACGCGGCCACGAACAGGACTTAAGTTTAGCATAACATAGCCACGCGCTATGTCACACTAAACTTGGGGGGCTTGTAGACGCATAGCCTGGACTGGGCCAGACAATGGGCCAGGCCCGGCGACAGCGGCCCATCCTACACCTAAACCCTAATCCATGCCTATAAATACATGGCATGGATCCCCTTCTTCAGCAGATCTTCAACAGGTTACCCTAAACCTAACACTCATCTACGCTATATCGCACCGATGACTAACTTGACCGTCGGAGGTGGACCCCGGGGCTACGGCCTCGGGTCCACTCCTAACGGGTTCTTTGTTGAACAGGTCTAATAGGGCTCGAGAAGACGACTAACGGCCCAGGAGAGTCGTTGAATCAGTCCGCGCCAGATTATGTATCAACAGAAAGCAACAGCAGAAAAGCAACGTGTTATCTAATAAAATAAAATGCAATTATCCTTTAAGCAATGGTCGTTCATATTCGGAAAGTAATGAATTATTTCAAAGCAAGTTTGAAATGATATGGGTGACTAACAAGGAAACAAATCTCGTGGCTCCCACTGAAATTGACAACATTACGGGAATGTGATTTCAGTTATAAAACGCAATGCTCCCACTGGATTTGTCAACATTGTAAGTGTTACATCGCCAGTAGAAAGCATATTGCAATTTAATACACTTTCCTATTCTCTTCAAATGCCTACAAGTAGCAATGTACTTAGGTATTGAACAGAGTATATGAAGTCCTACTTATGTAGATGAGGGACTAGCCATTCATGCTTTCATTTAACTTGAATAGTTAGCATGCAATACCTCCTTTATCGTCTACATAGCCCCAAGGGTATTTAGCACTATAAGGAATAATAAGAGTCCAAGAAAAAATACCTAGCGAATATGCTAGTAATTTATTTACTCTTTGCGGTTTAAACTCATACATCGTGACAAGTGCAAGATGTCATTTATTTTGGTAGCTATAGACACAAAATGTTTTCTAGTTACACAAAATATTTTATCTTTGAATTATTTCAATACCGGAAAAGGGTAATGAAAGATCATAAGTGAGTTTAACAATTGTAATCCTATATTAGTTTGTCAAATAAGGAGAAATAAATAGGAATAAGTCTCACTCTTTTAACCAGGAAAAGAGACTAAGTGTGTCTTTTTAAGAAAAAACAAACTTTTGTTTACGAATTATGTTGCAACAACACAATTTTAATCAGAACATAGAAAGTTCAATGTTAGTATTTTCGATAATTAAATTCTTAAAAGAATTAACTACCCAATTAATTACTAATTAAGACTAAGATCCATCTTGACCTCCCACTTATTACCGGAGGTCTGACCAGCGTGTAAACAAGTAGGGCAAGAGGTAAGCGACGAGCGTTAATTGCATAAACTGCAACTCTTAGACTTATGAGACTGATCAAGACATTAGTAGACAAGTAATAATGTCATGAGCATGTTTAGTCTCATCTTATGCCTCGGGTCCAAGGTCTGACCAAGCATACTCGAAATAAGTCAACCAAGCAAGAACGTGCAAATATCGCCAAAGGTCTGACCAATGAGCAAAATTCGCCATGGGTTGAAATGGCCCTAAGGTCTGACCAAAGAGGTCAAGTCAAATGCACGTGTTCTTGGTTGGGTGGCATAGACTTAAAATTTACATATAGAGTATACACATAAATGTGATAAAATCGTGTGCAAAGAAGCATGCAAAACAACTTTGTAGCACTTTATTTTAAAAACTTTTAGTAATGACACTGTAGTGATCATCATGGTTCACGGTAGAACCAATCGAACTCGCAAGGAGGCGGAGGACCAGGTCAACGCGAAGCTATGACCAGAAATCCTTTAGGTGTGTCTGTGCGCACCGCCTGAAACCCCCCCTTATAGTTTGTTCTAGTGGGTGAGCCGTACTTCCCAAGTGTCCATAGCGTCCAGTTTTTAATTTCATGAAAACTTGTTTCAATAATTTAGGTCACTTAAGTTTACAAAAACAATTTTCCACGAATCAAATAGCAGGTCACAATGAGCATGGTATTTAGGCGTGTAAATTAAGACCATATTAATGTCATCTTTTTATAGGTATTAGTCCTCTTTTATTTTAGTTTTAGGCGTGTAAACATGTATGCTAAAAACAAAAATCACAAAAGAACAAAATACTAAAAACATGACAATAATATTAACAAGTAAACATTTAGATCCGAGAACTCTAGCAAGTCTTCTCCAAAAAGAGAACCATAAGACCCTCACTAGGTTTTCATCAAGTGCTTAGATCGCCACATGCATCACAAAAAAATGATTGCGTAGGTCTTATAGCCGGAATACACACATAAAATAATCATGGCAAACTTATTAACTTTTAATTTTTTTGCTATTTTATATATCTAATTAACCGTTAATTATTTCGTTTGTGTCTTGTTATTTTTTTATTAATTAATGACAAGTATTGCATTATATTTGTCAAAACAAAAATAAAACAAATAACTAAGTTAGATTTCATGCGGCCTTTTAGCGTGTTTATTAAATCGTGTAACCCATAATCGATAAACGAGATGGCTCGTGATGCCACTGTCGGGATTTTATAATCAAGTTAACCATTTAACTACGAGTACGCAGCGGATAATGGATCTACTTTACAACTATAGTTAACACGTATAATAAACAAACAAAGAATAAAAGAGAACAAGAAAACTAAATAGAAAACTAACACTTGTAGTCACTAGCAAATGAAACAAGTGATTAAAACAATCACCTCTACGGTTGCTCACACTACACGTCAAACAAATACGTTACGATGCTAATCGTTTGCTTCACGTATATATCAAAACAACTTGTGTTTAATATTTGTTTTAGATCCGATCCAAATACTAAGTGGTATGCGTTTGAATCGAACTAATAACCGCCCAAAAAAATAAACCCAAAAACTAAAAAATAAACCCAAAAACTGACCACAATGGGAATCGAACCCTGGTTAGCGAGTTTACAAACCAACAACACTCCCACTGGACTACAAGTTCTTTTTGTCTATTACAATTAGACTTTTGATATCAATATATATACGAAACAGTAGCAGTATTTAAATGGTGTATAGTTGCTTTGTTTCAGTGGGCAGATAACTAAAAGAAACGAATACTAAAATTCGTTTAGGGTTTAATGTCTGTGTCGTGTGTTTTAATGAGGCCAAGGGGTGTTTATAAAGCACCCCAACTTGTCCAACAAGTTATTGTTTTCACCTCCTTTAGTTAAACAAAATCGACACTCTCCTCCCCTCCTAGAATCTTCCCATAACTGGCCACATTGGAAGAAGGTCCGGGAGTTTCGTTTTCCGACATCCAAGTCCATCTCTTTTATATTTGTGAAACATATTAAACACTTAATAAATATAACAAGTATATATATTAATTATTTAATAAACGTACTCTTCGTGTATTAACGTGTGTGCCCCAATAAACTCACACATTTTTAGTCGTATAACGGCTAATCTAACTACCATAACCCAACAGTGGTATGATCATCTCTTTCGGATTGTTCTTCTTGTTGTAAAGACGACACAAAACCCAATCGTCCAACTACACGTATCAAAACACACCAATGTCAAACACATTTCTTAAAAATTACATAAACGTGACGTGTAAATGTGACAAGTTAACACACCTTAGAAGGAGCAGGATGTCGATATTCATGCATGATCCAATTTGTCTTGATTCCTTTAGTCCCTTTTCCCGCGTAAAAAACCAATGCTTTCTTAATCCCAACTGTCACTTTCGGGTCAGATTTTGACTTGATTGGTTTATCCGCTCCGGTTGCTTTCCAGTACCCGTTTCTTGTGACCCGGTTCGGTCTAGAGCCATTAGGATCAAGGTTGTCAAAATCGCGATCCTGATCGTAGGATCGTACGATCCTACGATCCTACATATAAAAAATGAGCAGGATCGTAGTAGGATCTCAATTTAATCAGGATCGGTCTAAGATCGTAGGATCGCACGCAGGATCGTAGGATCGTAAACGATCCGATCCTACTAAAAGCCCATGTTTTTATCTTAAGTGGAGCAAGATCGGTGTAGGATCTTAGGATCGCACACAGGATCGTAGGATCGTAAACGATCTGATCCTACTAAAAGCTCATATTTCTTAATGTTATACTACTACGGTACTTGAACATATAACTTTTTATTTTATTATCTATTTAGATTCGTTTATAATATAAAATATTATATAGAAATATATAAAATTACAAAACTACAACCCTTATACAAAAATATATACATTTTCATAGGATCTTACGATCCCGATCCGATCCTACGATTACGATCTTGTGAAGCCAAAAACGATCCTAGATAGGATCCCGATCCTGACAACCTTGATTAGGATATTTCCTGTCTCTTGGGGTGAAAAAGTACCATTCCTTTGTTCCAAACAGAGCCATTTCTAAACAAATTAACATACAAATCAGAATTATTTAGTATGAATCCAGTTAGAAAGAAAATTATGGGCGGTTAGCATTGCTAGTTATCAACGTCTTTTAATAGTTGGAAAAAAAAAAAAAAAGCATACCAGGAAGATCCCAAGGTTCGTGTTTGTAAAGATCAACATCCGCGATGATTGACGGTGGAGATGAAGTTAAAGTAGCAATTGGTGACGTGGACCGCGATTTATGAGATAAGTAGTGAACGATGAGCTCCTCGTCTGTCGGGTGAAACCGAAAACCAGGAGGCAAGTTTAACTCAGCTTCAGCATCTCTAACTGTTTTCGTAACATGTTTTGTTGGTGATCTCATCTTCTATTGAAACTGAAATTGAATCTTTATATCTTCGTATGATGTAAAAGTTGAACTTGTGCGTGAATATTGAATTTTGTTAGATGAGGATAAATGGAACAACCTATGAAAGGCTTTTATACGAGTCATAGAACTGAAGTGTTTTTTTGGACTGTGACATGTGAACGCATGATTTTGTAAGTATCTTGTGTGGTCTCGACAAGAGTGGGGTCTACTTTGGAAGTCCACGAATAAAGAAGGTTCTTTGAACATGCACGTGCAAAACTTATGAGGCAAAACTTAGCCGACGTTTATGTTTGTCGTGCTAGATGAGCGTCAATGAATACGGACTTACAACAGTACGTTAACCACTATGCCCGACGACAATTTTTCAATATTGCCAATGATACCGACGTTATGACGTCGACATTCTCTTGTCGATAATGCTTCATAGGGATTTAACTTTCCGACAAA